>JAJMSM010000008.1:108230-221845 GCA_030578475.1 Hyphopichia wangnamkhiaoensis
AAAAAAAAAAAAAAAAAAAAAAAAAAAAAAAAAAAAAAAAAAAAAAAAAAAAAAAAAAAAAAAAAAAAAAAAAAAAAAAAAAAAAAAAAAAAAAAAAAAAAAAAAAAAAAAAAAAAAAAAAAAAAAGAAAATAAGGAAGTAAAAAAAAAAATAGACCAAAGCATTCGATTATGACTAAAGCTTTATCTGCTACTATACTTATGAGTAGTTCAGTCTGCATTAGTCATTTAGACGTTTGAGAAATTAAGATCAGATGTGACTGCTTTCAATTTTCGCTCTATGATTGCATTTGATACTCTTGGTAAGAGTGTTCTGCCATTTGTTCAATCTCCTCCAAGTTCAAGGCAATCATGTTGTCTTTATCTTCATCTAACGTGTCACCGATATCGTCATCTTCGGTGTCCAATTTCTCGAAGGTAATGTCAGTTTTCTTCAAGTTCGTGTACTCTTTTCTTAAATCATGGGCCAAGTTACGGATAGTCCCTTCACTTAATTGATCGCTGATGGTCCACGCACATAGGTCCTCAAACCAAATTTTATCATACACGTAGTAGACGTCATGGTAACGGAACAATTCCTTCAAGTCAAGGAGGGATTTCAATATCACTCTCTTACCTCCACGTAAATTGTAGTAAACATCATCCCACACTTTATTGACGAGACTGTAATTTCTATGCAAAGGATAGGAAAGTGCTCTTCTTATGCTGGTGATGATAGTAGCCTTTAATGAGCTTTCGTTGTTTGCTTCGGTGGCGATGGAGATTTGGGAATCTAAGAAACAAATCTGGGCAGTAAGTTTGCCTATAGTCCAGGCACTTTCAATGTTATGATCACCTTCTGTTTCTCGAAGGTCAAATTGATAAGAAAATAATAATGATACAATCAACATCAACAATTGGGGCTTATGACTATCATCTATCAAGTAGGATTTTCTGGGGAGATTCAACATTCTCTCTTGTTCTTCTTTGCTGAATTCTACCGGCATAATACTATCCCTCTGTTCGGTAGGTATCTCTTGTTGTGCTTTGTACCACTTCATAAAACTTTTAGTGGTTGGCGATTTCCAGTCAAGAAGTTGTTTCAAATTTTTATCATCGTCCGGGGTAGGGTACTTCTCCATGATATAATCAGCAGCATAGTATTCGGGATCGAACTTTATGTTTTCCTTGATGAGTCTTTCTATGATACGGTCATTGGCTGGCGTGGTTTCAGGGTCTCCTACCTCATTGATATCATTACCATTCGCCAAAGAAACTCCCACTATACTATCATACTGGTTATTGAAACCATAGGTTATTTTATGCAAATTTACTTCATTTCCAACGTCTAATTTATTCTCCTGTCCAGGAATTGTTTGCGATACTTCCCAGTTAAATTTCTCCCCTTCTTCGATATCTTTCTTTAAAGTGTCCAATTTATTCAAATTGTTATCGACATCAAGCTCCTGAATGAGAGGTTTAGATACTCCTGTAGAGTCAGGGTTACTATCTGATGGGGGTTCATTCAGACTTCCCACCTCTCTCATAAGTGGTGCTTCTTGCTCCGTGGTAGATCTGGCCAATAACTTAGCAGTCAAATCTAAGTCAGGGAAAAATTGTCCCTTGTTTTCTTTGGGAATCTTTATTTTGACACATTCTGACTTGGAATCAAACTCCGCGTGAGACCTCTCGTCGTCAACACAGGAAAAAGGAAGTCTTATTCTTAAATAGTATGGACTTAAAGAGAAAATGAAAAGCTCATTATCCACGATCATCTCAAGATTTTGTGCGCTGAAACGCATGTGTGAAATCTTCACATCTATAAAGATGAATTCATCATCTTGCGTAATCGTGAAGAATGGAGTAATCATGCTTGCTTATGCAAAAGACAGTTTTGAATGGGGTAGAAAATGGGGTATTTCCATGGATTTCACTATTGATTTGCAATGTTTTTTCACTTCATGATATTTGATGAGCCGCACGATGTTTTTCTCTCTTTTCTCTCTTTTTTTTTTTTTTTTTTTTTTTTTTTTTTTTTTTTTTTTTTTTTTTTTTTTTTTTTTTTGTTTGAAATAATGTACTTATCTCATTAGTCAAAAGGTTAGTCCAGATTTCAAAGCTATACCAACACATAATTCCACAACATGGGAGAAAAGATAGAGGTACCTACTCAAGAACCAGCTCAAGTGGAGCTAGAAAAGAAGAAAGTTGTGCGAAGAAAGTTCATTGGGAAAAGGGATCAAGCTTCTTCAGGAGATAAATCATCATTAGTAAGAGCAGGAAATCGGACCAGGCATGTTGGGAGAGTAATGAACCAAATACCCGATGAAATATTGAATGATAAAGATCTTAATGAAGCCATAAAGCTCCTACCTTCAAACTACAATTTTGAAATACATAAGACGGTTTGGAATATCAAGAAGAATAATGCCAAACGAGTGGCCCTACAAATGCCGGAAGGTTTACTTATTTATTCCTTAATCATATCAGATATCTTAGAACAATTTTGTTCAGTTGAAACTGTTGTCATGGGTGATGTCTCTTATGGTGCTTGTTGCATAGATGATTATACTGCCAGAGCTCTAGATTGTGATTTCATAGTTCATTACGCTCACTCGTGTCTTGTTCCCATTGATATAACGGCCATTAAAGTGCTATATGTGTTCGTTACAATCAACATAGATGAAAAACACCTCATTAATACCATAAAACTAAACTTTGACAAAGGATCTCAATTAGCATGTTTTGGTACAATTCAATTCAATCCAACCATTCATAGTATAAAGGCCAAGTTGGAAACAGATGAAGAAAAGATCATGTATATAGTACCTCCTCAAACCATGCCTTTATCCAAAGGTGAAGTTTTGGGGTGTACTTCAGCCCGACTCAATAAAGACCACATCACTGCCATGATATATATTGGAGATGGTAGATTTCATCTTGAAAGTGCCATGATTCATAATCCAGAAATCCCAGCATTCAGATATGACCCTTACTCAAGAAAGTTCACTAGAGAACATTACGACCAGAAACAATTATTGGAAGTACGTGAAGATGCCATTAAAATAGCTTCAAAAGCCGAGAAAATTGGGTTGATCCTTGGAGCTTTGGGAAGACAAGGTAATCCGATCACTTTGGATAACTTGGAAAAAAAATTTGCAGCTTCTGGCAAAAAAGTTGTCAAAATCATATTAAGTGAGATTTTCCCTCAAAAATTATCGATGTTTGATGACATCGATGCTTTCGTTCAAGTTGCATGCCCAAGGTTATCTATAGATTGGGGTTATGCTTTTGACAAGCCGCTTTTGACTCCTTATGAGGCAATGGTCATGCTAGACAATGACACCAAGTGGAATGAGAAGTACTACCCAATGGATTACTACGCAAAGGAAGGTTACGGGAGAGGAAAAGTACCTGATCATTCCAATGTAATCTGATATTATCTAAATAGTATTTATAGTTGTACCAGTAATACAAACATTCATAGAGGAACAAAAAAAAAAAAAAAAAAAAAAAAAAAAAAAAAAAAAAAAAAAAAAAAAAAAAAAAAAAAAAAAAAAAAAAAAAAAAAAAAAAAAAATGAAAAAAAAAAAAAATGAAAAAAAAAAAAAAAAAAGTGTAATCTATTTCTTATATCTTGCCAAGTTTGATTCCAGTCTAATCAAGATTGATTGATTTCTTTGCTTCTAGATATGCATCTTCAACCCCTAACAAAGTTGCCACTTCATAGTCAGTCCACACGAAAACATTTTCTTCCAAGTATTCTTTGCATATAAGATCAAACTTCAAATAAAATGTGGTGAATTTAATTGACAGGTTCGTGATGATATCATTGACGATCATGGGACTGTTGATTTTGAGTAAAGATTTCTGTATGTCAAGTAAGGCTGTGGGTAAGATCTCTTGAACAGTCACATTGGCCTCTTTTAAGTTCTCAGCGTTGAACAATTTATTCTCAGTGATGGGTTCATAAATAGATACATCGAAAAACTCATCTTCAAAAGGACAGATCATTTGAATTACATTATAGTAATTTAATAAATGGGCCTCATCAAGTAAACTCGTGAGCTGAAGATCCGTTAGCTCGATGGTCAATGAACTAATGACATCATTAATTTCTAATGTTTTCTCGCTCAACATAGATAACGGCATGATCTTAGACAAGACCAAGTCAAGGAAGTTTTGTCTCAATATTAATTGATCCCTTTTACTGAACAGATTGCCAATATTATTCTTGACATGTTCATTGAAAATAGAGATGGGCTCATTGACAATGAGATTTAGAAATTCTTCATTTTCGTCCTTGGGTAAATTAAGTATCGTTTCGGTTGTGATCTGGTCAATGACAGGCAAAAGATCGAAGTAGAATTCAATGATCCACTCGGGAGGTTGTAAGTCTGTGTTCAAATCGAGCTGAGCCAGATTTGATGTTCTGATGGTTGCTAACCTATTCTTTATTATATTTGTGATTTTAACTTGAGATAATTGGATTAGTTCATTTATAGTTGCCACTAACGTGTCATCACCTTCTTTTAACAGTTTAGAGAACATTAAATGATAAAGATCTAATAAGTTAAATATCTGGAAAATGGTAGACAATTTTGTTTCGGCCGATATTATTTGATCTATTCTTGATTTGAGGGGTCTGGATAATGCTTTAAGTGTTTTTGAGGCAATGTCGTCACTTATATTTTGAAATTCCTTCATCTCATTTTCATTTGTGTAGTCAAGCACAAAAATGCTTGAAATTAGTTCACTTTCATTCACTACTACCGAGTGAACATATGCTAATAAATCACCAATAAATCTTACTGGATCGTGGGCCGATAATATCATCGGTCTTCCCGAAGTTTCACTTGAAATGGAGCCTCTAGAGGAAGAGTCTCGTCTATCTGAATATTTTGCTTTATCCAAGTTCCCGTTAACTTGTGCATAGAATTCATCCACGATCACCTTGGATCTTGACTCAGTAAAAGTGTTTATAATAGAATTAAAGTAGTTCAACTTATTTTTCAAATATCTTAAACATCTATGCAAAGTCTCTAATCTTGATTTAGTGTTTAGAGAGTATAAATTGGACAAAGTTTTTTTAGTAACAGCAATAATTCTGTCCACGGCCTTGTTTATCAACAGATTAATTTTATTCATTATTTTCAAACCTAATTGAGGATTGTCGATTGATAATAATATAGAGCAATTGTCACTGATTTTTTCAGCCTTCAAAAGTATCTGAAAAAATTCATCATTTATTTCACCGTCAGTGAGAACAAATTCTTCATATTCATTGAGAGTAAATTTACTCTTGAAGCTAATTAATAACTTCTTCTTAGCGTCGATTGCTGTCTTATCTCTATTTAACTGTTTCACCTTTTCATTAAATTCACTGGTTGACGAGTAATCTGCTTCAATCTGACTAGTCGCAGTTTTCAGAATGTCATTCAAGTTTTTTAGTCTATCCTCTAAAGTCTTTAACTGTTTAATAACTGGTTGGTATTCTTTTAAGATGAGACTTTGACTTTTGATAAGATCACTTTCTATTGTGCCTCTAAATTGTTTTCTTGAAACCGAACCGACCACACCTGGCTCCACAAGGTTTTCCAAGTTATTTATTTTTGGTTCTAAAGTCGAGAATATTTCTCTGATTAATGCATCTGAAAGAGGAGTATTGAGGACTCTGGATAATCGACTTGATAAAGTCTTAGTTGATTGTATATCTTCAGCAGAGCCATTTTCGTTATCATTGGTAGTGGTCAGTTTATCAGACTGATCAAAGGTATCTTTGACAGGGGTGTTTGCACTGGATTCATTCGTTTTGGTAAGTAAACTCAATGATAAATCGGCATATTTCTGTGCCAAATTTGATTCTTCTGTATTATCATCGACTAAATTATGATTTTCCTGTTCATCAAGCTTGAGAAGATTTCTGGTCAAATTGTTGAAATTGGAGAATTTTTTACCCAAACTTTCAATGTTTGACGAAATCGGTAATGATAATGCTGGTTGTGGTTGAGGTAACAGATCGTTCTCTTGATATGGTTCGAAATCTATAAAATCCATATTGGTTTATCAATGCTTATGATGATACACTATTGGACGGTCGTAGTTCTATAGTTGGGGAACCGAAGCGTAAGAAACCAGTAAGGAAGTATATATACTCAGCAAGACAGTATAGTTCAAAAGGTTGAATTGGACGTTGATTCCAGTGTTCAATTTTTCGCTTTGACCTTTTTTTTTCTTTTTGTTGTCTCTATTTTTCTTCTCACTAAACACTTTTTTGTCCTTTTGAGAATTTATTCCGCCTGTACACAACTTTGGTATACTCAACTCTCTGGCAAAAAAGCGTTTTGAAGCACCTTACAGAAACACTGATAATTAAAGCTGTACGTATATAAGAAAGGTATGCACTATTTATAGAATGAAGGGTGGCACTAAAGAGAAAGATCAAAAATTGAGGGGGTATACTAATTGTGAAGAACACTTTTAAAAAGAATATAAATGGAAATGAGAAATTATGACGATGACCAAGTTCTAATCAGAAAAAAGATTTGAAGAAATAACCATAGTATGAGTCAATCCCTGTATATCCGTAGCAAGTAATGAAGAAAAAATAAAAGGCGAAAATAAACAAGAAGCGAAAGAGACACCAAAAAATAGAACAAAAACCCAAGTCATAAAACCGTGAAATGTTGCAAAAAGCAAACGCTGATAACCAAATTTGAACAGAAACGCAAAATAATAATAAAGATAAAGTAAAATAAAATAAAATAAAAGGTAAATGAACGTGAATGAAGAAAATACGACAGGATGAGAAAACCCATGAATGATCATGATAACAAATCATTTATCTTCATACTTGACTTTCTTACGTGACCATTGTGTACGGCAACCTCAGCACCACCAGTTTTGATAGGGGAAACACTGGCCCCCTTTTTCACATCATCACCTTGTTCACTGATTCCTGCTGCCACTAATATGGATGAGATACCGCTCGTTGGTGAGTCAGAGGGATATTTAAATTTAGGAGAACTAATGATGTAGTTTTTGTTATTGGATATGGAATCATAATTAATTGGTGAAGTTTGTAATGAATTGTTGACACCAGTGGTTGAATTGCTCTTGGATAAGTTACCACAGCTACCATGAGACAGAATACTTGATTTATCCTGTGAAAAATTACGGGACTTACTCAATGATTGAAGACATTTGGAAGCATTAACAATATCCATCATATCATTATAAGACACACCTTCGCTCTTACTGTGTTGGTGGGAAATACCCGAACCAGTTTTCAAATCAGCTGGTACAGGTAAGTATGAGTAGGTTGTAGATAATGGAGGTAATTGCTTTTGGCGTGATGCTTGGACCGAGGGGGGACTTTCCAAAGATAATTTATCAAATTCTGATCTCATGGATAATTTTGGTGATTCCATAAGTTTGGCTGGTGGTGTTGGTAAAGGAAGCATTGGTTTAGAATCAGATAAAGAAGAAATAGAAGAGGAACTTTTATGTTTCTTCTTATGATCCTTCTTACTAATCTTATTATTTGAAAAACCAAGATTTGGCGTATTAATGGACATAGAAGATAAGTTAGCAATTTGACCATTATTCTCTGAGCCATCAAATTTGGAGAGCTTAGAGTTGATAATGGTATTAGTACTCTTCTTTTTCTTGGGAGATTTCTTGGAAGGGTCAATCTTAATTTCACCATTGGATAAAACCGAACTTTCATCAGGTACCTCATCTAATTTCAATTCGCCAAAGCCCTTGTCAGAAGGTTTCAAGCAATAATCAGGGAAATCGGTACCAAAAATTGGAATCAATTCATACCTTATATAGTAACAGAATCTTCTTGCCAATACTTTACATAAGTTAAAGGGTAACCAAGTTCCTTGAATCTTTAAGAAACCACCTCTTATACGTTTGATATAGGGATGATATTGTTTAGGAGTTGATTCCAACAATTTAACAATATCGGCTTTGGAATTTGATTTAGGTAAGGATGCTTCTTCAATTGAATGTTGATCATTCAAGGAGGCTTTCCAAATCCCAGTCAAATGAACAAACCCGGTTTCATAGTCCCAAATAATCCAGTGATTATTAATCAGATATTCAAACACAACAAGATAATTTCTCAAAGGATCAATGGCCGAAGTAGAATACTTTTTAATTTCAATTTGAGGATAAATCAAATTCTTCAAGTCATTTGACTTATCTAAAGGAATTTGAACAGCCTTTGATTCATCATTGATTGGCAATTGACAAATGGGGAAGTTGATTTTAGAAGCATGATGATCAATGCCGGGTTTCTCGCCACCAATCATTGAGATTGAACCGCCTGAGGCCGAAGGAATACTTGAATTGGCTGCAAACGAATAGGAATATGATTTAGTGTCACCATGACTACTAAAAGAAGACATTGAGGAAGATTTATGGTGGCCATGGCTACCCTGTACATTGATGTGGGAGATGGGATTGGCCGAAAACTTGTTAATCAAGGGAGCAGCCAGATTTTTCGAATTGGGGGAAGACTTTGATTTCTTCCGCTTATGTTCTTTAGGTTTAGAGACACCACCAAGGTTGTTATTGGGAGAGGCAGTGGGGCCAGACATTGAGTTTCTATAGCCATGTCTCATCACTGGTGGTGAACCACTGGTGATATGAAATTGGGTTTGAATTGGTTGTTGAGGAGGGGTGGTGAGTGCAACCTGACTAAAACTGGTTGGAGAGTGATTGGGTGTATGTTGTTGTTGCGACGGATACTGAGGAGGAACCATTGGGGTGTGATAATAACCCATTGATGCAACCTGGCTCTGGTTGGTGGGAGAGGTGTTATTGGGGAATCTATAGTAGTATTGGTGATGATCAGCAGCTGTGGCAGCATTGGGGGAACCATTTGGTAAAGTGTTGATGGTAGCAGATGCTGGAGGGGATAATGTAGGGGCGTGTGAGTTTGCCGGAAACGTGTATTGGGCTGGTTTTGCAAGATAGCCTGCTGTAGCGGTGGGAGCAGCCAGGGCAGTGGCAGCGTTTGCAACCGGGGGGAACACGTAGGAATTGTGAGCAGACGTGGAAGCACCATTACCGCTGGTGCCAGAAGTAGCACTATTGGCACCAGCAGTGTCTATCAAGGGGATGTAGGTGCCGTTGGAACTCATAGGAGGAAGTGAGACATGATGACGATGCTTGGAATGGTACTGGTTGTGATGGTGATGCGTGCTAGGGCCTGATTCGTATGAGGAAGGAAATGTACTCACGGCGGGTATCCGTTGTGGGGGCGATGCAGAGGTGTATGAAGGAGAGGTTGCTGCCGAAGTTTTAAACGAGGAGGTGTTGATAGGAGGAATCACGACACGAGAGTTTGGACTCGTATTGGTGGTGGTATTGGCGGAGTTGTGATGATCAATGGGGAACAGCGATAATCGAGGAGTAAGACTCGAGTTGTTCTTGCTCAAATCCTGATGATGATTCTGGAATGCAAAATGAGGCATCATTTTTGACAATCACAGAAATAAAATAAAGGACACAGAAAGGATAAGATCTAAAAATCACAAACGAAAAAAAAAAAAAAAAAAAAAAAAAAAAAAAAAAAAAAAAAAAAAAAAAAAAAAAAAAAAAAAAAAAAAAAAAAAAAAAAAAAAAAAAAAAAAAAAAAAAAAAAAAAAAAAAAAAAAAAAAAAAAAAAAAAAAAAAAAAAAAGAAAAAAATCTGAGAGAACAAAGGAAAGCACGGATCGGGGTGAAAAATACTCTCAAATATCAAATACAACGGTCTACTGGTGTCTAGGGTAGGACGTCGTAACGGATCAACACACGCGACACGAACACCGAATCGAGAGCGTGTTAGTAAAAAAATGATTTAGCAAAAAAAGCTTGGATCAAATGACACCAAGATAGTGTGGGAAAAAAATGAGTCAAACTAGGGAGAAGGAGGTTCCTGATCAATATTTATATATAATTACTTCAGGCACCGTTGTTTCCAAAGAAGTTCGAAAAAAAAAAAAAGATGCTTTTACTCAACAATCTTATTTTTCACAAACGGATACGGGTGTAATTGACAATTGCAAACGGGATCAATGGGGAGGTCGGTACAGTAAACGAAAAAGTGTCTAGACAAAGAGGGAGTGAATCAATGGGAAAAGGTAAACACACACACACGTACACATACACACTATGATTGAATCGGTTACAATATCATTCGTTCCCGTTTTGTTTTTGTTCCTAACTCGTCTTGTGATCTTGTTCTTCAAATTTTTTGTTTCTCTCTTTGGGTAGCGACAGGTGAAAAATACAACAAGCAACCAAGAAGAACGAAAAATTGGAGATGCGGTAAGGAATGGATGGTTAATAAGAAAAGAAAAAAGAAAAAAAAAAAAGGTAACAATATCACTCGGTATGTCTAGAAGGACAGGTTTTAGTTGCTCGGGAGAGGCGCAAACAATAGCCAGTAGTAAAGGGAACGATCAAGTTGGGAATAAGGGAGAACCTTAACCTTAATAAACAGAAGATAAAGTAGGACAAAATAACAAGTCAAGTCACTGGGTGTAAAAGGGCAACGACTAACGGGGACTCGAAGCACACCGGCTGGCACTTCTGATGATGACAACAGGGGGGTTATTGAGACAGGGGATGAAAAATCTTGTGTCTCTAGAGAGACTACAATCGACACAAAGAAAGATGTAAAAAAGAAGAAGCAGAAGAACCAGAAATAATGTTCAACAACCAAAATGAATAATCCGTCGTAAGCGACGCAAGAAGAGAGGGAAACTGGTAATATATATAAATATTGATAATTGATTTCGGTTCCAGAAATGCAACGGATATCTTATGGATCAACGAGGAACGCTACTCTGTACAGATGGATTACATATCAGTGCATTACATACAGGTCCAGGCGACAAACGTAGCAACAAGCAAGAAAAGATAAAGTATATACCGACCCAATCCCAGAATGGGTGCCAGAATCAGAACGAGAACAAGAACAAAGAATAATAAAAAAAGAAAAAGAAAAGAAACTACCTCATGCAAGAAAGGAAGGGATCCCAGATCTACCTTTACATGGAGACTGAAACGCAACTTGTGAAAAAAGAGAAAAACCAGAGAGGAAAAAGAAACTTAAAACAAAAAGAAACGAACAGGAAAAGGGAATAACCAAAAAAATAAATGACAAAAGACTAAGATGGGACCGAAGTTGTATCCGTCGCAGGAAATATTCTTAAATCCTTTCCTTTCCCGTCTTTGCTGTAACTATTTGCGTCCAGCTTGGTTTAACGAGGGATTCCGCCATCACTTGTAACCATAGGTGCAAACTAAAACCTGGTTCCATAAGAATTGAATGTGACAGTCTCAACAATAGACAATATAGTAGTGTGTGTCTTGAAACAAATGTAACAATAAATAATGAAATGATGATGGACTCAATACTAAACCAAATCAGCATCCTCTGCATCAAAAGGGTTAAAAAAAGATAAAACTCCACCAAAAACAAAAATTAAACTACAACAAAGGAAAAAGAAATAACGCTATTACTACGTTTACACTAAAAATAATCTATGATGACTTCGCAACTTGAATATAACCCTCACCCGCAAAACTGTAATCTTCGAAACCGAAGCAGGGCGAAAAAGTCTAATGGGAGGCTTTCGGGATCCTTGGGAATAAGAGAATAACCAACTGTAAATAGGGGCGTTGATTTTATCTAATTTATGAGACATATCTTAATCATGGGTATCATGATTAATGTTATGTTGCTCCTTGCTTCGAATTCTACTAATTTATATTTGCTTAAACTGGTCAAGGCTTACATACAATTTTATCAATTACTTGATGTCACTTTTAACCGGTTTTGAGACCGGGCTCAGTAAAGTTCAACCACACTAAAAGGTTATTTTTTACTTTCTTTCTCTTTGTTTGTTTGTTTGTTTTGCTTTGCTTTTTTTTTTTCATTCTCAAACACTCGAGAATCCTTGGTCTTGTTACTATTCAAAATTCTACCTATTGGTAATAAGAATGGGGGAAAGATGGTATTCGCCTTCCAGCATATTGTCATTGGCAGAAATGCACATTCAGTAAACCTCCGACATGCACACAATTATCTTCTGACTGAACTGGATCCAGGACAATGCACCTAATACAATAGGGGCTACTGCAAAAACGGAAGAAAATGGGAATTGGGAGAAAATCGATAATTACTCGAAATTACACCCAGTTAACGAACAAAGCAAACTTTACCCTGGTTTTAATGCATATAGCTGATTTGCCCATTTCATATCATATATGTGCCCCTTCTGCGAGTAAAATTAGAATCATTTAACAGCATCAGCAGTTACCACTTTCCAAAAACAAAATAATTTTTTTTTTTTTTTTTTTTTTTCATGTAAAATTGGGCAGGGTGTTATTATTTTTATCATCATTATTATACTCTCGACTATTGTTATTAGAATTATTATTGTGTCATGATCGGTACAAAGGGTTAAATCTCGATATCAATTTCATGGATTAAGCGGGTCCCTTACCTCTAGAACGACGCCATGCTGATAATGTCCCAGTTGCTATTGGGACATGTCGATCAACTCCCCTAAATTCATTCAACGTATGAGTAAGGAGTAAACAGTCGAAGAAGCAAGGTGTCAGTTAAGTCCTTTGCTTCTAAAACAATAGCACGTAAAAAGTATGGACAATACCCTGAACATAATAATAAAATCGAAAAGGGTGAATCGAAAGTGATTCTAGAGCTCTCGAGGAGACCTTGCTTTGTACTGCGTATAGAAGCCTACTTTTTTTTTTTTTTTTTTTTTCTGTTTTTTCTCTGCTTTTCAGTTTTTTTTACCCTTTTGACGCACTGAGAATTTCAATATCTTTTCCATTTTGGTAATATTTCGCTCTCTCTGCGTTACTCTTTTAGCTTCTGTTTTTTGATTCCTTTGTCTAGTTGATGCGCATGTAAAATGCAAAATGCAACACTCATATCGAAATCAAAGGCGAAAGTGAAGGCTCATTGAGTGGCCAAGTTGAGGATGTATTGATACATAATCTAGCATTACAACTTGCCCCTACCCTTACATTCAGTTATCTAATGTGATTTCGATACCTTTTCGTCAAAGCAGGTAAGAAACCCTTGCCCAAGGATTTTCATAACTAGAATGGCATGATCGTCTGGGTTATAGGTACATGACCTACAACACTACTCATTCATGCTGTATCTCTCATGATCAGCATCTTGGTGGGGGTCTGTACTTGAAACAGGTATCAGGATCTGTTTCTTTTTCCAGCTGTCTTTTCTTTTTTCCTCTTTTCTTTTTCCTTCCTTTCTTTTTCTTCCTTTCTTTTGTTTCTTGTTGCTTGGGCTGTGAAGGTGTCCCTCGGATTCGTCGTCACTTTTACTAATTATTGTCGTATTATTGTAATATTGATGGCATCTTGTTAACTTGTCAGGTCTTGTCATAATAGTCCGATATTTTCTGGGTTCTCGACTTTAACCCCCTGTGCATGGTACTTTTTTCTTTTTGTTTTGTTCCATTATTATCGTTTTGCGACCCCTCGTGCGCACTTTGAAAGATCAATAGATAAAAAAGCGGCCAAGTTAGGTTAACCCTGATAACTTTGATAGATTCAATGTGATAAGCTAAGATTAGGCTAGTATACTAAGTTTGTTTTACTATTTTCATCTCCTGTTTGTTCTTTTTCCAGTTAATTAATGACCCGTTATTGTTTCCCAGCTCAGTTCTTTTTTAAATTTTTTCTTAAGTCCTTGGTTGCATTTCTTTCTTCCTTCTTCCCCTTCTTGTGGCCTCTTGGAAATTCGCATCTAACTGCGATCTCTTAGTTGAATTTGAAATTTTGGGGTGTGTTTATGCACCTGGAAGTACCTGGTAATGGAACAATATACAACGAACAAAGCAATAACAAATTTCATTCAGTCTAATCATTTTCTGCAAACTTGATGAATGTAACAGTTTTTGGCCATTAATTACGGGCATCTTACAATACAATTCTAGTATTCTTGTTGTAGACCTAGGCTACTGGGGCCTTAACGGCGACGACAAAAACAATTCTTAGAAAGATATAATGAAAAAAAAAAAAAAAAGTAGATACTGCGTTTTAGTCACCTGAAAATAAACTTTTCACCTCTCTTGTTCTTTCAACTCTGGTAATCTACCTCTTAGAGGGAGGCATGTCTTCCGATGCATTGATCATCGACTCTCAATAGTCACTGGTCCCTTCTCTCCCAACCTCACCTTTGAGATCCGCCAGCTCCGAATCTACCACCCCTCCCCTGCTCCTACTCCTCCTTAAGCACCGTCCTCGAGAAACTGGTAGTATGCTCTGACGCACTGCAGAAAGTGTTGTGCATATGCAGTATGCGTGTACATATGCAGTATGTGCATACAGCTTTTTAGGGAGCTTCCCCTTCTGTTAACCTCCATCTCATCCCCTTCTCCCCATTTTAAGAAATGAGTCTCCAAAAAGGTTCAGCTTTCTTTTTTACATCTGACGGTCAGTTCAATCTGGGGTCTACCTAGGTTATTATTCGAATCGAAATATATTAGGAGCACGAGATGCATACATCAACTTTTTCCTCCCATCCTTTAATTGTGCTTTTCTTTTTTTGCTCTCTTCTTTTTTGGCAACTTCACTGAGTTATCCTATTTAGTGTTGAACGATCTCTGGATTCGTCAATCATAACAAAACTAGCCACTTGTTTGTTTGTTTATGTTTTTGTAGTTTGCATGTTTACCTATTGATTGTCGTTTTAAATGGGGCTATTATCAATAATTTTGCGGTTGTACCCCTGATCTGTGGCAGTTGTCAATTCTTTTATCTGACTGGCTTATACTTTCAGCTTCAGATAAGTTGAATACTCATATTTTTTAGCGTCTCTTTCTGTAATTTCTACCAGCCCTATCCTCTTGATGAACAAACTAATAGGATTTGCGCTGCTGCAAAAGGAATAGACCTGTTGACTTTCTTATTTCTTCTTGTTTTGACCATTCCCGTTACTATTATCGGAGGATTGGTGTCCCTATTTGGTCTTCTCTTATACATTTCTAGTAAACACATACAAACACAGGCAACGGCAATGAGACTGTACTTTCTAGAGGGATGAAACAGCTTATAGTCAATATTCTCTCCAATACTTTGTGAGAGTACTTTGTGCTTTTAATGTTTTTCGGCTTGATGGCGCTGTTACCTGTGCCTATTTAATTGTCCTCTTGGATTCTTGTCGGCTGATCTGAAATCTTACATAACAACTACGTATGCTTCCAAGCCATATTGTCTATTCGTGCAATCGTCTTCTGTGCGTCCTTCTAACACATGGCAAGGAGCCAGAAACTATTCGGGGTGTGACGAGAATGGCTGTGAGGGGGTGATGCTATTGTTTCAAAACTGCACCATTGCTGATAACCTGCTTCCAGAATAATAACAACCAGCTCAGAAAACTCTAGAACGAACCTACTTATCTATTGACCTTTGTCTACCTGAGGACCTTTTCGTGTTTGCAGACTGATTTCAAAGAGCAAAAGTTTGGAGCCTTGACGAGAATTCAGGGAAAAAAAGAAATGGAGCCAATTAAACAAAAAAAAAAGCGAAAGGAACATGTTAGCATTGCTCCGTTCCGATTCACCTTTTGTAAATGAGGTTACTTCAATGACTCAGTGTTGCAACAGCTCTATAATTGCCATTGACATCATGTTTGACAAAACTTTTTAAGGCAGACTGGTTATTCTCGTAGCCAAGTAAAAAATTACTTCGTAGCAAGCTACTTTAGAATAACAATAGTCTAAAATATGTACCGTAAAGCTAATCAACGCTATCAAACCGGGTAGTTTGCCCAATCGAGACTCGACTCTGCTTGAAAATGGTAAACAGCTTAATTGATTTAAACTTCACCTCGAGGTGACTAAAGTAGAAAATACATCACTGCACCTAGTTGATTTCATATTGTAATACTCAACTAATTTCTACAATTTGGGAAGTTATAATTGAAAAAGCAACCTTAGGACCTCCTGGCTAGCTTCATTATATCAATCGGGGTAAGAATAAGAATACTTAGGCGACATTCACACATACCTGAGTCCTTTGCTATTCAATACTAAACGCGCGGAGTTGCAGTTACGTCAAATCACCTACTTTACCTATGGCCATGTTCTAGAAGGTGGCTTTTATTCTTGAAGGTTCTTAACAACAATAGTCAGTAATTTGAACAAGACAATTTGAGATTGCTTTTTCGATAGGCAATTGGAGCGTTACCAGACAATACAAATATATTTTATTGGTTTGTTGACCTGGCTGCTCCTTATTCCAGAAAAGGCCGAATTCCGTTTTTTGCATCTAATTCAGCAGAAAGGAGGAACAAAGTAGAAGATGGAAAAAGCCCAGTTGTTATCTACTACTGATCTATTATTGAGATGTCGAAAACTGTATTACATCCAGGAAAAGTGGGGCAGTAGTTGAATACTTACAAAAGGATACACACATACTTAATGCCGTTTATTGTATTTGTATAAAACCTAAATGATTGTTGAAATTTTAATCTATTTTTTTATGTATTCTCTCTAACCAAAAATGAAAATAAAAATGAATAAATTGATTATTCAGTAATTTTGCTTCTTTCTATTAATTCGACAATTTGTTCGATTTTTGGGTGGAAACCCCAATCGTATTGTAAAGACTGATTAATTCTAACCCCTAATTCGTCAGCCCAAGTCCAGGCTAATCCAGGATTCTGTAAGAAACCTTTACCAATTAAAGCGATATCAAAGGCACCTTCGTCGACTAATTCACTAGTCTTTTTAGAATCATTGATACCACCAACACAAGCTATGAGAAGTTTATCCCCGAGTGCTTGTTTGATGGCTTTTGCATAGTCAAGATGAATATAGCCTTTAGTACCCCTTCTAGTTTGGTTGTGGCTATTACCACTACTTGAAACATCCAAGACATTTACACCCTTGTCAGCGACAATCTTGGCCAATTTAATAGTGTCTTCAATGACCCAAGCTTCTTTATCAACTGGATCATTATCAACCGCGGAAACTCTTAACCAGATAGGAACGTCCTTGTTTATATTTGCCTTGATTTCATCAATAATTTCTAATAAAAATCTAATTCTATTTTCAAACGATCCACCATACTCGTCAGTTCTCTTGTTGGAGATTGCAGAATAAAATTCATGAATCAAATAACCATGAGCACCATGTATTTCAATAAAGTCAAATCCACTGATATTAATGGCTCTGGCAGCAGCTTTCCCGAAATCTTTGATAACCGTTTTGATTTGATCGATTGTTAATTGGTGAGGTACTTTATAATTTCCTCTGGGTCTAAAAGGTATAGCCGATGGTGCAACAACTTCATCTGGGAATCCACCAATTGACTTATCAGCAATTTGTTCTAAGTGAACAAATGGTGGTTGTCCACTGGCTTTTCTACCACCATGGGCCAATTGAATACCAATCACAGATTTATAACTATGAGCGAAGTCCACGATTTCTTTCAACTTCTGAGCTTGATCATCGGTGTAAATCCCTAAATCTCTAGGAGATAAAGGACCCTCTTTACTCACAGCAGCAGCCTCCACAATAATCATCCCAGCTCCTCGGGAAGCCAAGGCCCCATAATGAACTAAATGATAAGGAGTGACTCTCAATTGGTCATCTGCACTATACTGGCACATGGGAGAGACCCCGATTCTATTAGGGTATGTGACTCCCTTCACAGTAAGGGGTTGAAATAACTTGGGAACTGCTTTATTGTCTGGTTGTGGATTCACAGCTGCCCCTAAGACTTCACCTTGTTCTGCAAGATAATAAGGGACATTGGCAGTTGGGGTTTCGTACGTAGAAGACATTGCAGGCGGTTTTTACTGATGAAACTATGGTAGATTCAAATTAATTGGGATCCTCAAACCCTTTAAATAGTGATGCAAAAAATGAATAACACCATTTTGACGTCGGAATTGTTTAGTAATCATTTGCAAGAGAAAAGTCTCGGGAATTCCGTTTTGGGAAGATGTCATCGCGAGCATAACCTCTCACCGATCTGGGGGATGTGTCTTTGTCAACATGCAGCAAAAATACGCTACCGATGCTCCTCCAAACTGACTTTTGTGAGAGACAGAGAATATACAAGAACAATACTTACCAATTAAACATTAGTAAGCTTAGTACTTGGATAGGGTTGGAAATTAGGAATGTTGTGAAATAAGCCACACCAGTTGATTTTGGACTGCCAGGTTTTTTTATTTTTTCCGGAATTTGCGCGTCCATTTAGAGGTGAGAATTGATGCAAAGAGTGGATGAGAAGTAGCAGCAGGAGCAGATGAAAACCGGAAGTATGCAAGGTCGTTTTAATTAAGAGAGCGGTGATATTTCCGCTTGTTCCTGGTATTATCAAAATTGCATCTTGTGTTATGTCTTGTGTGAGTCGGTTAAATGATCAGTTGATTTTGTATTATTCGAGCCAAATTTCGACTAAAGAAAGAAGTAACAAAATTATATCTGTTCAATAAATTTTTTTACATATATTTTATATAATAAATACGTCTAAATAAGTTTAAGGATAAAACATCAGAAATTAAAAAGCCAGAAGCAGCATCATTAAAGAACACTTGTATGAGTAATAATGTCATTAGGAAAACTTTCAAAGAGGATCGAGCTTATTGCTTAGAACGTTCAATCAATTCGAGGATTTGAGGAATGTTAGGATGGTATGCCCAGTCATATTGCAAGCCTTGATGAACCCTGACACCTAATTGATCAGCCCAACTCCAGGCCAACCCAGGGTTTTGTAAGAAACCCTTACCAACCAAGGCAAGGTCGAACTCCCCGTCTTCAATGGCCTGATTGGCTCTGTGAGGATCATTGATACCACCAACACAAGCAACAATGAGCTTATCACCCACTGCTTGCTTGATGGCTTTGGCGTAATCAAGATGAATAAACGACTTAACCCCTCTTCTACCCTGATTGTGACTGTTACCACCACTTGAGATATCTAAAATGTCAATACCTTTATCGGCTACAATTTTGGCCAATTTGATACTATCTTCAATCACCCAAGCATCGTCAGTGGTGGGATCATTATCGACAGCCGAGATTCTTAACCAGACAGGAACCTTTTCGCTGACATTGGCCTTGACTTCATCAATCACTTCTAATAAGAATCTGATTCTGTTTTCAAAAGATCCACCATATTCATCGGTTCTCTTATTAGAAATGGAAGAGTAAAATTCGTTAATTAAGTAACCGTGGGCTGCATGAATTTCCACATAATCAAACCCACTAATATTAACGGCTCTTGCTGCAGCTTGACCGAATTTCTTAATAATAGTTTTAATTTGGTCTTTAGTTAATTCGTGAGGTACGGGGAAATTACCATTTGGTCTATACTCAATGGGTGAAGGAGCAACTATTTCATCGGCAAAACCACCAATGGATTTATCAACAGTTTGTTCTAAATGGATGAAAAGGGGTTGTCCACTTGATTTTCTACCACCATGGTTTAATTGGATCCCAATCAACCCTTTGTTACCATGAGCATAATCCACAATCTCCTTCAATTTACGAGCTTGGTCATCAGTGTAAATCCCCAAGTCTCGTGGTGACAATGCCCCTTCTTTACTAATGGCCGTAGCTTCAACCATAGTCAGAGCAACACCCCTCGAGGCAAAGGACCCATAGTGAACCAAATGGTAAGGAGTGGCTCTCAATTGATCATCAGCACTATATTGGCACATGGGTGAAACACCAATTCTATTGGGGAAAGTGACTCCTTTCACAGTAAGGGGTTGGAATAACTTGGGAACTGGCTTATCATCTGGTTGTGGTTCAGCAGCTGTACCCAAGACATGAGGTTGTTCATACAAGAAGTATGGAAGACCTTTAGCTGGAGGGATGACATCAGTGGAAGACATATTGCAATTATTAGTTTAGTTTGGTTAGTATTGTTGTGTGTATTGATGAGTTATCAATGTTGAGATTAAAAAGAAGAACCAGACCAAAACCCATTATTATCTGCTCATATTTATATAATTTGGGTTTGGGCCAGTCCATATTCAATTAAATCATTACACCATCTGGTTAAAGCTGTGAAAAATAGCTATACCCCTTAATCAGCGCCAAGTAGCAATTGTCGTGAAAAACTCACTTGCCGAGTCTTGACAAATGATTATCACCGAGCTTGCTTAATAAAACGAAAAAAAAAAATAAAGCCGTTGTGCGCAGAGACCCTCAATATGTTAAGAGTACTTACATAAGCATGCTTATTCAGCTCGGTTATAACTTTACGTCAAACTGGGGTTGACAAATCGAGGAATGTGGGTGTGAATTCGATTTGGTCCCATCTCGGTTTTATTATTCTAGCACCAGGGGTTTGACTTTAGTATGGTGATATCTTGCATCTGGGGACTAACTCGGTTATACGATGGTATGCATTGTTTGAATTAATAAAATTTACATGAAAAATGGTGCTACGAGTGAATGAATGATGGGAAATAAAAAGAAAAATATTAGTAAGTTATTATATTTATAGAGATCATTAATCATGAGAGCATTTCCTAACTGCTATTATCGATGATTGTTTGCGGGAAACTGGAGCAATGACCAATTGGCCATACTATGTAAAAAAGAAAGTCATTTATAAGGTCAACTCAAACTTTAACTTCGTTTTTCAATTTGTCAGAAACGGCATCCAAGAACTCGGTGGTGGTGACGTAAGCTGATCTGTCGGTTTTACCACAGGCCAAGGCCAAATCTTTGGTCATGATACCATCTTCTTGGACAGTGTCAACGGTAGCCTTTTCTAAGATATCGGCAAATTTAACCACATCAGGGGTGTTATCTAATCTACCTCTTTGAGCAATACCTCTAGACCAAGCAAAGATGGAAGCAATGGAGTTGGTGGAGGTTTCCTTACCTTGTTGATGTTGTCTGTAGTGTCTAGTAACGGTACCGTGAGCAGCTTCACTTTCATAAGCTTTACCATCGGGAGTCATCAATGCTGAGGTCATTAAACCTAAGGAACCAAAACCTTGGGCAACAATATCAGATTGAACATCACCATCATAGTTTTTCAAAGCCATGACAAACCCACCTTTAGATTTGATCATTTGAGCCACCATATCATCAATCAATCTGTGTTCGTACCATAAACCAGCACTTTCAAACTGTTTGGCATATTCGGCGTCATAAATTTCTTGGAAGATATCTTTAAATCTACCGTCATATTTTTTCAAAATGGTGTTTTTGGTGGACATGTATAATGGTAATTGTTTACTCAAAGCCATCTTGAAAGAAGAATGAGCAAAACCTCTGATGGATTCATCGGTGTTATACATGGCTAAACCAACCCCTGGGGTCTTGTAATCATAGACAGTTTTGGTTTGAGGTTCACCTCCATTGGCAGGAGTGAATTTCAATTCCAACTTCCCTGGTTCGGAAATCACCAAATCAGTGGCCTTATACTGATCACCGTGAGCATGTCTGCCGATGACAATTGGTTCTTGCCAGCCGGGAATCAATCTTGGAACTCTTGGAATAATAATCGATTCTCTAAAAACAGTACCACCCAAAATATTTCTAATGGTACCATTTGGAGATAACCACATTTTCTTCAATTTGAATTCAGCCACTCTGGCTTCATCGGGAGTAATGGTGGCACATTTAACCCCAACACCATATTCTTTAATGGCATTAGCAGCATCAACCGTGATTTGATCATCGGTCTTATCTCTGGCTTCAATCCCCAAATCGTAGTATTTCAAATCAACATCCAAGTATGGATTAACCAATTTGTCCTTAATTCTGGCCCAGATGATTCTGGTCATTTCGTCACCATCCAATTCAACAATTGGATTGGCAACCTTGATCTTATCCAAGCATCTGGCGGTGGATGAAAGGGAACGAACAGAAGTAAGTTGACGGGTGATACTTGATCTCAACATGGTTTCTTGGATCAATTGTTTCTATGATTATAAAAATGAAAGAAAAGAAAGAAAAAAAAATGGAAGTAATGGAAAAAAGTCACTTTTTAAGTTGATCAAAATTATAATTTTTCAACACTCAATTAATCTCTTATTCTATCAGTGCTATTTTGTTGTTCTCAGATAAAGGGAAAATTTTTTTTTTTTTCCAGTCTTTTTTTTTTTTGTTTTTTAGGTGAGTCAAAATGGTGAATAACTACCGGAGCGCGAAAGTGCCGGTTCCGGAACTATGGGCCTTTTTAAAGTGCTGCAAACGGGCCGCCTACAAGAACAAATGGGGAGTGTCCTAACCAGACATGGGAGGTACGGATGTGTCTCGACTTCAAGACATCCGAGCGGCTAAAATGATATAACTGCAAATTGAAGTCAAAGCATCCAGGAAGACCCCAATTAGATCGGTAGTATGGACTTGACACAAGCTTTCATCCACTGTAGTGTGTGTTTTGCCTCCCAGTCAAGCAGAGACCTCTGGCTCACCTCGTGTGCGCATATAATCTGCAGAGAGCACCTATCAAAACGTATCAATACCCCCCAGTTTATTCATTTAGTAACAGGCAAACTAACACCATAAACCAGATAGTCAGCCGGGCAATCCGTCGAGATGCCCCGTGTGTGAGAAACCAGATGTGTCTACTGTGAAGGTAGATCAACAGTTGCCTGCCGAGTTACGGGATTTTTTCATCCCAATACCTCAGAGATTGGAAACTCTTTATACTTCTGCTGAATTCCAGTACCATGCTTTGGCAAATAGCGCTAGGCACTATCAGAGCATGAGCCAGCGTCTCAGCGACAAAGTTGGCAAGCAGAAGGAGTTATTGTACGCGGCAAAAATCGAACTCACTCAACTCAACCAGTATAAAGCTAGCGTGGACTCGCTAACTAAAGAAAATGCCCATTTGAGGCATCAATTGCAAATGACCCCTGGGGGGCTTAATGGCGATGAGCACGATTTTGACGATGGAAACCCCCTTCGACAGTTGGTGAGCAAAGATACAACTTCGCCTGGGATCAACTCGTTCATACATAAATTCCATCAGAATTCGAGCCAACGGACACCAATAGGAGCTGCTTCCAACCCCACAACTTTGGTTCCCAAAGCAGTCCCCATATCCCCATCGTTAACCATGCATTCTGGCAGCCGTCAATCCTTTTTTGCCGAGTCCACCAAACTCGATGCAATCGACCAACAGTTAACATCTAGAGAAGGGGCAGTATTGCCTCGAGCTCGTTACCTGTTGCTGTCGGGTGCACACAATTCTGCTATCCTACCTCGACTAACCAGTAGCAGTTCCGGTGTCCATAAACCAAATATCAATACCCGACAACTCAGCAAGAACAACTCAGAAACCACCGAGTTGGCCTCTCGAATATCGGCCCATACGAAGGTGGGTCGGCTTACTGAGTACTCGGGTCTGCTTCGCAGCCTATATAGCTACAACGACGAAAAGACCGGTGCTCCCCACCAACCACCACGAAGACACCTGCTACTTCCTAGCTACAATACTCGCAAACCTTCCTGACCACCAGCAGACAACACCACAATACCATTCTCATCCATTGACATCTTGTCAAGATAGTCGTAAAATTCTGTAGTAAATCACTGTACAAAGACTAGTAGCGTACCACAAAAGCAATAAGAAAAATTCAGTAACAGAAAAAAAAAAAAAAAATAAGAAAAAAAAACAGAGAGACAGAAAAAAAAGTGTTGATATAAAAAGAACTGAGAATTTTCTCTTTCAAGAATCACTCGTGGTTACAACATAACATTCATCATTTGTTAACATCTATACATATAACCGGTGGCTTTACGAACGACCAGTCAGTATATTTTGGCCACGGTCCCATTCATAATCCCAGTAATTTTGATTTATCTTTTCTTTCTTTCATTGTATTACTCTTAAAAGAAATAAAACAGAAAAAGATCTCTACTCGAACCTTGTGAAGTGTTTACGAGTTGCTAATATTTGTCTCTTATTGATAGTCTTAAAATTTCTTCTTCTTCTTATCTTACTAAGCGTACTATTTTCGGTTGTGTACCAGACCGAGAAGAGCACCAAGACTGATATAAGATACGAATAACCAGCAATTTTTTGAACACCTTCGTTGAATCACCAGAATTGGGTTGTCGAGATCATAAATTGTGGTCGACACTATCAATCGTATACTTTGACTGAATCACCTCATCCAGAAGTTAGTTTATACCCTCCATCATCCGTATTCCATATTACCAATTTTTTTTTTTTGGAAAACACGAAATCCTTCATGTATTATTGGAGATATTTATCAATATAGTAAACCCAACACCAGGCAGCATATTACAATCATCATCACATAATGGAGGTTGAAGAAGAACCTTTCAATCCCGAGTATTACCTGCACGTACTATCATCCTTGACCGTCAACTCACGGGCCCTAATAACAGAATTGACTTCATTAGCGGATAAATACGTTGATGATGCAGAAACCATTGTATCATTAATCGAGGAACGAATTAAAAAATGTTTACCTCAGTATAAACTTTTTGCCGTTTATTTGGTTGATTCGATTTGTAAGAATATTGGTAATCCATATAACTTAATATTCGGATCCAAATTATATAATATTTTCACCCAAACTTATTTGGTGGTTACTGATACCCCCACTCGACAAAACTTAATCAATTTATTTAAAACATGGACGAAAGCTCAGACTAACTCGGGGCTTGATTTATTCCCAGTTCAGGTTATTAAGAAAATCGAACAATTTATTATTAAAGCTACATCAATCAATAGTCAGAATGGTAATGGGAATACACCTCCACCAGGTATACCTAATCGAATTACTCCGGATATGTTATTAAGAGAAGGTAATTATTTGTTACAGTACCTTATTGCATTGGATGATGAACTTGATCAATTAAAGCTCTCATTAGATGATGAACAACAAGATATCATCAAACAATACCACATGATTCGAAATAATCTTATTTTTGAAATTAACATCATTTCGGATGGGATAATGACTGATGCCAAACCCGATTTTGAACAGAAGGCACCTCAATATCAAACTGACTTACAAAATATTCGGAAGAAAATCGATGATCAAAGTTTTCAGCAACAAGCATTTCTCAAACCATTAATACCGAAACTTCTTGAAGCAAAAGAAATGGAAGGTAATGTTGATGTGAGTCCAAGCACCCCCGTCACCACGGGGGCCGATCAAGATGTAACGTCGTCACCTTCACAAGGGTCAGTGTCAAGTGAACCATCCACCATTAATGACGATCAGTCCCCGGGCAAAGTAATCATCAACTTAACTCCCAATGATAAATTTTTCGATAATATACTTACAGGTATCAATGAAGATGACGAATTTAAGACAATATTACAAAATTGGGGAAAACCAATATTGGAAAATAAAGATAAAGAAGATGAATTGCCCCTGCCAATGAAGACCAAACCCAAGATTGCATTGAGTATTCCTGAAACCAATAATATTAACCCGCGACCACTTGCCAATGAACTACTTATAAGTGAAGGATTTGGGGAACCATCAACTTCGTCCAGTATTGCCAGTAGCTTGGGGCTCAATTTCACCTCGATGAATTTTCTGGATTCATTCTTGGGTAGTCCCAAGAATGAAATCACCCCGGTCAATAATAATGATTCCATATATAATGATGATGATGAGTTTGATTCTTACGACCCGGAACATAGTATTGCTGCAACCACTAGTAACGCAACATCTTCATCGACCACCGCTACTACAGCTACACCACTTCCTTCGAGCATGAAGAGAAGCCACGGTTTTGAAGAGGGAAAAGTGGTTAAAAAGGTCCGCTTTGTCGATTGAACCCCTTGTATAGTCCACTTTATCCCTTTGTATAGTACCTTTGTATAATTAGTATCCTTTTCATTTCATTTCATTTTTCATTTTTCATTTTTCATTTTTGGTTTTACTTGCATCTAATAGACATTCATGGAGACTACAATTCACAACGTAGCAAATAACGTATTATTATATCATGAGGTAGAAAAGAAATATAGTAACATAAAATATACTCTGACCCAGTAGAACCAAGCCGCAACAGAGTAACGAATGAAGTGATGAATGAGTTATAAGCGACAATCCAATTGTCGTGATTAAATATTTATTGTTATTCAGAATAGGGGAGAAATTTATTCGTCAAGAACACCGGATTTCTTTAACTGGTTGTAAGTGGACAAGAATGGGAAGGAGAAGAAGAAACCCAAAATACCCCAGTAGTAGAAGCTGAATGGAATGAACTTTCTGTTCTTAACCTTGAATGGTAAGTTGGAGTATCTACCTTCTTCTGGGTTCCCAAACACCTTGTTCATGGATCTGGCTGAAGTTTGGAAGTTTCTTTGGAGACTTCTTTGGGTGATGGCTCTGGTGACGGGTCTGGAAAACATCTTGTATGTGTGATCTGTGTGTTCTGTTCAAGTAATCAAGAAAGAAACTTGTCTTAAATCTTACCACTTTTATTTTCATTTCATTTTTTCTCTCTCTTTTTTTTTTTGTTTTTGCTTCTTCTCTCAGGTTTCAAAATTCAGCCAATAAAATCTCACTGGTTCTCATTTTACACTATGGATTTTCATTTTTTTTTTTACTTTTGTTAGCGTTTTTTTATGAACTGATTTTTTTTTTTTTTTTTCGCTTTTTTTTTATTATTTTTTTTTTTTTTTTACTTTGGTTTATCGAAAAGTTTTGAAGAATATCATCGTTTTCATTACTCTTATCTACTCTCCATCCATACACACTATACACATCGACACCATGGCTATTGCTCCAATCACCGGTACTTTAAGAAGAAAGATCATCACTGACATCACTGTTGGTTTTGCCTGCGGGTTCACCTTGGCTACTGCTTACTGGTACTTGGAACACAAACCTCTTATTACTAAGAGAGAAGCTTACTATAAACAATTGAAAGCTCAAAAAGAAGCTGAAGATAGTGCTTAGAACTGTGACACTTGGTTCCCATGTTCTTTTATTTTAATTTTTTGTTTCTTTGATCATACTTCATATTTCATTCATCATAATTTATTCACGAATACACTAATGTTTCATCTGTCCACTATGGCTCACCAGCACTAACGTATCGATGTGCAAGAACAGCTTGTTGCCTTTACTGCTTGAAGCTGGAGCAAGATGGCTGGTATCTTTTTTTTTTTTTGCCCCGTGTTTTGCTCGAGTCCATGTCAAAAGGAACAACAAAAAAAAAAACCTATTTTACACTTCTATTCTTTTATTTATGTATACTTAATAAATACTTACCCCATTTGAATGGGCTTTCATTGTAGGATTAGAAGAAATGAAGAGGAGATGCAATTAGTTGTTTTTGAAGAATTCTATAAACTTACGATTGTTGACCACCCCACTGGTCAAGATGATAATCTCTTTATTAAGACCATGCTTGATAAACTTCTGCTGTAAATACTTGAAGATCGAGAGTTCACTCCGGGTGATTCCCCCAATTAAGATAATGACCACGTACTCAACATCTTTAGCCTTACTTCCTCCAGTGTTCTTGCGGTCATCCAGCTTATCACAAACATTGATATCAATCGTTTTCCCCTTGAACATATTGTCCAAGCCCAAGTTATCCCAATTCGGTCTTCGAAGTAAATTATTGACGGGTTTGTACTTGAGAAAGTCTCGGAAATATAACGACTCCACTAATCGACAGATTAAAGGTACCGTATTCGAGGGTAATGCAAATGAAGGATGGGGGTACTCGGAAATTAGTGAATTATCGGTATCATCGTTAGTATTATCATTGGTGGTGGTCAGTGGATTGGTAGCTTTTGACTGTTCGAATTGTTCGAATTCTTCATCGAGTAAAGGATGCAAATTCCAGAATTTGTTTATGAGGGTGTAGTTATACTTATAAGTCCGCTGACCTCCCGTAATACCAACCTTATTTAAATCGTCATACGATAAATTCGCTTCATTATGAGGAGTCGAATTCCCATTGGGTGAAGAAACTGGGTTGTTTGAAGAGCCACTTCCATTGTTGGTATTGTTCCCTAATGATAATCCCGTCAAAGCCCCCAAGAAATCGTTGTTGGCGGCGGCGATAACCACAATCAACTCAATTTCAATCAATTGATCAATAAATAAAATACTCTCAATCCCGTAGTTTTGTACGCATTCCATTCTAATTAAATCGAAATCTTTCTCCTTAATCCCATCATTTATTAATGATATGAGAATTATCGAGGATATGATTAAATCAACGTCGTAACATTCGTCCAAAAATCGAATCAAAAAATTGATTTGCTGTTTATAATCCAAATCAAATAAATCATTTTGAAATTGTAAGAAAAATTCGTACTGATTGAATTTAGGACTAATTGTATTTGATTTAATGAAAGTCAAGATCGATTCGGAAATCTGGGTATGTTTCTTGATCAAATCTTGCTTTAAGGTTAAATTACCTAAATTACTGACCAATTTCTTTATTTCTTTTAAATCCTTTAAATTGTCCTTTTGTTGATACTGAGATTGGATTAACTTGGCCAATTTATTTAACTTATTTCCAATCGAGGCAAAGTTCAAGTCCTTGAGGTTGATGAATAATTCATCATCATTCAATTTAAAACTTTCTTCATTGGTAGATGATGGGTTTTCGACGTGTTTAATATTAACCATTTGATTATATTCATCATGGATTTCAAATAAATCGTCGATAAGCCCCTGATAGTTCAACTGATTTAATAAGAGGGGGAAAAAATCAAGATTTCTTTCAAGTACAATTAAGTCGGTATTTCCCGATAATTTATCCTGATAAAAATCCAATTCTAATTTGGTTAATTTTGAATTGAAGAATTGGGGTAACTTTTCATTTTGAATTAAATTAATTAATAATTTGGCATGATCCCCCTTCCCATATATATTTTTCAATTTTAGGAACTCGCCAATATTTTGATGCTGACCCGAGTTGGAACTGATTTCAATTAACTTAATAAATAAATCCGATAATTGATTAAGTTGTTGTAAGGGTTGCTTGAAATAAGATTGTAAACCTCCAAATGACAGATCTAGAGAAATGAATCGATCATTGTTGGAATAAAATGGATTAACACGCCAATTAATAAGTTTTATATTAGGAGTTAAGTTCACATTACCGGGTTTATTTATATCAACTTGTAGGATTTTCTCGAATGACTGGAAATAACCAGGAGAATTTGAATCTGATACTAATACTTGGTTTATTTCATACATGGAATTTCGATCCAAATTGGGGATAACAAGACTAATGGTCAAGTTTTTCAATTGGGAGTTTTTATTAATGGAATCAATCAATTTCTTCAAATGTTGGAGATTGCCAGTATCATGTTTGATAAGTATAATAAACCCATTAAATTGAGATAATAATGCCGTCAATTCATCCCCTTGGTGTTTATGTAATGGTAATGCTTTGAACCATACGATCTTGTCGAATTTACCATGCTGTTTCAATTTGGAAAATGGAGTAAGATAGTTTATTAAATTCGATAACAGTTGATCAAGAATTAGCAAATTATTGGAAGTACGTATTCTACTAAACACCCGGATTAGATTGTCGAGGGTTTGATCATTGATCGCATTTAGTTTGTCGACGATGACCGGTTTGGTACTAGACGGCAACTGCGAAGCCGTTTCCTGTGTGGTTGGTGCCATTGGCGATTAAAAGATGAAGCTACCAAACAATCACCGATCAATAAAGCTATACATCTGTTTAACATTTTTGGTAGAGAGGTAGGGGGTGAGAAAAGCGAGTGATGTACGGGTGTATATTTTGCAATGATACAAATCTCTAAATCTAGTAGTATGTACTTATAATTTGGGTTTATCTTCAATCCCATTGAAATAGACCAAACCTTCTTGCACGACGGTGGCGACATGAACTTGTTTGTCATTATAGAACTCGGCTTCTAACAACACACGATTATTGGAGAGACGAGCTGCTTTAAATGCAAATGACATCCATTTGGTGGTATCAAAATCATTATCGTGGAAATAAATAACGTGATCCAAACTAACTTGGAAATAGTGGATAATATGATGGAAATCCAAATCGGCGATTCTTAAGATTCTGGCCAAACGAGTTAAGAAATACGAATCAGAAAGTATGGCCAAACCAACAAATTGAAATGCGGGATCAGTTAATTTAACTTCATCGTCCCCCCATTTGACAAAGAAGGAGATACGACGGTCAGTAACAGGCATGGTTCTTTCTTCTGGAGTTAAGTTCAAATCAAACATTTCTGGTGGGAGTTTATGATAAATCAAACGACCACCAGCACGAAGTTCCAGTTTCAAATCATCTGGTTTATATTTGGTTAACCATTTTGGATAAGGAGTTTGAAATTGGAAAGGTTTATTGACTTCACGTTCATCATCTTCATCTTCTTCCGTGGCGGTACCGTTTTTAATTCTAAGTTCTTTAGCAGCTTGTTTTTGAACAAAAGTATCATATTCGCTATTAGCGTCCTTATATGAGTTTTTCTTGGTTAAAGAAATATTGGCAATATAGGTGATTTGACCGTCTTGTAATGCTTTAACGGTACGATTAACAAAATTTTTCCCATTACTTATTTCCACCACTTCCCAATCAACTAATTTATCTTCAAGTGTGGGCCTCACGAAAAATGAATGAAGGGCATGAGGAGTGAATTCTGGAGAATGGGTGGATCTAATGGCTACCAATAACGCTTGACCTGCAAGATTACCTCCATAAACCCCACGAGATGCTGGATCCGGTTTAGTAAGTGGTTTATTGGAGCGATAAGTATGGGAGCCAGTTTGAACAACCCCTAAATCATGTTCAACGTCGTTTGACATTTTCAGTTATTGGACAAATGCAGAATTGAAGTCAATGATAGACGAATTGTTAATGAATAAATAGTTAATTAAAGAATTGAATAACAAATTATAACCAAAGGGGGGTACGCCTATGCTTATGATTTTACCCTTTTTTCGTTTTATATATTTATATATATATTCTTTTTCTTTTTATTTTTTTTTTTTTTTTGTTTTGTATTGTTCAGTCCCTTGTCAGTTTGGGGAAATAGTTTTGACATTAAGGTTAATTTAGTAGCCAACGCTCGGTTCTTCCAATAGAAATTGAAAAAAAAAAAAAAATAAGGAGAAAGAAGGTGGGGAATGTCTGACAAAAGGAAAAGACCCAACCACCACATGAATAATTACGAGTCTACACAAAACTACCAGCCAAAAATGCTATTGTCACAGGGAAAAATAGAACTGGGACCCCAGAAAATGTGAATTTAGCAGTTGGACAAATAGGGCAAATAGGGTAAATAGGGCAGGACAATGGGGGAAGGAAACGGTAGGGAAACGATCCAGCGGATATTGGAAACAGTTACAAGTCACAAGTTGAGGTGATGACGTTACCGAGCTATCGAGCGTTGCACGGGGTATATTTAGTTGAGGCACATTGAGATTCAAGATCATTGATAGACGAACATAGAAGTGAAAAATACAAATAAATAAGCAGAGGGTTATATAATAAATAAGTAATCGAATAAAGCTATAATTTATAGGTACCACCTTGGGCAGCATCGGCCATTCTTTTGGGCATATAGAGAAGTGCTTCTTGAGAGATGGAAGCCACCATTCTTCCATCCAAAGTAAATATTTGGCATTGGCATAAGACACGATCGTTGCTTAGTCTACTAAAACGATAATCCAAAAACATATAATCAGTAGGATCAAAATCAACATCGTGGAAAAACACGGAATGATCCAACGAAACTCGGAAAAAATTCAAATTTTCATCGATTAACGGTAATCCTATCATTTTGGGTAATGAAGTTAAATAAAAGGAATCAGAAACGTATGCAAGTTCAATGATTTTAGTTTTAAGTACATTTTTAGCCTTCAGTAGATCATCATTAATTTTGAAGAAGAAACCCAAATTTTTCATACCAACTTCCTTGTTTTCATTACCAGCTATTGGACCTGGTTGTTGGTATTCAGGAGGAAGAATGTGCAGCACATGGCCATGAGTATGTTCAATATACGGTAAGTCATCAAGCTTATCGGCGTATTTGGCAAGAAAATAATGAGGAGTTCGTTGAAATTCATAAGGAACCGTTGGTTCCTTATTATTTTTAATTGGTTCATTCTTGGTTTCTTCATAACGTAATTTCCGTTGTTTGATATCATTATTCTTGGTGAAGGAAACAACCATGATGAAACAAAGTTGATTGGTATGGGATTGGTAACCACGAGTTAATCGATTGGAATAATTTCTCCCATCACTGGTTTTTTCAACCACCCATCTAATGGGAGAATCATGACTACCAGCTTTTAAAAAATATGAGTGGAACGAATGAGGACTATATTCGTCTCCTTTCACCGTTTCCCAAGCAGCTAACAAACCCTGACTGACGAATTCACCCCCATAGGTACCTCTCATCCCCAGTCTAAATGGTTCTAAAGGATATTTACCTTCAAACGTGATTGCTTGACCAGTTTCAGATCCGGGTCTGAGACTAAACTTCTCCTCAAGTGTCAGAACTTGAGGATTATTGTATGCATCAGCGACATTCATGGTGTATGTGGTGGAAGTGGATATGGAAGTGGATATGGAACAAGAACTTCCTATTGACTGTTTTTTTCTTTCTCTCTTTTTTTTTTTGGTCTGGAGGGATTTAACATGCTTATATACGGTGACTAGTTTCAATCTCTATCTTAAGATAAATTAAGATACTACGCGCTGGTAAACCCGCATGGTACATCAACCTGGATGGGTCCGCCTGCATAGAGCCTCGCTTCACCACTGTTTTTTTTTTTTTTCTGGTGATTTCATCTGCGATCAAAGAACCGAGGAAGTGAACCGATGATGACCTTTACAAAAGAAACAAGACTAAGAATTTACGAATAACTGGATAAAAATAAATGAATAATTGGATAAGAGTAAATGAATAACTGTATTAAAATGTATTGAATAAATAGAATAAATATAGATGAATCACAATTTGGCCTTAGCCTCGGATCCATTATGGAAAAAAACCAAACCTTCTTGTACAATGCTAGCAAACATTTTGCCCAGTTTGTCGTAGAAATCACCTTGAAACAATACTCGATTATTGGCAAAACGGGGTGTTTTAAAGTTGAAGAAAGTCCAGTGGGTGGGATCAAAGTTATCGTCGTGGAAGTATATACTGTGATCCAAACTGACACTGAAAAAATGCTCTCCTTTACCACCACTGGAAGCCACCCCCAGACTTGCTTTGACGGGTAAATGTAATATACGTGAAAGGGACGTTAAAAACAATGAATCACTTAATACCCCAAACCCGGCGTATTTGAATTTATCGTGATCTGCGGAATCTTTAAATTTGTCATCATTTACACGCAACCAAAATGAACAATCACGGTCACCGGCACCTCGATTCAAGTTATCCTGATCAATTTGAGGATTAAGATAATTGGGAGGAAATTTGTGATGGACGGTTTCGGTGTGATCGTTGATATTAAGGGGTAAATCATCCAAATTATACTGATAAAACGTTTTGGGTACTTGTTTTTGGTATTCAAAGGGAACAGCCACCTTAGACTTATCGGAAGATGAATGGTATAAATGACGTTGTTTATCGATCGAGTTTCGTTTGGTTAATGAAATCATCACCATGTATTTCAAGTCCCCTCGTTGTTTCACTCGTACAATACGATTGGCAAAATTCTTCCCCTGACTCACGGCCTCCACTTCGTAGTCACAAGGAATTGAGTCATCGCCAGCCTTGACAAAATAAGAATGAAGTGAATGAGGAGTGAATCCACTAGGAACCGTTTCGATGGCTGCTAACACGGCTTGGGCACACAAGTTACCTCCATAAACCCCTCTCGAATCAACCGATGGCTTAGTTAAGGGAGTAGCACCAGTGAACTTGTTTTCGGCTGTTTTCACAACCCCAAACTTAGTTTGCAACTTGGATGGTCCAATGTGGTTTGTAATGGACACTGACATTGGAGGAAAAAAGACAAAAAATAGAAAAAAAGAACAAAAAAACTCAAGAGATGGGTAAAATAAATGCAAAAGAACAAAAACAGAATAACTCTAGAACGTGCAAAGGCGATAACCAGAAATATATATATAGTTGCAAGGTTAAATTTGCCAGCTGCCAAACGATAAAAAAAAAAACCAAAAAAAAAAAAAATCTCTTCAGGCAAAAAAAAAATAAAATAATATAAAATAAAGACACAAATAACTTTGAAAAAAGAAAAGAACAGGAAAGAAAAAGAAAAGACTGAAACAATGCAAAAGCATAAAAAGACAGCAAAAACAATAAATCAATCATCCGAAACAATCAACAGAAAACCCAGTTACAGAACAACCCAGTGCTAACGCTTGTTGTTGGGAATGGCCATCACCTGTTGATAACGCATTGTTGGACGGATAAATGTCTCAAGAGGGGGGGGGAGCACGAATAGAGATATGACTCTCTTCATTAACAACCATCGTGGCAGCCCTTCTTGACGCTAAGTGTGGCAGCAAACCAGGCGTAGATAAGTCCGCGAGTTGCATACACCCAGCAGCAAATTAATCCACAACAATTTAGACAAGACAACAAACTAAAAAAAAAACAAGCTACCTACCGAAAGAGGGGCAGATCCACCCATTGACTGGTAGATTGCAACCACAGACCCTCATTCTAGTAGCATGATAAGCGATGGACCCAGGCATCGGCGGGACTGCCCGGGGGGTGATGGGCCGTGCTGGGTCCAGACCGTGGTTAGGGTATGGGACCTGCACAGGGCCGTTGATTGATTCACAAGACACTCAGAATGGATTGTTGTGCATAAAAGTGACAAATTGCATGCGCACTGTCAACAGCCGAGGCTCAACCTTGTTTCTTTTTCTCAGCTCTCAACATTAATTTTTTTTTGGATTTCTATTTTTTATGTGCCGATGATATTATTTAGGAGCCGACCAGGGAAGAGGGGGATGTTTGGGTCTTTTTTTATTGGGTGTTTTCTTTTGGGTGGAAGTCTCTTACAAGTTAGCCTTATCAGGAACCCCTTTGAACAAGTAGGTCAAACCTTCCTGGATGACGGTGGCCACCACCAGGCCCTCGTTGTTGTACATAAAGCCACGTAAGAGCGAACGGTTGTTCAGGAGACGCTTCCACTGGTACGTCAAGGTCAACCAGTCACGGCTGATGTCAAACAGATCACCGTTTTCAGTGTGGAAATAGATATGATGATCCAATGACATGGCGTTGTAGTGGAAGATGTGAAGCATGTTTAAGGAAGTTTTGATCAAATTTTTGGCGTTACGGCCTTCATCGAATTCTTCATAAGGATTGTCGAGGGTGGGGTTCCAGTCAAGGTGTAAGACCCGGGCCATGGTGGTTAATAAAGCCAGATCACTCAAGTCGGCCAACCCCACGTAATTGTACTTGGAATCATGGAAACTCTGGCGATTCAAGTCTTTACAATCGCTATTACTCTTCTCACCCCCGCCTCGATTGATCCCGCTCCATACCGTGATCCATCTTTCCAGGGGAGCTTGGTTGTTTTCTTCAGGGCATAGTTTGTAATCAACAAACTCCTCGGAGAATGCATTACGTACGTAATCGGTATGTTCCACGTAATTCAATGCATCATCAGGATTGGGGTACCTTTTATGGAGCGGAGGAACTGGTTTTTGCAAATCAAAATTTATCGCTTCCCCCAGTTGTTTGTTACTTGGTTTATGTCCTCGTTTAACCAATGATGCCATGGCATTGAAGACAACTCGATCCTTTTGAATAACCTCAATCCATCTCTGGGTAAACGTTTTACCCTCGTGTAATTTGGTCACTTTATAATGCATCGGGGTACGGGCATTACCAGCTCTCACAAAATAAGAATGAAACAGGTGTGGGACGTAGTCAGGCGCCAGCTCCATGGCTACCAATAACGTTTGGGCCACCATATGACCCCCGTAAACCCCTCGTGCCACCGGTACCGGTAAAAGTAATGGATGGGCTCCCACATAGTTCTCCTCGTCAATCTTGATCACGCGGAAGGCCTCCTCGAAATCATGGATAGTGTCTTTACTAGTCTTTTTCGTCGTCATTATTGCTGTAGTTGTAGTGTTCAATCTCTCAAATACGTGAATTATTTGACATATATATACATGTTCATTCGAGAGAGCACCCCGCAAAAAAAAAAAACCTATCAACGAAAATATTACAATAGGAAGAAAATCGCATACACCCATCTATATACAGATCTCTTCTGAGCCCTTATTTCCTTATTCGTGCCCCGACTTGGTTTCCATCTCCATCTGAAAATCAACCTCCGTAATCACCGGTACGATTTGCAGATGAATTTTTTTCATTTTTATTGTCATTTTATTCTATTCACTATTTACTTATTTAACGAGGCTAAAATGTTCCGCGTGTCCACACGATGGGTGTCTTCTCCATCGTCATAATTGACCTTGATTCCGTACTTCTTACTAAACTTGTCAACTAGTTTGGCTTGATTGGCTAGTTCAGCAGCACTCAACGAATCATGAATCACGGCTCTCCCCTCTCCATCACGTTGTAACAAGCGACGTTTGGCCCCAGCATAGTCAAATATCCCACCTGTCAACCCAACTTGCTTGTCATTGTCATTAGCGGTGGTACTGGTTGCCCGTTGGTCTGTAGTTGACACGGGTCTGGGTTTGATGGTGTACATTGAGTATGAATTGGATCGGGAGTATTTGGGTAATTTTTGTGATCCTAATCGACCATGATTCTTACTCTCAAAACGGCGTTGTTTAACCATCAATTCGGCGTCTCGATCAATATCATCCCATTCACTGGCGGAAGGCTGATCGGTGGCTTGAATGTCGTCGTCGTCGTCGTCGTCAGCATCTTCAATGGTATCCAACCCTACCAACGCTCTTTGCTTGTCAGTTAATGGTAAGTCACGACATTGGTCTTGTGGTTTGATTAGATAGTACCCAGATATAACCATATTGATGATAAATAAGGTTTGGAAACACTTAATCCCAATTAAGGCGTAGTACTTTACCCTGTTTGTTTCCAGTTTATTCGTTTCCACCGATAGAAACTCGTTGATGGCCCGAATACTCGAATCCTGATTTAAATACTCAAAAATTGTTATCAAATTCTTCGAGAACATCTCCAAGAAATGAATCAAAATCAATAATATTCCATTGATCCCCAACTTCACAAATTGGGCCTGTTTGTTCACTTGTCTGCTCAAGGCTTCTTTGATCACGGGGTTGATCCATTCTCCAGATGGATATAATGTACTTGTGGTTTCATCGTCAGATATATCCTCTTCATTGTCCAAATATCCAACTCCATCAAATGAAGGTGTCTTCTCCTTCACAATTATTGGATTCTTATTCTTCACTTTTCTTCCCTCATCTGGTGGTAGTAGCTTCTTGAATCCAAATCGACTACTAGCACTAGGCGGTTTATAGTATATAGGTTCTTTGGCTTCTAACTGCTGGTCGGTAGCCCCACCGAAATTTAATGTATTATTGGACCCACTTCGAGGTTCATGATGTAGTATATGGGCAGTATCAATAAGTGGCATTAATGGTTCGGGTCGTTCTGTAGGCGTAGTGGTATTTTTCACCGCTGATTGTGTTTCTGGATTACTCGTTTCTTCATCAATTAAATGATGTAATCGATACCGTCTTATTGGGGACTGGCTCATCTGTCTTAATTGATTAGGACTATTTACTCTCGGTGTCGACAGCATTGGTACATTCTTAAGAGGAGTGGAAAATATACCACTTTCATCGTCGATGGATGCCATGGTATGTATCTTTACTCGTCGGTGTATCCCTTCTTCCCGATGCTTGTCTTACTCAACGAGCTTGTCAATTTGGAATTCCTTTGCTGGTTATCGATTCTATTCGATATACCCTATAACCTTCGTTACCAATTAGCCAAAGTGGAATTCAACTCTTTTTGATGATGCAACAAGACAAGCAGAGAGAAGAAAAAAAAAATGTTTACTGTTTTTTTCTTTTTGGTTTTATATGGGACTGCATACAGCATAATCTACTATTGATTGCATTTCATAACATCATTAACTATTCTATAAACATTAGTATATTACAATTACATTACTTGGACAAATCAGCCAAGGGCACAATAGTGGGCCGGCCATGAGCACATTGAAATGGTAGCTCACACTCGTGTAGTTGTTTCATCAAATGAGCCATCTCTTCTTTGGTCAATGTATCGCCAAACATGATAGCTGATCGACATGCTTTTGAATTGATTACCTCGATGATAATACTGGGTAAATCCTTGATTTTTTGAACCCAGTTAGTTTCATTTTGGACAAAAAATTTTAATTTGGAGTGCTGGGCAAGGTCATGGACGTGTTGTAAGATACTTGACTTTAAAAATTTAACGTCATCACCAACTTTTTCACTTATTATTGCTGGAAGATGGGTGATGGTGATGGAACCTTCTGAAACCTCGTAGTCGATCCCGAAGCTGCTGAAATTGAACTTGTATGCACCAAGCAACTCCAGTTCTTCACTCAGGACCTCGATTCTGAATGGTTTCACCAACTTGATTCTTAAATCAACCTCAAAATCAATTACGTTATGTATAAACAGTTTGAACAACTGTTCGACTCGGATCCGTTCATCGCATGCATGCTGGTCCACGATAAGTACATGCTTATTAATTTCCGTTTTTATCACCACCAAGATGAATTTCTTACATAATTGCAGAATGACCCGACAATTATCCGGGCCAAGACTCTCCTTGGTGATTTGTAGTGTATTCAAGCCCTGGAAATACTCAGCATCGGTATACTCAGCACCATTTTCAATTTTCTGTATTTGATCTCCGTGTTTCTGACAGGATAATCTGTAATCGTTCGTAGTCGGCGACTGTTCAGTATTACTTGGAGCTTTTAAAAAATTGACCAGCTTGTAATAGCCAGATCCATTTCCATTCGGTAACATTCCTCGTAGCTCATGAGGCCTGTTTGTTCCTACTCGAGATTTGGAACCTCCTACAAATCCTGACATGGCTGAGTTAGCCTTGAGAGGCAGAGTTCGATCCCCATTGTCTCTCTCTGATGATTTTCGTTTAGTCGAACTAGGTGTGGGTGAAAATGCAATCTTCCTGTTGATTTGTAAATCGTATCCCTGTTGCTTGAGAAAACTAGTGAACACCTTATGAAGCATCTTGATCAAGATATGCCACTGTTTTGAATGATAAATAGATTTAGATGGATCTTGCAAGAGGTCGTTTATCACAATGGGCATCTCAAAATTGATTACGAAAACCGGGAACTTGCTGAAAGGCTTCCCCACAGAAGACACTCCTTTGTTGTTGGCTGTGAAGTTAAGGTAGTTCGATTGATCATCACCAAAGTGGCAATTCGAGAAAACCTTGTTAATACTATTCGAATCTTCATCTGAAACCACCACGGGTCTATTATTGATAAAAATATACTGGTGTTTGCGAGTCTGATTAGGTTGAAGGCCAACTATACCATTCAACTTAATCTCTCGAAATGAAGCACTCACCACTTCATAAGAGGGTAACAAACTTGATCCGTACACTGATATTAGGATATTCGAAAACCAATTAGAATTATTTAACCTCCTATCTATCTTAATTATTTGCTTAGTTATTTGAGTGCCCTTGTCAAGCTTGTAAACGCTCACCTGTGCTTTTCGATTGTTAATCATACTTTGAACCACAGCTTCCTTGACTTCTTGCAAAAGTGAGTGCTCGGGAACTTTCAAGAGCTGATTTCGACGAACTGGGATATACTGAAATAAGCTGTTGGCAATTAGAATTGTCCCGCTCGTATGGAATGGTTCAAGATGAAAGTAGTTGTTGTTAGCGGGGTTTATCAGTTCGTTGCCCAAATCGTATGGTACCGCTACCTGGACACCATCTCCACCCTTACCGCTCATTTTCACCATGTAGGCTGAATTGTATTCACACTTCTTCGACACAATCATCAAGTCGCTTATTGTGCTTAACGAATGAAGGGCCTCTCCTCGAAAGCCAAACGTCTTGATCTGCTTCAAGTTTTCCAAACTCTTCAACTTGGAAGTATGGTATCTCTGGCACACTTGCTCAAGTTCCTCAGGAGTCATCCCAATTCCATCATCCTTAATTAATAATGATAACGAAGACAAGTCGAGTCTTATAGTGATATTCGCCGCTCCTGCGTCAAGACCATTCTGAAGCAACTCTCTCACTGCAGCTCCATACGAACTAATGGTAATCTGAGACTGTAGGCGTGCTCTCACTGCACTATCCAACTTTTGAATATTCGAGTTATGCAGAGCCATTACCTTTGCATATTGCTGGATCTGGGAAAGTATCGTATGAATCTCTTGGAAGAGCTTTATATGTCTTGAATCAAACAATATTTTACTACTATCGGAACATCTTTTTGTTTTTTTTTTTAACACTCTTTTTTTTCTTTTTTTGTGCAACTCTAACGATAAGAGGCAATTCCTCAGGGACAGAACAAATAAAATAGGAGGAATGATCCCAGACTATTCACGAAACAACACTGAAAATCCAATAACCCAAGTCAATTTGTTAACAATTACCTTCAATGACATCAGTGAACTTACTACGAACGGAGAGGGGTGGACATAGCTTTGAAGATCCACTAGCAGTATGTAACTTCTAATAAATTGTGGGGTGGTCAGAATTTATACTAACGTATATTAGATCGATTGGAATGAACATAAAGACAAACAGCTTCAAACTTATCTCGAAGGCAGGGCACTATGGCCTAATATGGGACCTGAATACTCCACGAAAATACGATGGGATGAATTGTCCCGCGAGTTGAATACCCCTCACATACCTTTCATTCAATTGAAAGTAGACGAATTGTACCAACGTGATATCGTTGATCGCTGTTTTAATGACGAGGATGATCTTTCCTCGATAATTAACGGCTGGAATAATAAAGAGAACCCTTTGTATCGAGAGGTTTTGGGTATCATAGATGACTTGGATTTGCAAGAATTTGAAAGCGAATATCAGCCCAATATATCACTCATGAACGAGGAAGATAACACATATACACTGAAGTCACAATATAAGCCCACCAATGAGGAGCTGGTGGTAGCACCAGGGTCGACTTTTGCCGACAGGAAAGCAAGAATCGAGCCAATTCCTCTTCAACGTGAAGTTCCTCGACTCACCAAGACAGAACGAAGAATGTCATTGGACTTGATGCATATGAATCCTGATTACTTGAACAATAATGGTCTCAAACGGCCAGGTCTTCATAAAAGAAACTCAAGCTTGAGTAAACCAGCTTCCACATCTACTAGTAATGTGAATGTAATTACCAAAGCCCAAATAAATGTGCAAAAACCTTCTCCTAAACCCATTGAACCAACTTCAAATAAAGTCCCCATCAAGAATCGACTTAAGGACGTACACCAGCGACTAAAGTTTTCGTTGGGGAAGAAACCAAGAATGCCTTCCAATTCTGGTGAGTCTAAGACCACAACTCCGTCACTTGTTCAGCAACTTGATGAAGGACTTAAAGCATCTCGGTCTCCATTGGTGTCTAAATCTGAGGTACCCGAGGCTGGAAGTTCACAGAACAAAGAACATACGCATTCACAACCTGATACATCCATAACTCCTATAGAAAAGAAATTCAGAAGAGTATCCATGGTGGGCGAAAATTTACCATTGTATATTAGAGAACAATTAGAAACTCAATCAAAGAAGACCAATGGCAATTCTACTCCGAGGAACTCTGTTGGAGTTGAGCCTGCATTAGAGGTTGCTTCAAATCCCCAAAAAATCGCTAACAACGGAAATGGACAGTCAACACCTAGGTCTAGTGTGTCTAAAAAGCCTTCAAGGGTACATAATCTTTTGGCGAATTCGCAATCACTTTATATTCATTCAAGGGACCCTAGTAATGCTAGCAATGGTCACGCCAAACATCGCCACCAGCCTAGTAATACCAACACTGATGAAACGTCCTTATATGAGAATGAAACAACTTCTGACAATGACAAGGAATATATTCTGCCTACTCTGTTTACCAAGTACTATGGGCCCGAATATGGAGATGATCCTTCTGATGATGAAGACGATGACGATATCAGTAATGGGATTGAAGACATGGGAGACGTTGATTTTATAAACATTACCGCTAGCCTTGAAGGTGAAGATGGTCAAGAGGTTGAAGCTTTACAAGAAGACGATGAGAACGATTATTTATTTAGTATGTGATTGAAAAAAATAGAAGTACATAGTTTACAAAGTTAAAATGCAGATCAAGTTGACGTGGTACTTGACTTAAAGTAGTAAAATTTACACCTTTAGTTTTTCAGTCTTTTCTTCAGCCGATTTGATGGCATTAAGACTGTATTCGTAGATGAAAAGAGATATGGCACTTGTGGGGGCAGTTTTTAGCAAACTGACTCCAAACCCTCTATAGAATCTCAATATACCTTCTTTTTGCAAAATGTCTTTGAATGTTTGGGTTGCTGGAAGAGGTCCTAGATGTGGTTCGGTAATACTATGCATCTGAATCCTCTTCCTCAAAGTATCCAATGGGAAAGTGATACCTTTGGAAGTGACACCGGCTGCAAAGCCGCAAAATCCCTCTATAAAAGGTATGCGTTGTTTATATTCATTCAGGAAGTCACGAGCAACTTCATAGGACCAGAACATCAATCCTGTAGTTGCAGCCACGGAAAGAATTGTCGGTTTTATCCCCGAAAAATATCCTTTGAATCCATGCTTATCCCATATCCCTTTAATTGTTTTAAACATGGACAAGAATTCTTTCGAAGAGTTGGCAGCAAGTCTGGTTCTGAGTAAATCAAATGGATAAGTAGTTAAGGTACTAGCGATACCGGCACCACTCCCGACGATCAATGAATTGAAGGCAGGGTTAATTCTGATATAGGAAGGGTACTTCTGTTCTAATTCGCCCAATGCATTATTAATCATTGAATAGGACGTAAATTGAGTGGCTCCGTATAATATGTACATGATTTCTGCTGGAACGTTACCTTTCCAAAAAGCAGACACACCTTCATGTCGGAGGATGTTCTTGATAGTATGAAATAAATTATGTTTCGGAGCAAATGGATGCCTCTGTAGTTGGAGGCGAATCTTGAGTGTATCAAGAGGTGCCGTGACGGCTCTGATGGAAACGTCTGTTAGTCGACCGAAAGTGCTTATTATTAGTGGTATTGAGTGTATGCGTACCTTGCAATTGCTCCTGATATCGAGCCGGCTATTGCTGCCTCATAGGCCGTTACAGAAGATCCTTTTTTCAAGTGATCTTCCCTGTTGGATTCCCCCATTCGTGCTACCTAGTATAAGGTTTATTTGTCTGTCTATCGTATATTAATCCGCTTTGATATCAAGATGAAAACTAGGTCTTCGGACTATTTTGTCCTGTATGCTGGTCTTCTCTCTCTCTTTTTTTTTTTTTTTTTTTTTTTTTTTTTTTTTTTTTTTTTTTTTTTTTTTTTTTTTTTTTTTCTTTTTTGGTCCTTTCTTGTTTTCAAATTGTGGTTTACTTAACAGATGGCTCTACAAGATTCCCTTTGTCGGGGACCGACTAAGTATAGTCGTCGTAATGATATTATAATACTAATAACCATAAGAGTGTAATATATAGACTGAACAAGAGATCGTGTATAGACACAAGGTCAATACTCCGCGAGTACTTCTTTTAAAATCTGGGGATACCATTTGGCACTAACGTCTTGATGACTTTTGATTCTGTTTCTGAATACAGAGTAACCCACTGGTTGTTTTTCAACGTCGGGCTTAAACTGGAACCCCACGTCTACGGCCCAGCCCTCGATTTTACGGTCTCTTTCCTCTTTCAACTCGAGAACTTGAGGCGGGATATCTTTCAATGAAGTTTTAAAGCAATCAAGGTCGATAGTTTGGAAAAAAGGGATTGAAATTCTGGTCCCCGAACCTTCTTTAGGAATGAGGACTCTGTGAATGGTAGCTTTACACACGCCTTGTGAGATGGCTTCCATAGTTTGACCATTATTAACCACCAATGCATTGGGAATGTTAGGCACCGTTATCCATTTACCCTGGAAGTTTTGTACTTGCAAGGAGTCAGTATGATCGGTGGCCTGATAAATATAGGTCAACAAGTCTGAATCACGATGAGGTCCACAACCTTGTCCAGCAGTATTGGGAGTATCATCCAATGAGACGGCCGACTTGTTCTCGAGTTGCTTATAGTCGGGGTATGCGATAATTTTCATTTTACACTGTTGATTTGGTTTAAAATAGCCATCTAATGCATGGGGATGAAGCCCAATTGCTTCAGCAACGAGTTGCCGGAATACAGTGGCCAAGTTAGTCATTTTAGCAATGTGATTCTGGACAACAGGCTTGAAATGGGGGATCGACTTCTCATCTGGCCATAAGTTGGGACCTTCGATGTTTCTGTAGATGGGTTCATTTTTAGTGGGAGCTGGTAACTCAGTTGCCAAATCAATCTGTTCACGCCAGTCGGTATGGCGAGCAGTGATTTCATTAGCAAGTCTGGTATAACCCAAGAAATGAGGTGAGTGGATCATCTCACACCCAGCCTTGATCTCCTGGGGTAATTTGAAAAACTCAAATGATTGCTCCCTAATGGCCTCGAGTTCTTGTTGTGAGGGTCCCACCGATTCATAGTTGGTTAGTAATAGAAACCCAACATTAATCAACGCATTTCTAAGCTGCAACAAGAATTCAGGCTTGGTCTCGGGGTCCGTCAGTAGCCTTAAATCTAACACTGGGATCTCCTGGAATGACATTTTGTTACCAATAGCTCTATCTGGGTGAATAACAACAAGAAGAATCGAACAATCTCCAGATTTAAATATATTGGAATCGCAGCCACAGTTTGTCACTAATTTTTCTTCTCTCCATTAATTTTTCAGCCGAGCGTAAATTTTGGGAGTTCCCGTGATCCAACCGTAATTTAAACGTTGTATCCCCCGGAACCTTTCCATACATTGTATCATGCCATAACGCACTATGAAGATAACTAAGTGGATAGATTAATCTGGACTCTGTTCGTTTATGCTAGTCGAAATCGGGAACCACGAATATGGCCCATTGCTACAGCTGCAAAAAAATGGATTTCCACAAACTAACGCTTTCAAAACCTCTGTGGTTCGATAAGCAAATTTGCATCTGTAACGATCTCTATTAGACGCCCACTTGCATCTTCACCTTCTACAGAGGGGTCGTGGGTAAATTTACTAAGATAACTGACTTAGGAACTACTTACTATGGGTGCACTGGTCTTTTCCTCCGTTTTCTAGCTTTTTTTTTTTTTTTTGTTCTTTTGGCTTCTTTTGCTTGGTGGTTTTTTTTTTTTTTTTTTTTTGTGAGCGATACGACAATTTTCAATTTTCAATCTGAGGTGTCCCAATAAATAAAAATAATTTCAACGCTGATATTTTGTTGATCCAATTAGTTTTGATAACATCACCATCAGCTATTGCTATCGTCTTCAGCCGTACCCATGTCTGATATAGTTAGCAATCCGGCCATAAAGGCCGCCGAACTATTGGTGCCCAAGTCCTTGGTGGCTAGACCTTGGGTTTGGCCTTTCGCCATCGTTTATCCAGTTTTTATCCAGATTTATACCCAGCATTATGATACTTATATTGGTGGTTCTGAATGGACGTTTGTTTATTTACTTGGGATCATCTCGCTCAATTTGTTGTTCTGGTTGATGCCTCATTGGAATATCGACATTGATTCCAAGTTCAACTATTCTCCAGTTAAAACGATTGCTGAAGCTACTCATATTAAAATCACGCCTGCTCCTAATTCTGGTATTGGGGAAATTTGTCAAATTTCCAGAGAATCATTCCATGATGGGGAAAAACAGGTTAGTTTCTTGTATCAAAAAAGACGTCATTTGTTCCACCCTGAATTAGCCAAATTTTCTCCTCCTGAATTCAAGTATGATGAATTACCCCAATTAAGTTATTTCCAAAATTCAACCGGATTATCGGGTGATTTGGATAAAATGAAAAGAAATTATGGGGAAAACAAATTCGATATCCCCATTCCAACCTTCTGGGAATTATTCAAAGAACATGCCGTGGCTCCCTTTTTCGTTTTCCAACTTTTCACCGTGGCTTTATGGTGTATGGACTCTCAATGGTATTATTCACTTTTCTCGCTTTTCATGTTGGTTTCATTCGAAATGACAACCGTGTTCCAAAGAAGAACAACCATGTCCGAATTCCAAAGTATGGGTATCAAACCTTATACCCTCTATGTCTACAGAGATAAAAAATGGAAACAAATTGAAACTAATGAATTGTTACCCGGTGATATTGTCTCGATTACCAGAACCAGTGATGACAGTGCCATTCCTTGTGATTTGTTATTGCTCGATGGTTCTGCTATTGTTAACGAAGCTATGTTGTCTGGTGAATCAACTCCTTTGTTGAAAGAATCTATCAAATTAAGACCATCCGATGAAAATTTACAACCAGAAGGTTTTGATAAGAATTCATTATTACACGGGGGTACCATGGCTTTACAAGTTACCAAACCCGAAAATCCAATCATTCCCGTGGCTCCAGATAATGGTGCTTTGGCCTTTGTTATTAAAACTGGTTTTGAAACTTCTCAAGGTTCTTTGGTTAGAATGATGATTTTCTCCAGTGAAAGAGTCTCCGTCGGTAATAAAGAAGCTTTCCTCTTTATTTTATTCTTACTTGTATTTGCCATTGCTGCTTCTTGGTATGTGTGGGTTGAAGGTACTAAAATGGGTAGAATCCAATCTAAATTGATCTTGGATTGTATCATCGTTATCACTTCTGTCGTTCCTCCTGAATTACCAATGGAATTGACCATGGCTGTTAACTCTTCCTTGGCTGCTTTACAAAAATACTATATCTACTGTACTGAACCTTTCAGAATTCCATTGGCTGGTAGACTTGATGTATGTTGTTTCGATAAGACTGGTACTTTGACCGCTGAAGACTTGGTATTTGAAGGTTTAGCTGGTTTCAAAAATGATGATATTCACCATTTATACACTTGTGAAGAAGCCCCAATCTCCACTTCTTATGTTTTGGGTTCTGCTCATGCTTTGGTTAAATTGGATGATGGCGATGTTGTTGGTGACCCAATGGAACAAGCTACTTTGAAAGCTGCTGACTGGACCGTTGGTAATAATGATACTGTTCAAAGAACTCCGGTTAAGGGCTCCGCTAATTCTAAAGGTGAAAAAATTAAGATTTTACGTCGTTTCCAATTCTCCTCAGCTTTGAAAAGATCTTCCGCTATTAGTTCGATTAATACTTTACCAGGTAAACATTTTGTTGCTGCTAAAGGTGCTCCAGAAACTATTCGTACTATGGTAACTGATGCTCCTGATAATTATGAAGAAATTTACAAATCTTTCACCAAATCTGGTTCTCGTGTTTTAGCCTTAGCCTATAAATATTTGGATACTGGTATTAATGTTACTAAGATCAACAGAAAAGAAGTTGAATCAAAGTTACACTTTGCTGGTTTTATTGTGTTCCACTGTCCTTTGAAGAATGATGCTATCGAAACCATCAAGATGTTGAATGAATCTTCTCACCGTTCTGTTATGATCACTGGTGATAACCCATTGACTGCTTGCCATGTCGCTAAAGAAGTTGCTATTACTACTAAAGACGTGTTGATTTTGGATGCCCCTGAAGATCACCATGAAATTGATGAAGAACAAAATTTGGTTTGGAGAAATGTCGAAGAAACTGTCGTTATCCCATTCAAGAGTACTGATAGTATTGACCTTGAATTATTTAAAAAACATGACATTTGTATTACTGGTTATGCTTTGAATCACTTGACTGAACATGTTCAAATTTTGGATTTGTTAAAACACACTTGGGTTTATGCAAGAGTCTCTCCTGCTCAAAAAGAATTTATCTTAACTACTTTCAAAGACGCTGGTTATAACACCTTAATGTGCGGTGATGGTACTAATGACGTTGGTGCTTTGAAACAAGCTCATATTGGTGTTGCCCTTTTGAATGGTACTGAAGAAGGTATGAAGAAAATGGCTGAAAATAGAAAAATTGAAGCCACCAAAACCATATACGAAAAACAAGTTCAATTGTTCACTAATTGGAATAAGCAACCTCCACCAGTTCCTCCAATTATTGCTCACTTGTATCCTCCTGGTCCAAGTAATCCAAAATACTTAGAAGCTATGGAAAAGAAAGGCGTAGAAATCACTCCTGAATTAAGACAAAGTGTTGAATTGGCTAATAAGCATGGCTCTGCCATTACCACTAGTACTACTGTTAACAAGAATGCTAATAGCCCTGGTAACATTGCTGATACTTTCTTGGGTGCCTTGAATGATGCTGAAGCCGAAGATGAAGTCCCAACTTTGAAATTAGGTGATGCCTCTGTTGCGGCTCCATTCACGTCTAAATTGTCCTCTGTCTCCACCGTTACTCATATTGTTCGTCAAGGTCGTTGTGCTTTGGTTTCTACTATTCAAATGTACAAGATTTTGGCTTTGAATTGTTTGATTTCTGCTTATTCTTTATCTGTGTTATACTTGGCTGGTATTAAGTTTGGTGATGGTCAAGCAACTGTTTCTGGTATTTTGTTATCTGTTTGTTTCTTGAGTATTTCTCGTGGTAAGCCCCTTGAAAAATTATCCAAGCAAAGGCCACAAGATGGTATTTTCAACATTTACATCATGGGTTCTATCTTGGGTCAATTTGCTATCCACATTATTACTTTGATTTATATTACCAGGGAGATTTACATCTTGGAGCCAAGAGAACCTCAAATTGATTTAGAAAAAGAATTTGTTCCATCCTTGTTAAACACTGGTATGTTCTTATTGCAATTGGCTCAACAAGTATCCACTTTTGCTGTTAACTATCAAGGATTGCCATTCAGAGAAAGTATTAAAGATAATAAGGGTATGTACTATGGTTTATTAGGTGTTGCTGGTTTGGCTCTTGCTGGATCTACTGAATTCTTCCCTGAATTAAATGAACAAATGAAATTTGTTCCAATGGATCCTGTTTTCAAGGCCAAGTTAACTGGGTGTATTTTACTCGATTTGAGTGCAACATGGGGTATTGAATTAACTTTGAAACATTTCTTTATGAATTCTGCCCCTGCTGATATTGCTTTAAGAGATGATTGAGTTATAGTTCTCTTTTCTCTACTTGTACCATCTAACTCTACTTTTTTATTTTGACTATTCCTTGAGTTAATATTATACACATTATACACGTATAGATCCAGTAATTGTAATTATCTTTTTTATCTCATTTTAATATATATCTATATATATCTATACAAACCTTCTCTTTGATTGTAAGAAATGCTATTAATTATATGCTGTGTGTCACGGATTGATTTTATAAATTGAGCCTACTCATTCAAGTAGGTCAAGTCCGAATTTCTATCCAACTGAGAGACCTTTAGAGCCGATAGGTCCCCACGGGTTACAATTTCAATCTTATTATTTATTATTTTCTTTGAAATTGCTTCAATAATATCGTTAACCTCATCTTTACTAATGGGGTACTCTAAAGAATCTTGAATCTGAGAGATCAATTTGGGTAATGAGTAACTTTTGTACGTAGGTTTTCTTTGAGTATTAGCCAAATTAGTAGATGAATGAATTTCGTAAATCATATTGTAGATAGAGACGAGTTTACCTTGAATGTATTTTTGATATTTGGCCTCCGGTGTTTCTTCGGCATCTTTCTCTTTACTGAGTTTTTCCTTTAATTTTATACGTTCCAATAAGGACAATCCACTATTCTTGGCTCTTTCCTGGACCTCATTCTTTGACTGAAGTTTGAATTGTGAAGAGCCATTTTTCAAATCTTGCATTAATTTAGCTCTTATGGTGGAATCTGGTGTTGTTGGTCGTGAGTTAGAATTGGAAGCAGAGTCGAGTTTGGTTATCTTACCTTGATTCAAACGAGACGGTGTTTTTTTCACTATCGCTATTTGGTGGATTTCTTTATATGGAATGTGGTTCAATTTTCTGTTCTTAGCGATCCAGTCATTCATGTTTTGAAGAAATTGGATTTTACGCTGGGGAAGCAGTTTATTTATATCTCTGATGTTAACTGATTCTGGCATAGTTATTGAAAAATCATAATTATTATTATTGTAGATGGTGAAAATATCTGGTGATAACGCACATATCCGAAGTAGCGATTCTAAAATTATTCTTTTCCTGATTAGTTCACCAGCCGAGTCAAGGGTTTTCTGTAATATTGGTGGAGTAGCATGATTCGTGTAATGAAGACTTAGTATTGTGTCGATGGCACCAAAATGTTGATATATATCTTGAAACTTCTCTCGTGAAATAGTAGGATGCAGCTTGATATCAACCATTGGAACAAAAGCCAGAATAAATGGTTCTAACGGCGGTTAAATGAGTGTTTGTAGATTTGTGATCATCAAGTCTGTAGAAATTAGAGACGGCCTCTTGAAGTCAGACGCGTTTTATGGAAATTTCTCACGAATTATGACGAAAATGCATCAAAAGCAAAAAGAAACAAAAAAGGCTCAAAAATCGCGAGTACACCAAATCATGGAGATGCGGGACTAATTCCAGCTTCCATATGATGAAGCCAATTTACATCCATTGCAATTGGTTACAGCTGAGCTACATCAATCAATTTACGAAATACCAATGTTTGGATAATAATATATATTTTAACAATCGCTAGAACGAAGAACTAAATAATAAAGCACAGCAAGTTTGAATTGAAAAGAAAATTTAAGCCACCAATGAGGGCAATTGGGATGATTAACTCAACTCAATTATTTCTTTTCTTCAGACTTTTCACCTTTACCAGAAGAAGCGTGGTTCTTTTGGATTTCAGAGTAAGCGTTTTGGGCTTTTTCTTGGTAAGAACCATCCTTGGAGGAGAAAGCAGCGTAGGCATCCTTAGCATCGTCGGAGTATTGTTTGTAGTCGATCTTACCGTCTTTGTCACCGGCTAATTCTTTACCTTTTTTGATTAAATCGTCGAAACCCATTGTGTATGTATAGTATTGATATGTGTATATAGTAAGTAAGAGAAGAAAAAAAAAAAAGAGTAATTGAACTCCAAATTAAATTAGGGGGTGAGCTAGGGTATTTATACGAAATCCAATTCTGAATATGTGAGTTCTATGCTGAATTGAAAAGAACAAACGCAATGCACAAGAACAAGAACCAGCGCAGAATCTCCCTCGATTTAGGTCGGCAAGACAATTTATTAAGAGAACAAAAAGGAGAAAACAGCAAATCGAACAACAGTGTCGGGGACACTGTTTAGATAACAATAGCGTACTGTATCTTAACAATTCACCTTTTCCACAGATGGCACAGGATGAATGTGAAATGGGTGAATGCCACTGCCTACTAGGTTTAAGTCAATGTTCGCTGAACCGATTCACAAGTTTAATTTAGCTGGTTTCAGGTTATTTTTTTTTTTTGTTTATTTACTTATTTTTCTTTTTTAATCTAGCATCTTCTATTTTGGTTTGTTTGTCTCTTTGTAAATTGAGCATTTTGACTTGATAATCTATTAGTCCCCGTTACAGAGCGCTGTGCCAATGGAATGCCGAATGTGCGTTGATGAATCTACTGAAACGACAATCACTCCTTGATAACCGTTGGCCGAACACCTAAGTCTACGTAACTGGTATAAATTTCGCCATTGACTAAGGGGCCAGACTTGAAATCCCTAATCATTCAGTTTCACAATGGACGTCGTCTCTCCCATCCTCTACTCAGTGAAAATTGGTTTAATCAACAAAGGTGAAATTGGCTTAAATCGGGCTGGAAGTCGATTGCATCATAGGCAAATCCCAATCGGGAGGAATAAACTTTAAAGAAAACTAAAAAAATAGAAGTTATGGCTCGCTGACTAAAGGCTTATGTAACCACACATGTCTCCGACGCAGCGCATCCTGCATCCGTCCTTCAAAATATGCACGTCAGTGTGCAGGAGCCAATGCCCAATTTCAGTCTCCAATTTCTTCACAATTAGGTAGATTTTTGGCTTTAATTGGCTGTTAACAGGATTCACTCAGAACGCTTGAGAAAAGTTTAATTGGTATTATGGATGTCAGCCACGTCAATTGAACTTAGAAGTCTGTAGGAGTGGGGAGGAAATAACCATAGACGACCGGCCAAGCGAGCGAGAATAGTATACATCAGTACAGAAAAATAACAGAGAGCACAAACAAGAGCCATGTAGGAATCAATGATTCAGTGGGAGAAATTACCTCACAAACAGAAATCAATGACTGAATGTGTGGTGTTTGATCTCTTTGCGTAACGACTCAATTATAAGCCATGATAGACTTGAAATGAAACGTGAGCTCGGCTGAACAAGACGACTGGAGCCTCTGGTTAATGTTGATGGCAGAACAAAGTACCAGACGTCAAAGGGCGTTAAAAAGAAAGTTTTTAAAAAAAAGAAAAGAAAAGAAAGAAAACGATAGCACCGGTTGGCCACGTAAATGCCGACGACTATTGACGTTTGTCGTATTTGGGTAAGGTTTACGCGTTTATCCACTCGTCTAATTTCGACTATCATCGGACCCTATGGGTTAACAATTTACTAAATAAATTATAATTTATTCACACGGTTATTGGGTAGAGGGAAGAAAAATGTACAAAACTAATATATATATATGGTATCAAGATTATGATGATGGAGCCGAATAACCTAAAGCTTCAATTTTTCCAAAATAGCAATAGTTTGTTCGTAACCTTCAATTTCAGCCTTAAGGTTTTCAGCTCTCTTGAAAGCGGCTTCCTTGGCTTTTTCAACAGTCTTTTCAGTGAACTTACTGATGGATTCGGCAATCTTCTTTTCATTCTCTTTAGCGTTGGATAATTTCTTATCAACCTTGGCAATTTCTGCATCCAAATCAATTTGACCTTTAACCAACACATGCACAGTAGTGGTTGGGGTGATGGCTTGTAAAGCACAACCAGAAGGAACGTCAGAAGCACCGTTAACAATTTCAATGCTGTTGACACCCTTAATTAAAGACACAATAGAATCTTGTTGTTCAGTGATGATTCTCTTAGCTTCAGCGTCAGAAGATTCAACGTAAACTTGACCATTCTTAATGATGTTATATTGAGATAACAATGATCTAGCACCTTTGGTGGTTTCCAAAACTAATTCATACGCATCCAAAGATTTGATGTCATCGAATGAGGCTTCATATTCAGGGTAGACAGCAGTCATGATTGATTTGTTCTTGTCACCTTCACGACGAGGTAATCTTTGCCACATTTCTTCAGTAACAAATGGCATGAATGGGTGAATTAATTTCAAGGCACTTTCAATACAGGTGTATAAAGTGTTTTTAGCAGAAATTTTTTGTTCGGGAGTACCATCTTGGATTAAATATTTGGAGTTTTCAATGTAAACATCACATAAGTCATACCAGAAGTTGTAAATGGCATTGGTGGCTTCGAAGAAGTCACGGTTATCCAAATGTTGAGATAATGCTTTAGAGGTGTGAGTTAATTTATGTAAGATCCATTTTTCAACCAAGGATTCTTGACCAGATTTGGCAGAAGTAGCTGGAGGTTTATAATCTTCACCTAATCTACCCAAGACGAATTTAGTAGCTTGATAAATCTTGTTACAGAACTTTCTATAACCTTCAACTCTCAAAATATCCAAATTGATATCTCTACCACCAGTAGAGTAAGCACATAAGGCAAATCTTAATGCATCAGTACCACATTCTGGAATACCGTTAGGGTAAGATTGTTTCTGACCTTCAGTAGCTTTCTTCAATTCTTTTGGATCCAAGTTACCTCCCAATAATTTGTCATGTAAACCTTGTAATGGAATACCAGCAATGACATCCAATGGGTCAACAACATTACCCAAGGATTTAGACATCTTACGACCTTGAGCATCTCTGACCAATGAGTGACAGAAAACTTCCTTAAATGGAACATCACCGGTTAATTTCAAACCTAATAAGATCATACGGGTAACCCAGAAGAATAAAATATCCCAACCGGTTTCCAACATAGACATTGGGTGGAATAATTTCATATCATTGGATTTGTTTGGCCATCCCAAAGTAGAAATTGGCCATAAACCAGAGGAGAACCAAGTATCTAAAACGTCTTCATCTTGTTCTAAAGTGTACTTGCGGTCAGTACCGAATTTCTTTTGAGCCTTTTCTAAAGCTTCTTCGTAAGTTCTACCAGCAATCCAGTATTCATTATCCAATTTACTGTCTTCTTGGCCTTCAAAATTAACAAAGTAAACAGGACATCTGTGACCCCACCATAATTGTCTAGAAATACACCAATCTTGGATGTTTTCTAACCAGTGGAAGTATTCAGATTCAGAGGTTTTAGGAGTGATGGTGATATCACCATTTTTAACAGCTTTAATAGCTTCCTTGGCCATATCCTTTTGGTCAACCCACCATTGAGGTTTCAACAATGGTTCAATAACATCACCAGATCTTGAACAGACTGGGATAGTCATTTCATTATCCTTTTGGTCAACGAATAAACCTTTGGCTTTCAATGCTTCAATAACTTTATATCTAGCATCAAATCTCTTAACACCTTTCCATTCAGGACCACAGTTTTCATTCAATAAACCGTCGTCAGTTAAGATGTTAATGAATTCTAAGTTGTTTCTCTTACCGGTATTGTAATCGTTGGTGTCATGAGCTGGAGTAATTTTGACTGCACCAGTACCGAATTCCATGTCGACGGCTTCGGCGTCAGTGATAATTGGAATCTTACGATCTAAGAATGGATGTTTCACGAATTTACCATGCAAGTGCTTGTAACGAGGATCATTTGGATGAACTGCAACACCAGTGTCACCAAACAAGGTTTCAGGTCTAGTGGTAGCAACAGTAAGTTTTTCATCTAATCCGTCAACTTCATAAGAGAAGGAGGTTAAAACACCAAATTCAATCTTGGAATCGTAGTTTGGAACGGATAATAAGGTTCTACCAGGAATAGTTTTATTGTCGACCTCCAAGTTAGAGATGGCAGTGTTCAACTTGGTGGACCAGTTGACCAATCTAGAGGCTCTATAAATAGTACCGTCTTCGTGTAATCTAACGAAAGCTTCGGTGACAGCAGCAGACAATTCTGGGTTCAAAGTGAAAGCTTCTCTAGTCCAATCATAAGAGGCACCCAATTTTTTAAATTGGTTTTTAATTTTGGCATGATATTCTTCTTTCCATTCCCAGACTTTTTCAACAAATTTTTCACGACCATAGTCATGTCTGGTTTTTTGTTCTTTGGCCCATAATTGTTTTTCAACAACGGATTGAGTAGCAATACCGGCGTGATCGAACCCTGGAAGGAATAAAGTGGTCTTACCCTTCATTCTGTTGTATCTAATCAAAGTATCTTGAATAGAAACAGTTAAGGCGTGACCAATGTGCAAAGCACCGGTCACGTTTGGAGGTGGAGCTGGAATTGTGAAGGCACCTTGAGGTTTGATATCACCATCTTCAGTTAATTCAGGTTGGAAAAATCCTGATTTATCCCACCAGTTGTACCAAGAACTTTCAACATACTTTGGATTGTAAGCTTTAAATGCGGCGTCCTCTAAAGAGACCAACAACTTCTTTTCACCAGGTTTGGTTTCGTCTTTGAATTCAGGAACTGGCTCAGCTACCTTCTTTTCCTTCTTTGGTTTCTTTGGTTCGGTTGGCTTGTTTTGAGCATCGGATTGTTGTTTAGCTTTTTTGGCGTTAAATTTGGCCAATTTCTCAGCCTTCTTACGTTCTTTTTCGAGCTCTTTGGCAGTCTTTTCTTTCTTTACTGGAGCTTCGCCAGCTGGAGTAGCTGGAGCTGGAGCAGCAGCTGGAGGTTGATCAGCTGATGGATTAGTTGAATTTTCACTCATCTTATTCCACGATAATGATCTCTTAGGGTTGAAAAAAGAATAAGAATTTAAGGGAACACGATAAACTTTACTTCTAACAACACGTTTAATGAGTAATCCCCTAGATAGCATACAGCAGCGGGAAGTTGTCTCTTTATAAGTATCAATGTTCCAACTTCTCAAAAAAAAATTTTTCCTCCAAAAAAAAAAAAAAAAAAGCAAAGGTGATTATCCTGAAAAAAAAAAAAAAATGAAGAAAAAAAAGATTACTCACGGTGGCTTTGTGTAACCAAATATACGGAGCCAAAATGGTTCATATAAAATAGCGATAAGAAATACAAGCAATTACATGAGTCATGACAGTCAATTGACATTTATCATTAATATACACTTTTAAATATACATGGGGAGAGTGGGAGCTCAAAACTTAATTTTTTTAGTGCCGTTTTCGTCTGGTTTGCTAGATTCCTCGAGGCGTCTTTTATTCATACCGGTGAACCACTTGTTATCATTTGCACCCGGTGAGGAGGAGGACGGGAGCTTCTCGATTTCATTCCGCTGCTTATTATCAATTGGCTGAGGATTTGAGAAGACAAAACTATCCAATTCTGCGTGTGTTGATTTCTGTTTTTGTTGTTGTAGTCTATTAGCCATTCCTTTTGACATTTTGGCATCTGTATTTGTATTAACTTGGATATTGAGTCTACCGGCTCCAGTTTTGGACATACCAAGACCAACTTCTTCGCCAATGCCGTTGAGGAATGTTTCTTCCTGTTTCCCAAATTCCATCTTATTTTGCGCTTTACGAAGCTCAGACATCCGGAATCGTTCTCTCATTTTTCTAAACTTTCTTCCACCTCTCTTTTTCGAACTTTTTTCAATGGGGATGGGTAACGCTTTATCTATGGGGGCTTCTGGAGGAGTTAATAGTTTTTCAATCTTATTTTGTATTTCATCTCTGTATTTGGAGCCGATTTCACCCGAGGGGCTAGATTGGGAAAGGTCAATTCTGGCAGCAAGTACGATTTTACCACTGACAATTCTCATAGCTTGTTTCATAACTTCGTTTGGTAAGAAATTGATCAAATCACAGTGGTATAGATAACCAGTAGCCCTTATAAAATTTGACTTTGTCTTTGTTTGAGACGAAAGGTCTTTGACTCCCAACGAGGGAATATTACAAGACGGGGTAAGTGAAAGTTGTCTTAAGGAACCGGTTGCAATCAAAAGTTGAGAAGCAGTTAATGGGCCGACGATAGCTGAAACATTGGGGGCAAATTTTGACAATTTCACAGATATGAATTGAGATAATTCGGTTAATATATGATGTAACTCTAGCATTAATGCACATGCTTCTAGAATCTTTAAAAAATCAACGTCATCGAGTTGAAATTGTGACTTTGATTGTTGTAAAGCAGCCATTATGATGACAAGCACTTTCTCATTGGTGGTTATGGCACGAAGTTCAGTTTCGTGATTTTTTATTCCTTTCAAGTCCTGCTTTATTGATAATATAATTTTGGCGTAGTCTATAGGATTTAGAATCAAAGTTTCTAGTTCTGCAAAGACAACTTTGTAATGAATTTTTATAAAGTTATGAAACAATGCTATTTCATTGTTGATCACGTTAGACAATTCATTTATTTGAAGAATAAACTTGTACTCATCATTTTGATTATCTTGTTGGATTGAAGCAAGTAGATCTAAATAATCAGATGTTTCATCATCAGCATAGAGCTTTAATTTTGACTCTAGCTCAGGAATAATGGGCTTTATCTGTGAAATTGATGTGATATCCTGTATGCTCGTCAAGTCCACTTGGTAGAGTCTATCGTGAATTGTTCCATCTATAGTATGTTTGAGTACTGACTCAAGGGTTGGGGTATTATCATTCGTTGTCACTTTGCCATTAGCCTCTTGCAGCTGTTTTGCAGTTGGGACGAAGTCAGGAGATTCAGAAGGGTTTATTTCAACTTGCTTTTCTACCTGCTGTTCATCTTCGCTGCTGTCACTCTCAAAATCAGCCAACAACTCATTTTCATAGTCTTCCATTGTTCTCTACTTATATTTCGTTGAAGAGATGGGACTACATCTGTTTGTTTGACGTAATAGTCTGTATTTTTCCTTACAACTAAGTTTTGAATGCGCACATCTTTTTTTTTTTTTGCTTCCTTTGACTTCATGATTTTTTTTTTTTTTCGATGAGATTCAAATACAATCAAACCAAACCCAGAACCCTTTACATGAACACCTTCTTCTACGCCCTAATACAAACATATACACATATCCACATATATATACCATGAAGTTTGATCTTGCTACCTCATTACTCAGTCGAGTAGATGGCTCCGCTGAGTTAGTCTTGGGAAATACCAAATTAATAGCATCTGTATCAGGGCCCATAGAGGCCAAATTAAGACAAGAATTACCCACATTAGCCAGTTTAGAAATCGTTGTGAGACCATCTAGAGGTGTCTCGAGTACTAGAGAGAAGTTATTAGAGGACAAATTAAGATCGATTTTACAGGATGTTATAATAAGGTACAAATATCCTCGACAATTAATACAAATTGTGATACAATTTTTAATTACTGATACTACTAATCAGCAGTTGATTGGCCAATCCAGCCATGCAGAAGATTACACCAGTAATGAATTAAATGCGGCCATTAATTGTATATATTTTGCATTAATCGATGCCAATGTGGCATTGTACAATTCATTTGCATCCATTTCCATAAGTATTCCCAAATCATTAAAGTCGAGTGAACTGGTGGAAAAATTTATAGTCAATCCAAGTTTGAACCAACTAATAGAAAGTGACTCCCATCATGTTGTTTGTTTTGATATTAAGGATCGTAAAGTCAATAAAATTATGTTATTGGAAAGTCAAGGAAAGTTCACCGAAGATCAGTTATTTGAGGTGATTGAAGAGGCCAGTAACCAGTGTGAACTGATCCATAATAAATACCAGAGACCATTAGTGGAGAAGAAGGTCCAACAAGATTTCATATGGGCCAGTTAATTTACAAAAACTTCTATTTATTTAAGTTTATATTTAATGCAAATGCAAAAAAGACATAGAAATAGAATTAGCCAAAAAAACGCAATATGTAAAAAGTGTACCGTACATAAAGAGTAAAAGAAACAAAAGAGGTTTTAAAAAACGAAGATGAGAACCGAAAAGAAACGAAAAGAATACAATAAACCATCAAAGTGTCATAAGAAATAAACTAATATAAAGTTGCCAATGGATCCAATCTACTAGCAAGACCAACATTACCACCACCGATACTACCACCATTTAATCTTCCATTAGTATTATTATTTAAATTCAATAAATTAATTTCACCATTTTGGAATTTATTATTTGGATTTGATTTATGTTTAAAAGTAAAACCAATAAAGTTATTACCCACCATTTTTTTGGTAGCGGAACCGGGTTTATCTAATAAAGTTTCATTATGTTCTTGTCTGGCAAACACATCCTTATATTTCATCATACTTTCTTCATCCTCAAAGTCATCGAAATAACCGGCATCTTCTTCATTATCCAATTGTGGAGTGAAAGGAGGAGTTTTCAGTCTTAAATTATCCCAATCATTAATATCGGAGAAATAAGACATACTCTGAATTTGTTTAAAACTTCTTAATCTTTGAGATGGGGAAGCAATTAATTTAATTATCAATTGCCAAGTACGATCACTGAAAACGTATCTACCATCTTTAGTTTGGGGTCTTCTTAAGGCTGTTTTCCAATTTTTCAAGTTGTAATAAGTTTCATCTTGTTTTGATCCACTGAATGGAGGATAACCACATAATGCTTCGAACAACATACAACCCAAAGACCAATAATCAATGGTATAATCATAATTTTTACCTTCTAAGACTTCCAAAGCCATATAATCGGGGGAGCCAACGATTGAGTTAGCTAAATTATGATGACCTTGAGATTGTTTAAAAATTTTTTGTCTTTCCATCATTAATCTTGAAGGAACTTTGTAATCATCTAAATCTTGTAAGTTGGCTAATTTAATTCTCATACTTTCGATACGATCATTAGAAACAGTACCTGCAGCCAATCCAAAATCAGTTAATTTGATATGACCTTTTGAGTCAATTAAGAAATTTTCTGGTTTTAAATCACGATGAGTGAACCCTAAATCATGTAATGAATTAACGGAGGCAAACATTTCACTTATATAGAATCTAGCATGAGGAGGGATTAAATAACCGGTGTTATTTAATAAGGTTCTAAAATCTCCACCAGGAACGAATTCCATGGCCAAGAATACCTTTTCAGGATCTTGGAAAGCGTATAATAATTTAACTAACCATTCACTTCTAGTATTGGTTAAAATATCACGTTCGGTTAAGACGTGTCTAGTTTCATCTAATTTAACCAACAATTTTTTATTTAAAACTTTTAAAGCACAAATTTCACGAGTATCTTTCTTACGAGCTAAGAAAACCTGACCATACCCACCTTGACCAACTTGAGTAATCATTTCAAAATCTTTATGTTTTGGTTTCAATCTTCGTTTACGTAATAAGGCCCGTTCTCTACCAGTATAATTTTTCCATTCTAATTGTTGTCTTTGAGGATTATTGGCAAATTGAGGATCATTGTATAATTTGTTTTGAACCAACCGACTTCTTTCACGACGACTAATGACGTAGTCAAACATATCACAATAATAGTCTAAGAAATACAATTGAGCTACTGAAGCCAAACGTTTGGTTTTAGGATCATTGGCTTTTTTATAGAAATCATCCTGGAATTTTTTCAGTTTAAGGTGATGATTGTTATTGGGTTGCAATTGATTGATATTGTTATTGATATTTTGTAATTTTTGCTGACGTTGTTGTTCCTGTTGCTGTTGCTGTTGTTGTTGAGCCAAATATTGTTGATGTTGATTAGTGTAAGGGGTCTGGTATAACTTGGCTTGAAGCCCATTGGCGGTCAATTTAGAACCAGGATGTTGCGGGGTGGTATGCAAGATGGATTTGGTAGGAGAACCTACTGGGGTGATGTTTTCTTTATTGAATAATTGTTGGGGTGTAGTCTGAAGATGACTATTATTTGCCTGTCTGTAACTGGAATCAATGTCCATTAGGCCACCATTGATGGAGATATTTTCCATTGATTGAGATATGTCAGCGATGTCGGTGTTGGGATTGTACGCCTGGACGTGTTTTGGTGACTTGAAGAATGCCATGATGAAGAAATTGGAAGGTGCTTATATTATAATTTTCACGTTAGTATTTTTCTTTTTTTTTTTCTTTCTTTTTTTTTTTTTTCACCAAGTAAGTTCTTGTTTTTTCTTTTTCTGTTTTAGTTTGTTTTCGTTTTCTGAGCTCTGGATAGAGAACAAATACACGCAAAAGAAGAAGGGAAAAAAAAAAGAAAGGCAAAATTAGGGAACTCCTTTTCTTAATTGAGATGACCTGGTTGCGATGACAAGTCGACAAGGGGTGGATTGTATTGATGCAGGGAACCCAGCAGAGAAAGAGGGATGGTGTAAATGACGTAAATGAAGGAGTGATGCAAATCCGCTAGTGAGTAGGTAAGACGATTTCGATTTATGAAGAAATCATATATATATATATGACTAAGACTAAAGCAGATGAAACATGAACGATGAAATAAATTAGCAAGATCAACTCAATTCAGTAACCGTATTGTTTAGGTTTGTTTTGAATTGGGCCAATAAATGTAGTGGTGGACTCTATGTATTGATTCGATCCAGCCTTCTTTTTGTTTGTCGGATAAATTTGTTTGAAAAAGGATGATTTATTTATTTATTCTTTGACCCAAATTGGGAGTTCCCAAACTGACTTCAATAACGATTTCGTTAGTCGAAATCAGTATTTTGTCATTTCAGGTAAAGTAATTAAGGCTTGTATTTGTTTTTTCTCACCCATTCAACTTGCCAATTTAGGCCTGATTGTAAACAAATGCAACCATTTACCCAAATGAGTCGCTCCACAAATGGGCACGTGAGATCCGTACATCCAATACTCCCATACCACTATATCTATCATAGCACTATATCTATCATATCACTATATCTATCATATCACTATATCTATCCTATCACTATATCTTCATACTATCTTTCGTATATCTTCATACTATCTTTCGTATATCTTCATACTATCTTTCGTATATCTTCATACTATCTTTCATATATCTTCATACTATCTTTCATGTATCTTCATATATCTTTCGTATATCTTCATGTATCTTCATACTATCTTTCATGTATCTTCATGTATCTTCATGCTATCTTTCATGTATCTTCATACTATCTTCATATATCTTTCCACCATTATCTTGATATGCGTTAGGATGAACTCAGATCAGTATCATACTGCACTTACTTTTATTGCTTACTTGTAGTCTCCCAGGAGGTCGGGTTCGGACTTGGTAAACTCCAGCTAATGGCATCACAATAGGACTTTGACACATTTTCCACCCTTATACAACACTGACTTCGGACATACGTTTAAGCTTTTCACCCGTTATCCATATGAAAAATGGGTAATTGTGGGGGTGGGCGCGTGTGTGCAACAACTCGATTTGTTGAGATACACAAGTGGGGACACCTGTGGCCCCACTTGCACTTACTCAAACCCAGTTACAGAACACGGGTTACAAGTATACTCGACATCCTTTGATCCAGTCCAATACGAACAAAAGGACCAATTGTCGATTCTTGTTTTGTTGTTGTTAATATTTTCTTTTTTTGTTGGCATTAAGGAATTGTGGGGTAAGTTCGAATATAAGGCCATCCTCAGTTTTGGAGGTTAGTGCAATAATAGACGACGCAGCATAAAAATTTCATCCTCAGCTCAATTGGGGGGCGACAAAGGGGGGTGTACTTTTACACGAAGCCTTGAACTCCGACTCCGAGCGGTTCCCAATTTTCGGACTGAGGTGGGTGCAGTGCAGGTAGCTGTGTGGGGGCGTCGCTGGGATTATACACTCCGACGATTGTTACGTACAGCATACATGAATGGATGTGCATTATTTTATTACCCCAGTTTTCGTGCTGAGTCAAGGGAATTCTTGAAAGCGGCAAGTTCGTATTCGACAAGCTGAACTGAAGAAAAGCGGTGGTCCCAGTGGTTGTGGTGGTCCCAGTGGTTGTGGTGGTGAGCGGTGCGGGTGATCAAAATAATGGGTGTTATTTCGCACTCTACCTCTTCTGTGTTGTTTCTTGCATTTCTCCACTTTACCAGAAAAAGAAAGAAAAATGAATACTGGTCTTTTCTTTTATGGATTTGGACCCCTTGTTCCAATTCCGGGGGTGCCTTCTCTCAAGTAGGTATCGTAGTATTATATACTACATGATATATAGTACTACGAGTAGTAATTTGGGTGATCCTTCTAAGTGCATCCTGTCCAGCCAATCGGCGCCGTCTCCACTCGCATGCTAATGCCAATTACCACTACTGGCACTGAACAGGGCAATACTGGGAGGTGCGCGTGTCACGTGCCCGCCGCCTACCGGAGAACTACAATCCGGTCTCCGACCCCGCTAATACACTGGAAAAAAGAAATCTACAGAATGGAAGAACAAATCCTGTTCGGTCTTAGCTGCTTGCTGTATCTGTGCACCCACCAATTCTTGTTATTGTTGACTCGAATTCTCGTTTCAATAAAAGTTCGATTTTAACTGCAAATTTTTCCCACCCATTTTGTTTCTCGTCTTATTTTTTTTTTTTTTTTTTTTTTTGGTTAGTAAGAAAAAATGCTTAGCTTGTCTAAGAAAAAGCAATTTTGTTTCGACATTTTGTATTTCGATGTAGGTCTTATTATTGATCATCCCATTCATGGTGGGTTTTAAGAATTCTTGTACCTATTATGGCACCCCCTCCATCTCCGAAATCCACCCCCTTATTAGTGGTGTTCTGTTACGAACTGTAGCCCTTTCCCTTCCGTTTATACTCATCAGTACAGGAATCGTACATCCCAACCCTAGTGATTATGAAAAAATAACTATTCTACACAATCATAATCCCGAAATCAATAAATAAAAAAAAAGTATCGTTAGTTTAAAAAAAATGTGGAGCAGACTAGCACGGAATTCATATATATTTAATCGTTTTCCCTCTTGCTTCTCATTTGTACTCTAACTTTTTTTTTTTTTTTTTTTATTTCTTTTCTTCCTTCTGTATCTTTACACGCTTATTTATTTATTCATATATCATGTCTGAGATTCAACCCCAACAACGTCCCGACTTGGAAAACCAAAACCCACAAGACCACCATCTCATCATAACCGACAAAGAAGAAGCTGCTGCTTCTGGCATTGGTCGTCACCCAGATGGCTCTCATAACATCTCCAAAGTGGTTACTGACGGTGAGTACGTTCAGTTTGGTAACGAACGTTACTTAAGATCCGAATTGGTCGAGGCCTTTGGGGGTACTTTAAACCCAGGTTTGTCTCCTCCTCCAAAACATGCCGTGGCCAATCCTGCTCCGCTTGGTTTATCTGCTTTCGCCTTGACCACTTTTGTTCTTTCTCTTATTAACGTCGAAGCCAGAGGCGTCACCGTCCCCAACATTGTGGTTGGCTTGGCTTTCTTCTACGGGGGGTTGGCCCAACTTGTAGCTGGTATGTTTGCCGTGGCTGAAGGTCCTAGTGGGAATTTCGGGGCAGTGGCATTATCTTCTTATGGTGGATTCTGGGGTAGTTGGGCCGCTTTATACGTTCCCAGTTTTGGTATCAAAGAATCGTTCTCTCTGGAATCCGAATTTAGAAATGCTGTGGGTCTTTACTTGATTGCTTGGTTTATCTTTACCTTTTTCTTGATGGTTCTTACTTTGAAATCTACGTTGGCATTCTTCTCGGTGTTTTTCTTCCTTTCAATCACATTTCTATTGTTGGCCATTGGTGAGTTCCAAAATTCAGTTTCGGTTAAAAAGACAGCTGGGGTGTTTGGTTTAATCACCGCTTTTGCTGCGTGGTATAACGCGTATGCTGGTTTGGCCAATAAACAAAACTCCTATATCACCGTTAAGGCTCTTCATTTACCTGATTTACAAGCCAAAATTAAATAAAGACTTTTACTTCTTTACTAAATTTTATTTTTCAGAACTTCCTTTCAAATCTAATGTTTTAATTCTTCCTGCTTGGTCTTTGATTCTCTCGTGATCTTTCTTTTACTATTTATTTATGAATTCTAGCTTAATGTGTATCTCAATGTACATCTCCCCTTTTTTTTGGTTCGTGTTGTCCAGTTACGTTTCTAAACTCCTTAAGGCTGTAGTCTCATGAACGCATCATCCAGTATGTTGTGCTAAATATCGACAAAAAAAGAAAAAAAAAATCACTCAACATGACAGGCGGAAACAAACAAAATGTAACAACGGATAAAAGTCATCCACCAAAAACCCGTCTCATCAGAAAACTCATCAGAGATCCGTTAGAAAAGTCATCTCATCAGAAAAGCCGTCTCAACGTTCGGAAGACGGTTGCTTTTTCTCTACTTTTTTTTTTTTTTTTGACACCTTATTATCCCGTCACGGATCCATGGTCGAATCGTACGATCAACAAATAAGATGTACTAATTTCACTCTACTATAAATAATTCATGCAAGATACAAAAGTTGGTTTGTTTTTTTGTGCCTTGCCTTATTGTAAAATTCATCCAATAGTTGAACTTATCTATAAAATCAAAAAGCTAATCTTTCGGTGTCGATGCCGGACTACGTAAACTCAAGCTAATTATTTATCATATTCAACATAAAACATTCCAAACAGTTTTCCGGTTCTTCACCAAACTTTATTTGACAGGTTGTGTAACAAAAAGAAAATCTAGGAGATGAGCAAAAAAGAATGGACGAGTCCGGAGTCGAACCGGAGACCTTTCGCATGCTAAGCGAACGCGCTACCAACTACGCCACACGCCCTTTTTCGTTGTTAATTTGAACTTCAGCCTTTTTAGTATAGCTCTATTGAAGTGTTTAATAAAAGCTCCGTACATTTCGCCAGTTCAATTTGTTCACAAAAATTAGATCGACTTTTACTGCAAATGGAAGTCGTAAGCCGCTAATAAACTTTAACTGGCAAATTTCCGTGTTTCAACATTTATTTCGTTCCATCACGAGAGAGTAATTTCTCCTCTTCTTGCGCTTATTTCAATTCCACCTTCACAGTATTTCAATGGCAAGCTCGGAAATTATCGTCAAGAATAGCGCCAAACCCCCCACCTCCTGCAGACTCAATGCATAGACAAGCATATCCGAACTACCCTGTCATGCAATGATATTGATGCTTAAATTCCCGTTTCTCAGCTAGCTTTCGTAGTTACATAGGGACATCATGACGCCAAAACCCACGGTCGTTTTTCGAGAAGAATTATTGGTTCACCAATTGAAAAGACTTTACAAATAATTACCTTATAATAAATTAAAATAGTCACGTAGGATTAAATATAATATACACAATTAAAGGATTAATTAAAACAGAAATCAGAAAACTTATACCATATCTTCCATAAGATACCTTCTTTTCTTGGAACCGTTTCCAAGTATTGTCTTTCGAGTTCTTCTTCTTCGTCAACTTCTTCTTTACCAGTAATAATATCGGCCTCTTCATCAGTTCTGAAATGAGTCTTCTTAATGAATTTCCAAGCGAAAAAGATAACTATGAAAAATACAGGAGCGAAATAAGAGGTGAAAAGATTAGCAACACTGAATTGGCCGGGGAAGAAAATCCAGAACCCATTGAAAAATAACACGATATTATTCAAGAACATGGCAAAATAAGTCATATATTTTCTGACAAATGCTGGCATTTTGTAATTAGGACCATCGTTAAATTCTTGTTCTTTACCTTGAGCTTTTAATGCTTTACGGAATTTGAAATAATTTAACCAAATGACAAAATAAGTACATATCATCCCAGTAGTAGCCAAATTAACAAACCAGTTGAAAACAGTATTGGTAGAGTTATTGATACTCAAGAATGATAAACAACCAATGGCTAATGAAAAAATCACACAGTAAATTGGACATCCACTTTTCAAACAGTAGGAGAAAAAACGAGGTAAATAACCAGCTAATGAACCAGAATAAGCACATCTGGTGGCGGCGTAGGTGAAACCATTACCACAAGACCAAGCGGCACTCATAATTAAGGCATTTACCAAAGAATCCAACCCATGAACACCAACATTCTTAATACCTATCACCCAAGGAGATGCAGCAGCACCAGCAAGTCCATTTTCGGTAGCTTCAACCAAAGTAGGATCATTAGAAGCACATAAAGTGTTCATGAAGAAGATACCACCAAAATAGAAAAGATAAATTCTAATGTAGGAACGTTTAGCGGCAACTCCCATAGTTTTACGGGGCTGACTAACTTCAAAAGCAACAAGACTAAGTAAATCGGCACCACCACAAGCAAAAGCAGCATAAATTAAAGTAGAATACCATCCTAAGAATTTCCCGGTAGCCCCTGGTACTAAATAAGCTTTAAATAATCCACCTTCTTTCCAGTGTTGGAAACCATAAGCATTATGATGAGGGTTACCACCACACATAGAAATAAGAGCAAATAACATAAGCCCAACAATCAATAAAACTTTTAAGAATGAAGCCACGAATTCAATTTCTCCATACCAATTAACTCCTAATATGTTAAAGGCCAAAATAGTGACCAAACAAATGGCAATGAAAATCCCGGGATTTAAATCGGTCCAATAACTAATGACAGAGGCAAATGCCACTGCTTCCACACAAATAAACATAAGACAGGTGTATAAATAAATGAGAGTGACAGCAAATCCCATGGCTGGATCAATCCAACGAGCAGCAAAATGAACAAAACTACCCTTTATTGGTAAATATGAACCCATTTCACCAACGGCCAACATAAGGGGCCAAATATTAAGACATGCCCAAGTAAGAAACCCAATAAATAATGAAAATGATCCAGCTGTCATTAATGGACTCTTGATCCCGATGAAAAGACCAGTACCAATCGAAGAACCAATAACAATTTGTTGAACATGACGAGATGAAAGCTTACGTTTAACTTCCCCGTATTTTTCAACGTCGATTTTATCATTAAAATCATCAAATGCAGTAGAATTATAGTGACGGTCCACCGAACCAACTCGTTCCATATCGATAGAAATAGAACCATTTTTTTCCTTGTGACCTGAGTCAAACGACTTTTCGGTCATGATGCAGCAATAGTTTCTTCTTGTATGTTTGTGCTACCAGAGATAGTATCGACTTGTAAATAGAATAATGGGGGAACACAATTAATGGGATGTCAGAAGGGGAAATTCACGACATATATATATTTGTATTGTAGTTAGCGATCTGGTGTGATAAGTAGAGATAACAGAAACAAGACAGCTGATTATTGTTTGTGCTGCATATCGATTTTTGTACTATTATCTAGATGAAAACAGATGCTTCGAGTCTAAAAGATAATGAAAGGGCTATTTTAGTTGCCAAATATACGCCCCAAAACTCAGAAGTAAATAAATAGATGATGGAATAAGAAAACCAAGAAAAAAAGACTAAATAAGACTACGGAAATTGTTAATTAGATATCTGATATCACCTTAATTAACTCATCCATAATTCAGTCTGTCAATATTCCACCATAGAACTGTATGAAATGGTGATGGAGTAAAATGTAAAAAAAAAAAAAAAAAAAAAAAAAAAAAGAAATCACAAACCTGTATCTAATTTTGCAGAGCTGATAATAGGAATTGATTACCCAATCGGGGCTCTAAGCGAGTTGTGTCTAATAAAACTGAGGGTATATCAGTGCACGATACACGACCCCATCATAATTCCATCTACCAATGATACATTACTAGCGGCTTTTTTTCTCCCATCAACATAGAATTAAATTACTGATTGTTTTTTGCAGAAAAATAGGCCCGGGGAGCTTCTCCTCCATATTGTTTAGATGTTAGTATAATGCATCGGCATTTTACTGTATTTTTCACGATCGTGCGATGCCGTTTTGGTGCTGGTGGGGCTTGAATTTATCATCCATATAGCACCACACACGGTGAAACCACCGCTTAACGCAGTCTCCACCCTTCCCTCTACATCAAGACGCGTGTGAGTGACCATCTCTAAGGTGTGAGAGAAAGAAAACCTTACGATTCAAGTCTCTCTATGTGCTTTTATTTTTTTCTTGTCCATGTTTTATTATTTGAGATAGCAGTTAGCGGTTGGAGGATTTCCCACGATATAGACCAGACATAAGATGACATGGAAATGACAGGATGTGTTTCTTTTCTGTAGTTTAGCGGCTGTTGAGCTCATTTATATTGGAAGCTTTTTGCTAATGATAGCAAAAGTGGGGGCGGAATTTTTGGCTTCTTTTAAGCCGCACATTTTACACTCAATTTCCTAATCTACCAGTTGGAAAAGCGCAAAACTGTTTATCAAGATACAGTCAAATGCCGCCTATACTGTCAACTGACTATAAGTTCCGTTGGCGGGAGAATAGAAGCTTCTGTACTTACTCATGCTTGCGTAAGGGGATCTGAAACAATCGGTCCGATTCGATGATTTCATAAACCTTTATTTATCCTTCCGCTTGCCAATATCAGTGAGTTTGATTGCATATTACAGTCACCGATCTCGTATTCTTGTGATCTTGCTATTCCTTTCTCTTCTTGTTTGTATTCTTGCTGTGTTCGGTGAGCTTTATAGCTGAAGGTAAAAGTAGTGCTACTTTTCTAACGTATTCTCTACATCTTGCCATTTTTGGTCTCTCCGCTTACTCTTTATCTCCCATTTAGCCTTTGTTATTGCTCAAAGCCCCCTTGATTTTTTTCTTTTGTTTGTTTGTGCATCGATAGACGTTTGCCGTCCATGCTGATTGAAGATCTGTTATCTAATAAACTCCGATATCTACATTGATATCAATCGCTATATATATATATACATGTATATATGCATATGTATATAACTTTTCTGGGAACTTGATTTCTATGCTCTTTCCCCACTTATACCATGAGCTTGTCAGAGAAACCCACAATGGTGGAACTTGCTGGTGATAAGAGCGTGGGTGTTGTCACGTCCATACGTTATGATCCTTCTTATCAAGATGGATCCGCCAATCTTGTCAAGCGTTTTAGTTTATGGAACACCATCGCGCTTCAAGTCTCCCTCATCTGTTCCCCCATCGCCTTGGGAACGTTCCTTTCAACCGTAGTTGGAGTAGGTGGTTCTCCCGTGTTAATCTACGGTTTCATTCTTGCGGTCACATTTGATCTAGTAATTTGCATTTCGTTGGCTGAGTTGGCCCTGCGTTGGCCCAATTCGTCTGCCCAAGTTCATTGGACTAATGTGCTTTCCCCACATAGTTATCGCCGTGTCTTATCCTTCACCACCGGGGTTCTCTCGTGTGCTGGTTGGATCTTTGCTTGTTTCACCACCAGTTACACGGATTCCATGTTCATAGTCTCCCTTATCGAACTTTATCGTCCTGATTATGTGGCTCAAGACTGGCATTATTATTTATTCTATATGGCCGTTATGTTACTTGCCTTTTGCTTGAATGCTTTTGCCGTTAGATTCTTACCAACCTTGACCTATATTTCTGCTGGAATTATTAATATCGGTACCTTGTTTATAATTATAACCCTACTTGTTCGCACAAATGTTAAGCAATCAAATGAATATGTTTGGAAAAATATCACTAATGAATCAGGCTGGTCCTCGAAAGGAGTGGTGTTCTTCCTTGGGTTGCTTCCTTCCATCTCGGCCGTTACTCTTTTTGAAGGCCCTTCTCATCAAACTGACGAAATTCCGGCTCCTGAGCGTAACGTACCCTTGGTCATGGTTATTGCTAATGGGTTTCTGGCCATATTTGCATTCTTGGCTTCCATTGTCTACATGTACTGTATCACCAACGTTGATAATATGAATAATCCCATTGGAGGTGAACCTATCGTTCAACTAATGATGGACTCATTCCGGTCGAAAGCTTTGACCACAATTGGTATTCTTTTCCTCATCACCACCTTCACATTTTCCTTGATTGGTTACGTCTTATCTACCTCCCGTCTTTTCTGGTCATTTGCCAACTCCAATGGTTTACCTTGGGGCCCTCAAATATTTGGCAAAATTAATTCAGTCTGGCAAGTGCCCATGAACTCTTTAATCTTAATCACCATCATTACTTTGATTGTCGGTCTCATGATTTTTGGTTCATCTACCGCATTGTCTGCAGTGTTGGCTTCTTCAATGGTTTGTATTAACTTATCCTACATTATCCCCATTTCGCTATTATTGTTTAAATCCAAGTTTTCTCTCAGCCCGTACCAGCGCTTTAGTGGTGAAACTCATAATGACATATATGACTCTGATCTTCCCTACTTCAACTTGGGAAGATTTGGTATGCCTCTTAACATAGTGGCTGTCCTTTGGGGCTGTTTCATTATGGTCTGGTTAAATTTCCCCATTTACTACCCGGTAACTTCCAACAACATGAACTACGCCTGTGCCGTGTTAGGTGTAACGTTTTTCATTGCCTTGATTCTTTGGTTAGTACATGCCAAAAAATGGTTTGAACATAATTCTGACTTGAAGCATATATAGTGTTCCATTGTTTTCTCCATTGTGTAAATTGTTTTCTTTTCTCGTTTCTTTTCTTATAGTGAATCATAGAACCATTAAAAATTAGGCCATGCACATGAAGCCGTCATAAACATTATCATCGACCGCTTTCTTCAATGGATTGCTTTCTGGCTCAATAGTCAGCCAAAAGCCTACCTCCACCACTCAGATCGAAAATCTTTGATAGCGCGCAGCGGGCACCTCGTAAAATCCTGTCAACTATAGTTTAAGCAACCCACCCACTCTCCAAAATAATCCACCATAATCACCATGAAAGAACATAGTATGGGCACATTGGAAATTTCAAAAAATTAACTTCGCCAAAAACGGGTGTGGCTTTGGTGTAGCCCCAATAGGTTCCAAGCTTACTATCATTGCCTATTTTTTTTTTTTTTTTACAACCATTTTTTAGTTTTTTTCCCTCGCTGTTGTTTTTATCCGTTATCTCGCATAATTCGCGCGATTGTTTTATTTTTCACCACAAGGTGCTAAGTATATTTCTTCACTAAGAGCTTTTTTCTCTCTCTTCTCTTCTTTTCTTTTCTCATGCGTTTTAGTGCACGCCTTCACAAGCTCATCTCCTATACTTTATAGGACAAGAACAACACAAACTGTCCAACAGACTTTGAGAGCCACTAAGAGTACCGACAAAATGTGCACGGAGACCATCAAGAGTGAAGAGTCTACGCTTATAGAGTCCAATAATGATCAACTTGATCTAATTTCACCTTTTTTCAAAATCGATGAGACCAAGTACGGTGGACGAGGTTGCTTCGCCTACTCCACTATCCCTCAAAACACCGTTATTGCCACTTGTGCCAGCCCGATCAGCTCCACTATTCTCAGAGAATTCAAGAAAGAGGTCTGTGGAACATGCTTTGAATACTACGATGGTAAGACTCTCAAATATAAAATTACTGGCAAAAACGTGGGGTCTGGGTGTTCGCTATATTTTTGTTCTGACCAATGTTTGAACCTATTCAGACAACAAGATGTTGATGACTTGTATCTTAACAGTCTATTATCCATTGAGGAGTATTTCAATAAAGGATTGAAAAAACCAGAACGTGAACTTATTGAGCCCCTGAAGGACAAAAGTCTTATTAAGCAAATTAATGATCTGTGGGAACAAATCAAAAAATGGGAAATTAATTTGACCAGACTTAAGCCTACAAAAAGGCAACTGATGATACCGAGAATATCGGATAGTGAATACGTGGACATCAAGTATATTGTCGGAGTATTATTTCAGTATTATAAATACCAACAATCCAGTCCAAATCCGGAAAAATTTATGTCGCAATGTGATTACGATGAATCTATGAGGTTTGAAATTGACGCTTTTGAAGCTTTGCAATCTAATGAATTGGATAAAGTCTCGAAATATCCTTATCTTTTAGACTGTTATGTTAACATGTATAAATTCTTGAAACTAACGTGTCATTCATCGTTACAGCCTTTCATCACCACCGATACGGTTAGAAATATCATAGGTAGACAGGTCAGTAACGCCTTTGGTATATGGTCAAATGTCACCGACGATCAAAGAGAGGATAAAGAATTTTTTGGGTTTGCCGTATATCCAACCGCATCATTTTTTAATCACTCTTGTTCTCCTAACATCATCAAAAAGAGAGTCAACAATAAACTTACATTTACTACATTAAGAGACATTAATCCTCGTGAAGAACTTTGTATAAATTATGGTTATTCTACCGAAGATAGAGTTGAAGTTAGAAGAAAAGACTTAAAAGAATGGTTTTTTGATTGTGGTTGTACTAGATGTATGGACGAATTAAATAACTAGCGTTAAATATATTTATTTCAATTAAGAGTAAAATCGTAGTTTTTATAGAATGATTTGAACTCCTCACAATCTTTAGTCTCCTTGAATTTTGGTTGTTGACATTTGTCCCAATATGTACGTTTGGGGCATCGTAAAGTATACGCAAGTACTCTTCTGGGAAATTGAAGATCAACTGGCTTACTTTCATTCAATTCAGCAATATAGTGGATCTTTTCGTACACGTTCTTGTATACGGTAAATGAAATGTAATCAGAATTATTGATAATCCTTATAAGTTCAGGGTCTTTGTCATCTTGAATCTCAACGAAATTCAATTTATGATTCTTATTGTAATCCTCATTATTTATTTTGACTTTTTCTTGTAATGCTTTGGTGAATTGAGTTTCGGTGAAATCTACTGGAATTGGTAACACTTGAACGTGTTGATGAACGTTATCTAATCGATTTATCTCGAAAAAGACCAATCTATACTGTGGCTTCTGATCCATAAATGCTTTGACCAAACTATTCTTGTATTTCTCAATTTCTTGGTAAATAGGAGATTCAATAACATTTGGTGCAGTCTTGCGAATAGTCGGTATATGCTCAATTGGAATGATGATAGCATGTCCTGAAAAGGGAAGCCCTCGAGACGATCGTGTCAAAGGACCTTTTGCAACAGTGAGATATGCTTGTGTTCCGATGGAAACAATCATGTGGGTTTCTACTTTAGGATTCGATAAACAGAAAAAACATTGCTCAGGATTAACTATCTTGGGCTTTTTGGCTTCTTGGACATCAGATGCCTTGTTTTCTTCCAGGTTTTCCTGTTCCCCTTGCTCAAGGCTTCTTTTCTGACTTTCTATTTTTTTTGAAAATGGATTTTCGACAACTTTTACGTCACCCGTGTTAATGGCAATTGTATCTAGACCAAAGGCATAAAACCATTTATCACCACTTCCTTCTTGACCCAAGCTTATGAAACGCGTGATTCGATCGGTCACGTCCCACTTGAAAGGTTTGAACTCAAAGAATTTACCCCTTTCATTACCCACTGAAAAGTGATATCGAGGTTGAAGCTTCTCCACGACCTCATCGATGAATCGGTTACCCACAGTTGATAATTTTTCTTCTCTCGCTATAGCGTATGGCCAGGAGTAAGTTACTAATATGTCCACAGGTCTAGTTTCAGTCATCTGGTCTCTGACTTCATCGGATAATGGTGCTTTTTCAGCATGTGCTGATACAAATGCAATTGTGAGACCGGCTGCAAGTTTGAAGATGGTCAATGGGTTTTTCATGCAAGCTAAATTTGCTGCAACATCTGCAAGATTGGATTCAGCGGAAGCTTCTAGAGTGATTCCTAGTTCATTTTTACCTTTAGAAAAATAAGATGGTGCTGATAGTGGGGTCCTTGGGATTGAGGTATTTGCAGTGATTACATCTCCTAGTAGAAGAACGGCTTCAAATGGACCATTCTTGGAATGTTGTAGATTCGCTTTACTGAATATGCTCTCTAAATTATTTGGATTTGGGTTTAGCACGAGAAACTTGACTTTTGAAGACATTTTGAATGCGGTACGTGTATGTGTATCTGGCCCCTCGGGACTAGTTTACTGTATTTGAAGATGCTCTTCACGCTCTACTAACTTTTTCGATGTTTCAAAATATGCAGGATTTTGATAAGCTCTCAAATTTGTTTTCTTTATTTTTTTTATATAACACATTTTTTCATCAAAACTTCTTCCACTTTTTCTTTTCCAACTATCGTTTCAGTAACCATTTCCTTTTCAATATGAACACGTTCATAGCATAGAATAGTTTGGATTGCCTCCATGCAAATTAGTGGTTCTTTTTCAAGTTCAATTCAGTCTTTTTCAAGTTCAATTCAGTAATAAGCCAACTTGTGCATAAGCTTTATTCCATCTCCTCCAGGTCCAAGCATCAGACTGATCCTCAACTATGAGAAACAAGATCTTTACTTAATTGATGTTTAGTCTAGAACAGCTTATTTGTATTCCCATGTAGAGATCGTTCTTCCAGCTGGTTGAACTAGTCCGAAGGGCAGTAACCCTAGAAATGCGTAGTGCACGTGACCGCTTTTTGTATGGCGCACTTTTATGGTTATGGTGCTCTGCTCCTCTTTTTTTTTTCTTCCCAACTGTAGGAAAATTTTCAAGCTTTGATATTTGAAAAATGAACTTAAGTATTGTAAGAAGGATATAGAGTCGTATAAACAGTACACTATATTAATTCAAAATGGGTAAATCGTATGTAACGATCAAATGAATCATGGCTGAAGGGCCTCATGTTCCAAAATTAAAATGAAGAATGAGATGAAGAGGGTTTAATAAGAGTAATTAAGATGGAATTATTGGTTGATAAAATTTACATGAGAGCCCCCAGTTATACTACTCTACTAGGGTATATTATTAACATTCTATTTTTATTATAGACGTGGTTACAGATCTGGTACTCGTTACGCTTTCCAACGTGACTTCAAGAAACATGGTACTATTCCATTATCTACTTACTTGAAGATCTACAAAGTTGGTGATATTGTTGATATCAAAGCCAATGGTTCTATCCAAAAGGGTATGCCTCACAAATACTACCACGGTAAGACCGGTATCGTTTACAACGTCACCAAATCTTCTGTTGGTGTTATCATCAACAAGGTTGTTGGTCACAGATACATTGAAAAAAGAGTCAACTTGAGAATCGAACATGTTAAACACTCTGCTTGTCGTCAAGAATTCTTGAACAGAGTCAAATCTAACGCTGCTTTAAAGAAAGAAGCTAAGGCTAAAGGTGAACAAGTTGACTTAAAGAGACAACCAGCTAAACCAAGAGCTGCTAGAGTTGTTTCTACCGAAGGTAACATTCCTCAAACTTTAGCTCCAGTTCCTTACGAAACTTTCATTTAAACAACTATTTTCTTCATTTTTCAAAAAAGAGCAAAGAAAATTATCAATCAATATGCTCATTATTTAATTTCATTCAATACAAGCAAATTATAGAGTTAACGTTGTACGTTGATGATTATTGCTGGTCAAAGCATATTTCTTTTTTTTTTTTTGAATCTTTTTTTTGATTTCCATTGTAAGATTTCATCCATACTGTTCTCTTGCATCAAATAATTTGTATAATTAGTTAGAAATTTGGGTAATGCAAATATCGTCCTGTAATACTTATTGGCTATCAATTGTAAGATAAGTAATCGAACGCATCAATCATTGATAAAGGAAGTCAAGAAAATTCCATCTCCAACCAAGTGCCTTTCAAAAAAATTTGAAGAACATGGTCTAACACGCAGTCATCTTATCGTGGTTACAATCTCATTGTATCGCTCGAATAGTTTACAATCTAGAATACAACTGGCTAATGCAATCAGGTTGAAAACTTGAGCGAAAGTAAACAGATCAAGTTTCGTGTCTACAAAAAAGAAAACCGCCTTGTCCTCAGCAATCGTATATTCAGGACGTACATAGACAATATGACCATTAATTCCAAGTCTCATATTGAAAGAGGGGGTCAGAAGTTCTCAAAAGCGTTTGTTAATAAGTAACAAGATAGGGTGCGCCAAACACCTTCACCAACTAAACCCAAACTCCCCGTACGGGAAGCCAATTTCCAGAGGAATCCGCTCCCGAAGGTGCAGACTCAACTCTAGAGGGAATCGTCATGAATATACGCGAGATTTCATCATATTGTATAAAACTTGGAAGGTCATATGAAGAACAAAAAACTTTCAAAATGTCTTCAACATTTTAAAGGATCATCTCTCGTTTTTATACTCAGCTATATTTGGGTGCGGGTAACAATTTGCAGCTGTCTGCAGGAATACTCATCTTGTAGGCCTTCTTCTTTTTTTTTTTTTTTTTTTCTTCAGCTACGCAGGGTTATTATTAGGGTAATATCGAGAAGATCATCTCGAAATAAAACACCTCTTTTTCATTTACATAGTGAAATTTATTATAAACTTGTCTAACAAATATGGCTTCCAAGAGAAAGAGTAATAGCAGCTCCAAAGGTGGCTCGAAGAAACAGCAGAAAATAGAGAAATTACCCACCGATGGTTTAATGACTGCGGAAGAGATTCAGCAGTCATCTAGTGAAGTCATCACCTCATCAAAACACTACAATAATTTAGTCACATTATTAGAACAGTTCCAACTCGTCGCACAAAAATTAAAGGTGTTAGAAAATGAGGAAGTCGAATCATTGGGACGTCTTCTTGCGGTGTCGTTATATAAATGTTTCCAAAGATTATTCAAAGATGGTGTGATCATACAGAAGAAATCCAACGATGAGAAGAAACAATTGGTTGCCAAGTGGTTGATTAATAAATACGACCAGTTCAAAGAGCATATAAGGACACTTCTTAGCACCCGACTTGCATACGAAACATCTTTACAGATTGACGTTTTGGAAATGTACTTAAATTTAATTAAAATAGAGAGTGATCATTTTAAATCAGGTCCTAAAGATTCTTTTTTCGCCAACCAAACTTATCTACAACTTGTGGAAAGCTTGTTAGAAAGTGAAAATGGTCAAATATTACCCGATGGATCTTCTGATAATTTCATTATTCTTGAATTTCTTGAAAAATTCAATGCTCATTGGGATTTACAATTTTATTTTGTCAATAATTTACATGAAACGTTATCCAATTGGAAAACCGCCAAATCCCAGGATCAACTCAGATTAATTTTTGCCAATTTTTATACAGTGATGAGAAATCAACTACTTTTCGCTCCCATTGCTGAAGATTTAGAAGAACTTCCAACCTGGGTTTCTAGTAAGTTACCATCGGCCGTTTACAAACCTCCTCATTTCAAAACTCAGTTTCAAAAATCATTCATCACCATTTTATCCTACCCTTTACTTACATCCCAGTATAAATCCATCTTGTTGATCTTGCATAAAAGAGTCATCCCCAATCTTGCCCAACCATCAAGTTTGATGGATTTCTTAACAGATTCATACAACGTTGAGGATGATTACGTGGTCCCCATTCTTGCATTGAACTCTTTATACGAACTTATGAAGAGATACAACTTGGAATATCCCGATTTCTACACCAAGTTATATTCGTTACTTACTCCCGAATTATTGTATACCAGATATAGATCTCGATTCTTCAGACTTTGTGATCTTTTCCTTTCTTCCACCCATTTATCCTCCCAACTTATTGCATCCTTCATCAAGAAAATTGCCCGGTTATCTTTATCTGCAAGTGCTTCAGGGGTCGTCATTGCCGTTCCCTTCATCTACAATCTTCTCAAAAAACATCCTTCGTGTATGGTATTAATCCATAACTCAGAATCATCAAAGGCATCTGAATACACCGACCCATTCGACAATAATGAGGTTGATCCTTTGAAAACTGGGGCCATGGGTTCGTCCTTGTGGGAAATGGAAACCTTGATGAGTCATTACCACCCCAATATTGCCACTTTGGCCAAAATCTTCTCCGAACCTTTCAGAAAACCAAACTACAACATGGAAGATTTCTTGGACTGGAGTTATGTCACCTTATTAGAAAGTGAAAAAACTAGAAAGTATAAGGGTCACGCCGCTTTGGAATACGAAGAATGGGAGCATATCTTCGACTCCAACAAACAGGACCCTACCCCAACTTATCTCGAAGGCTGGGCCCTTTAGATATCATCTAATTAGTATCAATGTATGAGTAGTAGTGAATCTTCATTATTGTAGTTGAAAAATCATTTCTTTCAGTTTTGACTTGATTGGGATTAATTTATCCTGATCGGGTCAATAAATTAAACGCGTCTCAGAAATTTACTTTTTTTTTTTTTTTTGTGTGTGTTTTGTATTTTTTTTCTCATTTTTGGCTCTTCTTTCTTTTTTTTTTTTTTTTTTTTTTTTGGAAAAATAATACAAAAATGAAAAAAGAAAAAAGAAAAAGAAGGAAAAAGGAAAAAGAGTAAAACGAAAAGGACCTACTCTTCAGTTCAGTTCGTTGAAACAACTTCCATTTCTTCAGCGTCTTCGATTCCCTTAGTCACTGCCATCAGTATAACAGAAGAAAAGTAATGGATAGTGCCACACAACCTATGGATGCACCCATCGACGCGGTGTTTGGTGAAAGAGTCAGAAGATTCCAGGAATTCTTAGATAGAATCGACGACAACAACTCTAGTTACAGAAATGAAATCAAAGATATGCTTATGAAGGGGAAATGCAGATTGAACGTTTCCTTGGATGATATTAGAGAATTCGACAGAGAATTCTGGCAAGGATTGTTAAGTAGTCCAGTTGATTATTTACCAGCTTGTGAACGTGCTTTAAGAGATACCGTGTTGGTGGTTTACGATCCTAATGACAACCGATTTGAAGATGTTGACGAGGATCAACAGTTTTATATAGCGTTCAGAGGTGCGTTGGGAGATCACCACCTTACTCCCAGATCAATTACTTCAAGCCACCTTTCTAAATTGGTGTCGGTGGAAGGTATTGTCACTCGAGCTTCATTGGTTCGTCCCAAAGTTATTAGATCGGTTCATTATGCCGAGGCTACCAGTAAATTCCACGCCAGAGAGTATCGTGATCAAACCACCTCATTTGATCCCATTGCTACTCCCGCAATTTACCCTACTGAAGATTTTGATGGTAATAAACTTACCACCGAATATGGTTATTCCACTTACAGAGATCATCAAAGAATAAGTATTCAGGAAATGCCCGAAACGGCACCAGCAGGTCAATTACCTCGTTCCGTTGACGTAATCGTCGATGATGACTTGGTTGATTTGACCAAACCAGGTGATCGTGTTCAAATCGTGGGGGTTTATCGTGCTTTAGGTGGTGGTGGTAACAATAGTGGTGCTTTCAAAACCGTTATTTTAGCCAATGCCGTGTATCCTCTACATGCCAGATCTACCGGGGTTGCTTCTCAAGAAAAATTAACCGATCAAGATATTAGAAATATCAATAAACTATCGAAAGATCGTAAGATCTTCGATATCTTATCAACCTCATTAGCTCCTTCAATTTATGGGTTTGAATATATCAAGAAAGCGGTTTTATTGATGTTGCTTGGTGGGGTGGAAAAAAATTTGGATAATGGTACCCATTTAAGGGGTGATATCAATATATTAATGGTGGGTGACCCATCTACTGCTAAATCTCAAATTTTAAGATTCGTGTTAAATACTGCTTCTTTGGCTATTGCTACCACCGGTAGAGGATCTTCTGGTGTTGGTTTGACCGCTGCCGTTACCAGTGATAAAGAAACTGGTGAAAGAAGATTAGAAGCAGGGGCCATGGTATTAGCTGATCGAGGTGTGGTGTGTATTGATGAATTTGACAAAATGTCCGACACTGATCGTGTTGCTATTCACGAAGTTATGGAACAACAAACAGTCACTATTGCCAAAGCTGGTATTCATACTTCTTTAAACGCTCGTTGTTCTGTGATTGCTGCTGCCAATCCGGTATTTGGCCAATATGATGTTCATAAAGATCCTCACAAAAATATTGCTTTACCGGATTCTTTATTATCGCGTTTTGATTTGTTATTCGTGGTTACTGATGATGTACAACCAACTAAGGATAGAATCATTTCTGAACATGTTTTAAGAATGCATAGATTCATTCAACCTGGTTTATTGGAAGGTGAACCAATTAGAGAAAAAAGTGGATTATCCTTAGCTGCTGGTAATGACGAAACTAATGAACAAGAAGAATTGGAACAACCAATTTTTGAAAAATTTAACTCCTTGTTACATGCTGGTGTAGCTGCCTCAACCAGAAAATCAAATAAATACCCCACCATTTTATCGATTCCATTTTTGAAGAAATACGTTCAATATGCCAAGCAAAGAATAAAGCCACAATTAACCAAAAAGGCTTCTGATTATATTGTCAACACTTATTCTTCTTTAAGAAATGATTTAATTGATAGTAATCAAAGACATACTGCTCCTATCACAGCCAGAACTTTAGAAACTTTAATTCGTTTAGCCACTGCTCATGCTAAAGTAAGATTATCTAAAACCATTGATGTCAAAGATGCCAAGGTGGCCCAAGAATTGTTGAGATATGCATTGTTCAAAGAAGTTACCAAAAAATCTTCTAGTAAGAGACGTAAAACTCAAAGAACTGAAGCAGAAAAATCTGATAGTGAAGAAGATGAAGAAGATGAAGATGAAGAAAGTGAAGATGAGAGTGAAGATGAAATTATACCAAGACAACCTGCAAGAGCAGCTAGGGCTAGTATGAGATCAAATATAAGGCCAACTGATCAGCAATCACAAAGTTCTCGTGAAAGTTCTGCTGAAGTGGAAGAAGACATGGAACATTTACACATTTCACAGCAAGAAATTCCGTTACAAGAGACCAGCAGGCAAAATGCCACCACATCTAACTTCAGTAGTGAAAGATATGAAACTTTCAAACGGGTTATGAGTAGAATTTTGAACTCGGATATTTTCGAATCTGAATATGGGTCATATCCTATTGAAGATACTGTGGAACTTGTTAATCAAGATATGCCACAAGAAGAAATCTTCAATACTCAAGAACTTGATCACTTCTTGAAATTGATGCATGACGAAAATCACATCATGCTTGGTGAAGGTAAGGTTTGGAAGATCTAATCTTGTATTTTGGTAATTGGTTCGTTGTTGTGTTTTCTATTCTTTTCTATTCTTGTGTTTTTCTCTTTTTTGGACTGGTGCTTTCTATGTAATATATATCTGTTTTCTTATGAATTTTTGATTCGTTTTAAAATCTATTTGTTTTATTATCTTATTTAGCGTTTTATTATTACTAAATCATTTTGATTTTAGATCTTTGACCTTGTATTAGATTCATCGCAGCCAAAATTTAGCCTCGCGTTAACAAAAAAAAAAACAAAAAAAAAACAAAAAAAAAATATTTGATAAGAGTTTTTCAAGTCAAGTCATCACGTAGTTTACGACCCTAATAATTAGGCATGGAATCTAATAACGAGTATTCTACTCGGAGCCCGAGCTCCTCTGCATCAACGTCATCTCCATCTTCAGGCCCATCTTCAGACTCGTCATCTTCAGCACCCACAGCATCAGACTCTACTTCAGACACATCTTCAGACACATCTTCGGATTCTTCTTCTGATGCCGAAGATGAAAAATCCGACAATGAGTTACTAATGCATACACTTCATACCTTGCCACCTGATGTGAAAAAATACTGGCGCAAAAGATATAATCTTTTTTCGAGATACGATGATGGGGTTTATATGACCCTGGAATTATGGTACCTGATCACGCCTGAACATACTGCCAAATTTACCGCCAAATTAATATCTGAATTACTAACTATACTGGATCCGACAAAACTTTCAAGAACTGTGGTCGACTTATGCTGTGGAGGAGGGGGTAATACGATCCAATTTGCCATGGAGTTCGATCAAGTGATTGGAATTGATATTAATAAAACCAATATATATTGTACCATGCATAATGCCCAAATCTACCAAGTTGATCATCGTATTAAACCGGTGGTGGGAGACTGGTGCCAATTGTCACAAGAGCCAGGCACCTGGCTGAATAATGCCAATATTGACTTCATTTTCTGTTCTCCACCGTGGGGAGGTCCATCCTATCAAAAACGAAGAAACAATAAAAGCGAAGAATACATCCCCCCACCTCCATTTGATTTATATAAGATGTCACCATTAAACATCGATACGCTTCTTTCTACCATGGCTGCCTTGACCCCAAGTTGTGGCCTTTGTTTACCTCGAAATACTAATTTGCAACATTTAAGTGAGGCCACCAAGAGATATTTTGGCCAACTGAGTAAATGCAGAGTCATTAAAATCAAGGAAAACGGTCACATTACAGTTCTAGTTGCTTTATTTGGGGAAATCGCTAATATTGATTTCGAATATAACGAAGCATTTCTAGATTATGAAGATTATGAAGATTGTATATAGTATAAAACATCCGTACCTGTGCGTCTCGGATGATGTCAGAGGGGTAATTTTGAAAAAAGCGTCAAATTTCTATTGTTTCGATTCTCGATCTGATTTCACTAATGGCTATGATTTACCGGTAGGCACGGTACGGGCACGGCACCATGTTCATTTCACCAAATCTCTAACCACAAATCCTCGAACCAATTGGAATACTTCCCTATTTTTCAACTTAAATACACTAATGAATGTAAGATCATGAATTATTAAAAATTAGGTATATTCTTTTTTTCATATATAATGAGAGAAATACAAACAAATGCAAACAACTAAAACTAAAAGAAAGCAACTAAATTTGCAGAAATAAAAATGAGAAACAATTATATCATTTTGTGGAAACTAGATCAATAGGAGTGCAGTCAACTGTCTATCAGAAACGCTGAAGCGAGTGAAACTAATTTCATCGGCTCACAGCAAAACGACTAACTCGCCCACGCACCCCACTTTTGATCAATGGCATAGGAGATTGCTAAGTTTTCCAGTTGATTGTTATTCCGGTTTGTTGATCATGATTATACCAGCTTCCGGTTATTGAAATCCAGTTTTTTGTAGGTTTCTTATTTTTTGTTTCTTTATTAGGCACTTGAGTCGTCGCATCACAATAAGGAGCGCCAATGGAAAACTAAGCCATAATTACTCAAAGTACCAATATGAATAAAAAAAAAGAAAACAATAAAAAAAAAGGAGAAATAACTGAAAAGTGGAAGTCATGACCTACTTTGAGGAGACAAAACGTACTGAAACTTGGCACTCATCCTTTCAAGCCTTCTTAAAATGATATAACCAGCAACTTTAGATGAATTCTTTACCCGTAATTCTTTTTTAAATAAAAATTCACCAGTTCATAATGTGGACAGAATTATTATACTTGATCTAATGATTATCTCCACGATAAAAACACCAAATTTAGCATTTTTTTTGGAGTTTTTTTTTTTTTTAATTTTTTTTTGATTTTATTATTATTTTTAATTTTTTTTCTTTTTTGTAGAGATAATAACAGTAGATCAAGATAAATAAAACATAATTAGTAGACACATTAAGAAAAAAACCATACCCAGAACAAACAAGTAAAAATCAAACGTAGACAAATATTAACACAAGGAAAGAAAAAATATTAATGAAATTAAAGGAGGGAGTATAAAAAGAAACCAACGGGAAGGATGGAAGATTATTCACAAGAAAGGAACGAAAAAAGGCAAACAATAATTACGAAGGAAAGGAATAAAAGGAGGAATTGAAAGTCAAAACACCAGAAAGACTAAAAAAAAAAAAGGAAGAAGAATCTGAATTGATATTTTCACTTAAGAAGATAAGAAAGCATCAAAGTTGATGAATCCATTAAATAAATTATTGAACTCAGCAGATGAATCTTTTTCTTGAAAGTGTTGTTTGATTTCTTGACCAGTCATTAACAAACTATCAAACTCAGGATCTTCATCATGGTGGGAAACAAAAGTTGATTCTAAGAATTCAGGCATGATTGGTGCTGCAGACCAAATAAATTCACTTAAGAGGATTACACGGCAGCAATAAATTCTTTTTTTAATTTTTTTCTTCCCAATAATACTAACTTTTTATAATAGATGGTTTCAAGTATGAATACCCGATTGATTATTGGCTAGTGATTTTTCCGATTCTTTTGTAAGCCTCAATTTAATTCAAGTTGAAATTACAAGGGAGAGCTACTTCTATGCTATAAATCCAAAGTCATCATCGGAATAACACGAGAGATTTTGAACAAGCAGAGAGCAATCGAAATGTAATGACAAAAAAATGAATTAAAATAAGGGGCAGTACCAAGATGGTCGAGCATCGGTTGCGACTGAAAAGAAATCGGACATCATAAACATGATCAATTTAGTAAATCATCAAGAAGAGAACATCTAGAATATGGGGTTAGTAGTATCATATGCAAAAAAAAAGGGGGGGTAAGGAGGGAAGAAAAAAGAAAGAAAAAAAAATTTTTCAAACCGCGTAACCTTTTGGCAACAAAATTACTTCTGAATTTTGCCCCATTAAATCATAGCCTCTATCATTAGAATCAACCATTGGAGAACCCATTGAAGAAGAGTGAGAGCTGGTAGACATGGAAAGATTAGAATCCAAGGTTAATTGAGGTAAATCATCTTCTGATTTTTTAATAGTCAAATCAATTGGAGAATTGATTGGAGAATTGATGGAGATGGGAGATAAGTAGTTGTAGTAACCTTCATTATTAGAATTGTTTGCCACTGATAATAATTCATTTGAATCTTCCTTTTTAATGGTTTTAGTAGGAAGGAAATCTTGTTTTTGATAATTTAATTCGGGATCTTCTTCCACTTTAACTTGAGGTTCATTAATAGTGGGGGGGACTGGAGAAGATGACGAGGTTGAAATCTTTCTCTTTTTTTGAGGAATTGGAGATTGGGAACCGGTCAAAGTTTCATCTTCATCTTCATCATCTTTGTTGCCACCATTATTGGAACCAGAAATGGAGGCATTCAAATTATGGTGGATTTTTTCCTTTAAATCGGACAAATCCAGCAAATTTTTCAAATCAAGTGAAGATAATTTTGAATGATCAACCAATTTAGAAACGGTATCGAAATTGTGGGTCAAATGGGACAAATTTTGTTCTAATTGAACCACATAAGATTCCAAATATTCAACATGTTTTCTCTTCTTTTCTCTGGAAGCGTGAGCAGCTCTTCTATTACGTAAAATACGTTCCACACGGCGCTGTTCTTTTTCTTCCTTGGTCTTGGCTCTTTTACGAGGAGGCAAGGTTGATTTAAAGTTAGGATCAACCGAATCGACAGAAATCGAAGGAGAGGAAACCGAAGAATGGTCAGCAGAAACGGCCCCGTCGGTCACCATGGTGGTATCAGGAATGGCAACGACATTAGGAGAAGCAGCAGTAGTAACAGAAGCAGACATGGCGTGTATATGTGTGTGTGTGCGTGTGTGTGTGTGTGTGTAGAGGTGGGCGGCTAACTCGTAGTGAGGGGTATGATCTGAAACAAAGTGGAATCTAACGTAGAAGTACTAGAGGGTGTGGTGGGTGTAGTGGACGTGGCGATAGTAGTAGTAGTACTGACGGTATGATGAAGGTGATTGAAGATATATGAATAAGGGGCAAGAAGAAATCAGGTTTGAAATCTAGAGGGGAAGGAATCCATATATATATTTTTTTTCCTGACTCGACGATTAATATAGAAGGAGTTGAAATTTGGAGCGAGAACAACAAAAAAACAAAAAAAGAAAAGAAAAAGAAAAATAAAAATAAAACTAAGAATAAAAATAAACTATGGAGGAACGTGATAATAGTACTAGTACCACTAGTAGTTAATGGCTTGCGCACATTGACCATAACACTGCAGGAACCTTTTGATAGTTTATTTTTGTACTTTTTTGAACTGGTACAGTCTTGTCTGGTGGGTTTTCTCTTACAGTATTAAAAGTTTAAATCATAAATGTTAAACAAAGAATCAAAAGTAAATAGATTACAAAAATAACAATAATAACAATAACCAAAATAGAACGACAAAAAAAAAAAAAAAAAAAAAAAAAAAAAAAAAAAAAAAAAAAAAAAAAAAAAAAAAAAAAAAAAAAAAAAAAAAAAAAAAAAAAAAAAAAAGAAGAAGGAAGAAAAAGAAACCAAAAAAAAAGGGCACAGGGGCTGTTCTACTCGGTTTTTCATTCTATTCTGACATTCTTTCGACTGGTCTTGTTTCGTTCAGTGCTTTGTGATAGCCCCATTGGTCAAATGGGTTCTAAAAGGGAAACACTGGGACCTTGTTACAGTATTTGGCGTATTGCCACCAATTGGTGGCAAAGCGCTGAACTAGATCGTTTGATGACTGAAACCAAAGTGAATGATTGCCCATCCCACACAAAATCAACTATAGTGGAATCGATAAAATATTATTATCACGGTAATCGGTTCCCACACGATCCCAAAGTTACTAAAATTACACAAAATAATCTTCGAGTAGTGAAAAATACAAAAACAACAAAAAGAGAGAAAGAGAGAGAATCAGGAAAATCACAAAAAGGGGTTGGAATACAATTGGAACAATTGTAGTGTAGTCCATCCTGTATGTAAGACCGTGTAGTCGAACAAACAAAATAACGAGAAACATATAACCCATATTACCAAAATGTAAAAATAGCCATTTTGAAACAAAATATCACCAATTTTGTGTTTGCAAGCACCAGTTTTGGAGTTTCGCCACTTTCCAATGTCATAATAGATGATCTTCAAATTCGTGTATCCATTCATACCGTGAAGGTTGCTATTTTCTTGCCAGTGGGCTTGATGTTTGAGATTGTTACCCAGGTACATACTCCATGCTTCACACCACACATGCTTCACACCAAACATGCTTCACGCCAGACATGCTTCACACCACACATGCTTCACACCAGACATGCTTCACACCAGACATGCTTCACACCAGACATACATCATCACCCAGTGGTGTCTACCGAACCATGTGCAACAACATGTCTAGTGAATACAGGGCTGGGGTGGTCGTGGCGCAACCCAGTCGTGTACGCGAGCGGGTGGTTGGGCGGGTGGTTCTGTGCAGTCCCTCCTCTCGATTCCCATTAGGACGATTTTGTGTATCAGAGTAGTCTAGACCTTTCACCCTTCTGTGTCGGTTTTGATTGTCGAGTCTTAGTCGATTAAGTATGATGGATGTCGTTTTTCGATCGCTGCCTCGACTACCATTCGTCTGTTGATGTAGCTCTGTCGATGTAGGCGTCGGTGTAGGATGTCGATAGGCGTCGATGTAGAATGTCGATAGGCGTCGATGTAGGATGTCGATAGGCGTCGATGTAGGCTGATGGCAGTACGGTATCTCACTCGTGTATTTACGCATCCATTTAGGTTGTTTGACCAATGGGTAGATCAAGGCGCACTGCAGAGGGGTGCCCCCATGACTGGGTTGGCCGTCATTTTGCCCATATTTTGATCATCGCCCGCTTTCCCTCTCTGATTGTATGTCAAAAATTAGTACACTTTGAGTTCTCTGATATAAACTTTAAGTTAGTTCTCTGATAGGATCGACATCTATTATCGATATTGTTCATACCCGTTGTTATCATCTTCGTCATCTTCTTTAATCCGTTGTTTGACGCAACGCACGGTGACAACCGTTTAACTACGGTCCAATCCAAAGTCTATTTGTTTAACTACGGTCCAATCCAGTCTGTTTGTTTAACCACCAGTATATCGTCAGTTTAAGGTTTGTTCGCTGGATTTTGGCTGTTACTGTTTTGCTCAATTTGTTCTGTTTGCTTAGTTTGTTCTGTTTTGCTCAGTTTGTTCTGTTTTTTCGCAGTTTGTTTACTAATTACGTGCATTGTTTGATTGCAAATACTGCGAGTTTAACCGATCAAAACCAACTTACTTAATCCGGCCATCCTCGTCTAATTCCAATTATATACTAAAACAAAGTTTATGGATCATCGCTACCCTAGACTACCCTTCACACTCTGTCTTGTCAACCGTTATCTTACATTCTTGGGAAACTCTTCTATTGACTAGTGAAAGCTGACATTTTCCTCTCGTGTAGTCATTTCCCAATCTTTATTAAAGTTTAGTTCATCTCCATTTGTTAGGCTCTCGTCTCTTCTTTCTCCATGTTTCCCTTCAATCAAAGCATCCGCCTTCTCAATCCGCCTCTGATTGTTGGAAACACATCGTATCTCCCCCAAAAGTATCACCTGTTTGCAACGGTTTTTTTTTTTTTTTTTTTTTTTTTTTTTTTTTTTTTTTTTTTTTTTTTTTTTTTTTTTTTTTTTTTTTTCATCTTCCCTTTTAAACTTTAGGTTCTTGTCAGATAAACGACATTCCCTTAACGTTTCCCGGGTTGCCACTTCTCTCATCTCCCACTCTAACCATCACAAGCTTCATACCATAAGTTCTTGTTTGTTTTTTTTTCTTGAGTTCTTGCTTTCACATTTCCGGTTTCCACACCCGCAACTCTATTTCTTATTTTAAACTATAACGGTCTAACCGTTGATCTAATAAGCCCGATACTTACCTCGTCTGTTCTTAACCGATTGACTACTCGAGTATTTCATCCTCGCATGATTGATCTAGACTCTTGCAAACCAATGATCTTGCTTCATACTCCTACATTTCAGCCTGCAGCTATTACTCCGTAGTCACTAACGGTATGTCCGTTGGTATGTTCATAGACTTGGTATTTCATAGACTTGGTAACTTCAACCAAGATCATATTTCAATTTCGCAATTACCAACAACAAGTCATGAATTGGCTCACCTTTCCAATTATACCTTGTAACTAGAATTAATCTTGTAGTGATGCTCATTATCATGTAGTCGTGAGCTGATTTCCAATATGAAAATAATGGAGTCATCAGGTTTTTCTTTTGCATTCAATTTTTCATTTCTTCGGGTTTTCCTAATATTGGCTAATTTCTTCATTTTTTTAACCAAAATTGACTCAAATTACAGTTGAAAAATCTACCCATTCAACTTTTTAGGGTTTTTCGAATAAAACTGGTGCACGGGTGGATTTACTAACCTACACTACTTCTTATTAGTTTCCTTACCAATGTATGGATATGTATAATCCTTACTTCTAAGATAGCATGTTGGCTGCTTCACTAAGTACTTTATAGGATTCCTGTCAATCAGTTGCTATCATCAATAATATTCTCTATAGCTTTTAGTTAACATTCATGTGGTAAAAAAATACAGCAGCTAAATATAGCAGCAATCTGTTTTCTATTCTTTATTCGTATTAAGTGGATTATATTATACCAGTTGATAATCTTTGGCTACTGAAACCGTAATCAAGTTTTGATAATACCAACTAAGAAGAAACATCGATAACCTGAACATATTAGCATCGGATGGTGTACGGGTCACCGATGCCGTACTGTATAAGAGTCATAATTTTTTTCTGTTCATCTCTTTCGATTGACAACCAAATATGATTCTTATCGTAATTAAACTACCTTTACAAAATCATTTACCACAAAACAACCCATAAATATACAAGGATGTCGGATACACAGCTGAAGTCGCTTCTTTCGGTGCAATCCCACGTATCCCACGGCTATGTCGGTAGTAAAGCAGCCACTTTCCCTCTTCAATATCAGGGATGGGATGTCGATCATATCAATACCGTTAATTTTTCAAATCATACTGGTTATGGTAGAGTTAAGGGAAGCGCTATAACTCCTCAACAACTAACCCAGCTATTCACAGGGCTAGGAGACATCCAAATCCTTAATAATTATCAGGCTATTATCAGTGGCTACGTTCCCAATAATGATTTGATTAAAATTATCGGTCATACAATCATGTCAGTTAAAAAAAATAATCCCAATATCTTATACCTTTTAGATCCCGTAATGGGAGATCAAGGTTTCTTATACGTCGATAATTCATGCATAGAGGAGTATAAGAAAGTCATATCTAGCAAAATCGTCGATATCATCACCCCTAATCAATTTGAATTGGAATTATTATGTGGATTTAAAATTAATGATAAAGCTTCATTAACTCAAGCATTTGATATGTTACATAATGATTACAACATAAAATATGTGGTGGTAACCAGCTTAAGCTGTGACTTGGATTTACTCCCAGAACAACCAGAAAAAGATCATGATGTTATTTATTGTGCCTTTTCACTAAAACAAGAACAATCATGCCCAACTACATCTCGTTTTAAACTTTTCAAAGTTCCAATAATAAAATCATACTTCACCGGAGTAGGCGACTTATTTTCGGCCCTCCTCCTCGATAAACTTTATACCAATTTGAATAATCCTCATCATAAAAAACAGAACGATGTTCTAGAAACATCAGTTAATCAATGTCTTACCATTATGTCAAATGTGCTACAGCTTACACATAAGTTAGGACTAATTGATTACTGTAAACACTATCGCATACCGTTCACCGATGACCTTGATGACATCGGTGGTGAAATAAATGATGGGGAAACCATGAAATTTTTCGAACTAAAAATAATTCAATCACGAAAATTCTTCGACTATGATGGTAATGGGACTTATAAAAGTTTTTCGGTTAATTAATTCTCTCTTTATCCATTTGGTATCTTTAAAATCTCTTTATTTGCATCTAAATAGTATAAAAGTTATGGCATTGGTCAATTCGTACTTATCTAATTCCGCCCTAATTTTGAGGGTCGCAAAAATTTCCGTATTTCCGTATTGAGCATTTTTACCGCTAGTGACTGTCTCATTTTTTCTTTTTCTCTGGTACGCAGTTAAAATTATTGTAACTTTTCAACTTGATCTATGAAACGTTCTTTTCACCATTCAACAATACACTCATACGATAAATAAAAATGACTAAACCAAATGTGCTTGTGGTAGGTGCCGGTGGTGTTGGTGTTATGGCTGCATTAGCGCTCACCACCAATAACAAGGCCAATGTGACACTCGTGGTTAGATCTGACTATGATCAAGTCCATCAATCCGGCTATTCAATTGACTCAATTTCATACGGTAAATTTGACAGCTTCCGTCCTCACAACATTGCCAAGTCTGTTGCTGAGGCAGCCCAAAATTATGGTCCATTCGACTATATTGCATTGACCACCAAAAATATCCCTGATGGTGCCATCACTTGTGAACAAATCATTGAACCTGCAGTAACAAGTGGTCACACAACCGTTGTATTGATTCAAAATGGGATCGGTATAGACGAACCAATGGTGGCCAAATTCCCTCAGAATGTCATTCTTAGTGGTGTGTCTTTAATTGGATCCACCAACTTGGGCGATGGGAAAATTTACAATTCTCATTTTGATACCCTTTCATTAGGATATTTCCCAAATCCTAACATCGAGAACTACGTATCATTGGCTCTTGAAAAAGTGCACGAGTTCCAGAGATTATATCAAAATGAAGACCCCAAAAAGAACAAGGCCCAAATAGATGATGATGTCACTTCAACAAGATGGAGAAAATTAGTGTATAATTCAGCATTGAATACCATCACCACCATTGTTAATCTTGATGTCAATAGATGCCAAATCAATGGAGCCAATGAAAGGTTGTTTGATCCTGCTATGGATGAAATCATCAAGATCGCCGCCAGTGAAGGTGTCGTAATTGATAAATCCACCAAAGATAATTTTATGCATATTGGTGATGGTCTATTCTACACTCCCTCAATGTTGATTGACCGCCGTAAAAAACAACTCTTTGAGTTGGAAATCATTTTAGGGAATCCATTAAGGATAGCCAAGAGAAATGGTATCGATGCCCCTACCTTGAACATTTTATACTCTTTATTGGTTATGGTCCAATTTAAAATTAAAGAAGAAATTGGATTGGTTAAGATAAATGAAGCTGATTATAAGGGAGTTAACAGTAATGATTACCCTCAATTATTTGAGCAGCAGTTTAAATAAAAGTAACTGAATATTTATTTTATAGGACTACAATTCATATACATTTTTTTTGCTAGTGTAATGAGTAATAATACATCTAAAAACAATTTCAAACAGTTTAAGAAAAATAACCAGTAAAATTCATATATATATATATATGCTTCTATAAGAATATGCTAAAGGTGCTAGCACCAAGTAAATACGGGTGGTTTAGAATTAACCTTTTCCAACCTCTCAATAATGACTTTCCTCGTGTTAGTCTCATCGTTACCGCCCCCATTTGGCCCTGCGGTACTACCATGCATTCGAGTTCCTTTATTGAAATTAGCAGGACCGAGCAAATAACTCTGTTCATCATCTTCGATCCCAGGAGAAGCGGTACTTTTTCTCAAATTCCCACTTGCATTACCATATGTTAAATTGTACTCAAAGCCAGACATGTTCAATGAGCCATTTCGTTGAGGATCACTGTATGCACTATGATAACTTTCAGACAAATCATGGATAGGCCGAGGAGGCAAGGATATAGATGAATGCTTGAGATTAGTTGCTGGAAGCCCATTGGGAACGTTGAGATTGTCAGCTTCATCATCAGTTTCCTCATCATCATCTGATTCAATAATAGTATTAATGTTAGGATCGAATCCTCTAGTATGATTATTTGTGCTTCCATATTTCGAATTGAGATTCAAATCATATATACTGCTCTCCATTGCGTTTAGCATAACGTTGTTATCCACTTGTATTGGAACGTTCATTTCGTCATCCCAAATTAGTAAATTTTCTCGTCTCGTTAATTCCAAAGGACCGGCGTATCCAAGTTTCAAAATCTCAACCACATTAAAAGCCTGTCCTTTCAATACTGCCAATTGCTTAAGCCACATTCGTTCTTTAAAATCGGCATCTTTTTTGAACACATTCTTCAATTTGACAACTGTTTTTTCCCACCAATACCTTGATGTTAAAAGGGGAAGAAAATGATTCCGAGTCTTACGAGAAAACGGTTGACCGATAATAGAAAGTGGTAAAAATAACCAACCAAAAGGGAATGATCTCCACTCATCAGGATGTTTCCAAGGAAAAGCCAAACCTGAATCAATAGCCCCGATTTTGATGTAAGGGGTGACTTTGGTATAACTTTTTTTTGTATTCTTTTTTTCAACCAAGGTACGTTTCCATTCAACTTTGATCATCCAATTATCTAAACCCCGATCGGTATTTCTCATGATATAGTCCAAAATCACTAATTGTTCTAATTGTTCTTGAAAATGTTGTAAGTTACTCTTACTCCATGCAAATTTATAATCTTCTGTTTCTTCATCATTTGGGTCCAACTTTATTTCATAATTATCCGGTAATTCAGAAATGTCAGCTGGGACTGGATGGTTTTTGAAAAATGACTGCGCATCCATATAGCCATCCAAAAATAACTGAAAAGATCCAATTTTAGCTGGCAAGGATCGAGAATGTCTATCCCAGTATGAATAGTAAAATGCAGATGACTTTAAGAAAATAATATCAGTATGAGGTACAATATAGGATAAGAGTTGTTCATCAAGAACACTTGCCGCCGTTTCACTTATATAGCCTAAATTAGGGATCAAACATGACCTACCAAAGAAACAAGGAAAAAACGTCCGATGCAACCATTTAGTCCACTTGGGAGATAAAGGCCCATAAGGTTCTTCATCTTTCGGTTTGAATATACCTGCTTTATATACTTTCTGCAAATCAAACTCAACTATTTTCTTATTATATATGAAATAACTTCCTGAAGAACCTTGGCTGATACGTTCAGGAGATATGTCATTAAGTTCAATTGATTCAATTATTGAGTCAACCAAATGGTTGAACTCTTCAGGAGTTATATGATTATCGGGGAATTTTAGCGCCAAGTTCTTAGCTCTACCATGATTAATAAAGCCATTACATTCGTCATTGACTACCAATTTCCAATGATTTATGAAGTCTTGATCATTTTCAATTGTAGGTAGACCCTTTATTGGCTTGAATACCGAGTATTCAATCAGATATTCGGAAATTTGCTCTTTCTTAATATTTTTCAGTTTATGTTCACCGTCATGCTCCTTCTTGGCAATAGGAGAGTATGCCCATTTAGCTGCTGGTATGATATAATTCTTGGTGAATTTATTAAAATTATTACCCAAGGATGATTCTGAAGCTCTTCGAGAAACGGTACTGGAGCGTTTACCACTACCAGCTGCTATTAAGGGCAGCGGCGTGGGTGGAGCTGACGATGATGGTTTGGTAGCCAATCTCGGTTGGCCCACCAAAACATGGGCCTGAAAATTGGCTGGGGGTGATTTCAATGGGGTTGGAATCAAATCTACTACGGAATCCACGCTGGAATTGGAACGAGTCGGACTAAGAACACTATTTTTATTACCATCACTAGTAGTGTTGGTATAATTGGCGGCATTAGAATTATGAGGAGATATTTCATCATCCAAAGAAGCAAATGGGTTATGAATGATGCTTTGTTTTGGCGTTGTAAATACATCATCGTCACGATGCCTGTGAATAAGGGTGGAATCCTCTTCATCATCATCTTTGGTGCCAGCTTCACTGACTGGATGACTGTTTTGAAGTTCATTGAGACGGTCAAAACCAGAAGGTGCCGAATTTTGTGCTAAGTTGGTATGAGGCCCGCTTTTACCATTGTCATTATTATTTTCATCATTAGTATATCCTGGTCCCTGAGGAGCAACATTGGCAGACATACTCGACTAACGGAATGATCCTGACCAGAATGACCACTGGAAACAAGGAGGAGAAACTTGAAGACTTGGAAAGAAGAATTGAAAATAAAAGTGACTAAAGAAGTTAATCAATAAATAAATCAATAAATAAATAAGGGATGGAATAGTTGAATCAAGGGTGAGCGGTCAGGAAGGATCAATATGAGGATGCCGAACCGACCAATTTGCGGCACAGATGACCTTGTTACACAACAAGGTATGAATAGATGAGTAGTCAACGGACTGGGTGAATCACAAAGTTTGGAGTGAGATGAGTGAGATGAGCTAGAAAGCACATGTCCATCAATTGAGACTGGGGTTATATGGTCTGTTTTTTTTTTTCTTCCTTCCGTCTGTTTCTTATTCCGTGCTTAAACTATTTTTTCTCGTACTTCTTTTTCTCAGCCTGGCCTGCGTATGCTTTGTAGATAACGGGAATTTTTCATCATGAATTTTAGAATGTCTTAAATGATGTAAAAACATCGTTTAAACATGCTCATTGCTAATAGAAGTGGCGGTTACAGAGTGGAAAGAGCCTGACAACCCCCGAGTAACTGGGGAGACATCTATACACCACTTGGCAATTTCAAACAAGACTCATTCAAGAGTGATGATAAATAGATATTAGTACATACAATTAAGATTATACATGATATAAATAAAAAGGGGATAAATGGGTAAAAAAAGCAATGAAAAAAAAAAAAGCAAAAGTAGGGTGATGACGAATGAGGGCATGTATTAGCCATGCCGTTATCAAAATCAATTTCGAAAAATGGGAGAAAATTTGCAGAACGATGAAGAAGAGGAAGAAGAAAAACAAAATCAATGTTTATCGAGAAATTTAGGAGAAGAGAACTGAAAATGGCATTAGCGGTATAAGGAATGGTATGGTATCATTGTGAACTTTTTGAATTAGGTTAAGAAATTTTATTTGTTGAGGTAATCAGATAAATAACAAGGCACCACCAAAGATCACGGATTGTAAGACGAACAAACCTTTAATGATTGGGGTATTTGATGCTTGATACATGTTATTGGAACCCGAGTCGGCCGAGGACGTGGCTGTACTGGACGCTTGACCCGAACTGGAACCAGAAGTGGCTTGAACTTCTCTATTTCTGTTAGTATTGGTGGATGAGGCAGAGGATGAGGCAGAAATGGCCAATTTTGAACTGGTTCTTTTTTGAGAATCAGTAGAGAAAAGATATTCATTCAAATCTTTGAATAAACCATCACTTTCCAAGTCCTTAATGATATCTTCGACGGCATCGGCGTATTTACCAAAAGTACGACCCAAGTCGAGGTTTCCCGATAAGAGACCTCTAACGACTCTAAGGATTAGAGTTGGATTTCCCAAAACGTCGTCAACAATACTGGTAATGTTGAGACTACTCAGGTTAAATTTAATAGCCCCAGTATCATAAAGATCTTTGACATAGTCGGCGGTCATATTTTGATAACTTTCATCAGCAATCAATCTCTTGATAACGTAGACGGCAATTCCGGTATCATTTAAGGAAACCACGGTTTCATTGACAATATTGGTGAAGATTGAGGAAGATAATACAGTAGAGATGATGTTGGTGACAAAAGTACCAAGAGTTCCACTATTGTCATCATCATTACTATCGGCTCTTTTACTATTTTTCAGGAACACGACGTCAATGAGGTAAGCAAGAACCCCTTTATTGGACTCCACTATTCTTTCAATCAATTTAACCAACACGGGTCTATAATCATCATCCAATAAGATACCATCTAAGACAGAAGTGACCAAACCTGAATCCTTGACGATATCGTAGATTTCAGTGATGTTCAAACCAGCGGCGACTTCGGTTAACAGAGACAAACTAACGGACCCGCCTAAACTTTCAATTAAATCGGCAGTCGCATTGGCAAGTAATTGGATTCGACGAGGATGTCCGGCAACTTCATCAAGAACATCCCAGATGATACCGGAACGATTGACCACTTCCAAAATGGACGACACGGTTCTGACGCTTCTTTTATCGAGGTTGGAAGGAGATTGAGCATAGACAACCCCGTTGTACAAGGCAGATTCAACCACTTCGTATAACCCATCCAAATCTTCGTTGGTATTTGAATCAAGAGCATCCAACACCACTTCTTCTAGGGATAATAAATCATCAAATGATTCTGCCAACGGCATGGCCGAAACCAAGGTTGTGAATAAACAGCACAACGAAATGATCCAGTACTGTACTTTCATGCTAGGAATACCACTGTGTTTCGTTCTTTGGTGAATGATATAATAGTCAAACTTCTCTTATTGATTAGTTAGTAATGGCACGAGAAGATTGAGACCACACTAAAACAAAAAGGAAAAACGATAGAAAAGAAAGTCTTGAAAAGGGTTCACGGGGGAAAACAAGGAAAAGTATAGGTTTTATAAAAAGATATCGGTTGCCAGAAGTGTTGAGGTTATGAACAGACCGATTAGAAAGGCTAACCACGAGAGAAAAAAGGAGAAAACACAACAAACGAAGCACGACAAGAGTTAAAAAGCAATAACTCATCTCCACGTCTTTGTTGTTATCCCTTAGAAAGAGATGATTCTTCACCCATTTGATCGGTTGTAAAATATTCAATGCCAATTTCTTTGCTTAGTTTGGTTATTTGACCTGATGACTTGAGTGAAGTTGCAACTCGAACATTTCCCAAAAGGGTTAAGACATTAAACAATAGGCGGTGCGCACCTCTACAGAAAAACTAGACATGCCTATTTGGGGAAAGAGTCATCGCTTGCACAGTGAAGCACACTTCCACAGGCACATTCCCAGAAAACCTTCCTGTAAATCGATATGACAGAAATATATATCAGTATAAGACATCAGTGCAAGACAGTATGAGACCTATTGGAAGTCACTATTATCAGTACAAGGTATGAACTAACTGTGCGATCACTAAATCATACAGATCAAGCGAGCGAAAATTTGATTGAAAAAAGCAGCAGCAGCAGAAAAAAAAAAAAAAAAAAAGACAAACTAGGAAGTTAGTGTGGGTTCCTGCACACTACCCAGCAGTTACCCATTCGGGCCATTTTCTAAATCATATGGGAGCGAGAGAAAAAATCACCAGGCAGAAATAATATCAACAGACCCGGTTCTCCTCCTTTGAATTCATGGAGAGTAGTATGTAATGTCATTATAACCATAATATATAGTTCTTTTAGGTATTTTTAATTTCTTTTTGTTGTGTCCTCGAAGATAATTATCTTGCAAGTTGGATAGAAAATTATATTTTTCTGTTTCCGTTTCTTCTTACCACTTTTCTTCCTTTTAATATTAAAACAACACCAGGATCCGGTTTAAATTTTGAATCCACAACAACCACAGACTATACTCTACCAGAATGAGGACCTTCAGCATATTGCTCGCAGCGTGCCTCTTATTCATCAACGTTGCATTTGCATATAGCACGGAACCCACCTCGGACGTGTTTGACATACCGGAAGAGTTTGATGATATACACGATCCTTACAAGATTTTGGGTCGAATTGTTGACGATGTTCTGTGGATGACCGACGACGCCCAGATTGAGAAAAGAGATGAAGTTTCTACACTTACCAGTATACTTGAAAGTGTTAATAATTCTGGAATTATTATTGATATTTTACATGAAATTGCCGGTTCTGATCAACAAATTGATAATTTGGCCAACACTACCATTGATCTCTTGGAAGGTGATGGGTCCCTGATTATCAGTGGATTAAACATTTCCTTAAATGTTTCTCAACTTAAAGATCAACTCCTTGATAGTGGTGTTATTTATTCCACCTTGAATGTACTTATGCTTGATGTTCCCAATCGTAATTTTTTGGCTGATTGTGTTGGGGGTATTTTAAAGAGAAATACCTGGATAGCCAAATTGTTAGTTGAATTGGGTGCTGGTCATGAATTAACCATTGATTTTCTTGCCGATTTAATTAAAAATACCAAGAGTAAAGCCTCTAATATTGACCAAGTTCAACATGAATGGAAATCTGTGGTTATTGGAGCTAGAGCCGATGAATATGCTGGTTCCGCCCAAGAATTTTTCAGTAATCTTGCCAATACCATTCTTAATTCTCGTTTGGCCGATACTTCTATTGATACCATATTGGCAGCCGTTAATCGTTCAGAAATTGTTCCTTCTATTGTATTACAAGTACTTAATGATACTGAAATTAAAGGTATGGCTGAAAAACTCGTGGGGAGAATTTATGACAGTGGCGTATTGAACGGTATTGATCTTAATGCCTATTATTCAGATGCTAAGAAGGCCAATATCTTATCTGACTCGGTTCAAATTGCATTAACTGATCCAACCTACGCTCCTGCATTAGCAAGAATTTTCCAAAGAATGGAAAATAATGGGGTTTATCAACAAATCCAGTGGAATCTTTATGGTAACTCCTGATGGTGTTGATTATTTATTCTGCAATTCATTTCTTCCTTTTATCACTAAACTTGTTAGACTTAACAAATCATTTTACTCAAAAAAAAATTAAAAAAAAAACTATTAAAAAAATTCTCCTTTCTCTTTATTTCTACATTGTTTGATTTCTATTCTCGTTTCCCTTTTAATGTGTACCTATTAGCTTAATGAATACCCTTCTAAATTTTAACACTGTAAATAAAATTCACATTATAAGCCTCTGGGCTTACAGCTTATTTTCTCAATTATTTTCTCTTGGTATCCTTTGATAACCATCTTGCCTCATTTCCTTTTTAGTTAGTGAATAATTTATTAAAAATATTCATCAGCTTAAGCCTATATTTTTTTGTTGATAAGGATGGTGTCAGAATACAAAAAAAGTATTGAAAAAAAAGTATCTTCTCAGAAAGGCATTTTCTTGGAGAAATGACATAAAAAAAAAAACAAGAACCATATCTGATAAGAATAGTACTTTTCAATGAATCTTGGAGGGCTTCACTTAAAAGTGCTCCAAGACTATCAAAACAGTTAATTAAGTATTACATATAGTCCGCCATTTCTAGACAAATCTTAAATTTGAAATTCTACTTGAATTCTTGTATGTAAACTTTGAACATTACATAAATTAAATTTCGCCAGCTATCAGGAGTCAAAATCAATTGGTGGCAACCCGAGGATATGGCGAGTTTCCAAAAACCGTAATAGGCCATTGTCTTCCATCTTTGCTTTAAAATTTATAAATTCCCGATCTTTTGTAATAGGGTGTTGACAAAATATACTCTCGGGTACTATATCCACCAAGAAAGTCAAATCCTGTAAGATGACAGTACGAAAGCGATCCAATAAGTCGAAAAACAATGGGGCATATTCATCGCGAGACATTTCTGGTGGTAGATTGGCATTTAGTGCTTCAAGCTTTTTCTCATCGTCCTCTAAGAAGGGAAATATTTTTCTTCGTAAAGATTCTGGAGGTATTATATGGTCACGATGAATAAAATATCGTTCGCCTGAATCAATTCTAACTCCAGCCATGCCCATGATAAATTTCAAGGATGAATGATGTAAATAACGAACTGTTACTTCAATATTCAACCATACAAAAAGTCTTTGTATTGCAGCTCGGTTAGCACTATAACCTTGACGACGCACTAAATCAGATTTGGTTTTGAAATCCTTGAAGATGAGCTTTAAAGCATTCTCAACTAACAGTTTCTGATAAGACAGACTCACTTGGTTCACTTGGTTTGATCTCGAAGAGTAGAGTAGCTTTATATGAAAATACGACTGGGGAGTCAAAAAATCTGGCTTCAAGGTTCCTGCGAGAGGGCCCTCAATGAAATCGAATCTGAACCACAAATTCATTGCAATAGCACCAACTAGACAAACCATCGGATCCTTTTGCCTGACACAACAAACATGGGAGAATTTGGAAAAATCATTCTTTGATTTCAATAACCTGAACCTTAATACATCCGGGAATTGCGCAATACCTCCTTGGTAGGTTAGATCCCGAAGAGACAACTCCCTTTTTTTCTTTCCCCCAAGGAGAAGATATTCAGATAATAACATTTCAAGTATTGAGTTTAAAGATTTAGTCAAGCATTCAGCTTTCGAAGTTCTTTTGTGAAGCTTGATAATCATTTCTTTCAATTCGTCAACATTGTAAGGATTACCTTCAAGATCAGAGTAGTCATACGGGTCGGTGTTCTCTTCTTCTGGGAAGTCTTCTTCTGAGTTCTCTTCTTCTAAGTTTTCTTCTTCTAAGTTTTCTTCTTCTAAGTTTTCTTCTTCTAAGTTTTCTTCGGAACTGTGTACTTCCTCTGGAACCTCGCTAGCAGTCTGTTCTGCCTGTTCAGTTCGATTCAGTAATCCACCAAATGTCGACCGGGAAGTTATTTGAGAGCCATTCGATTCCTGGTTTCCAGACTTCTCGTGGGTTTTATTTATCGATCTGAGCGAAGTATCTTTCGAATGCAGACCAGCAATTTCAGGCGAATTCCCTCCAATAGGTTTATAACCCGTTCTATAGATGTTTCTGGACTTCTTTTTGAAAGCTGACAAACCTTCAAGCCTTCCTATGGCATGTTTGGGTTTCGGTTTCTCCTTGGATTTGCTCCGGCTATCCATTTCTGGAGCTGGCTCCAGAGAATGATTTGAGTCATTATCGAGAGATTTAGTACTCCTCTTTTCAATGTTGTTGTTGAAATTTTCCTTCTGCATGATTTGAATTGCTGTTGTCGATTGTAGTTGTTGTGACTATCGTTGAAGCAATGAGTTTTTTTTAGTCCTTGAGGACGCCCCTTTATATATTAAGTGTGTTAATAATCGTGTGTCAATTGCGTTTTAATGTGTCAATTGAGTTTTTGAATCTGTGCCAATTGAGTTTTAAACATTGCGTTTTAAAAATGTGTTAATTGCGATGACGTATTTTTTTGATTTGGTTTGAAACGTTCCTTAATGGAAGTAACATTTCCGTGCTTTTAAGTCTTCAAAAAAAAAAAGTAACAAATGAAAATTGTGCTTATATATTTTCCTTTTCACTTTGAACTTTACATAACGTTTGCATTTAATCAGATCATTATATCCATGCCAGTATAGACTATCATAATTTTACTCCTTTTATCGTCGCCTGGTGACTCTTCTCCCTAAAAGTAAGGAATAAAAAATAGTATTTTGCAACCATTTAAGCCACCTGTGGGAGTTAGACTATACCTTTTGGGAAACCATTCCTGTATACAATATAAGGCCAAAAGAGAAGAGAAAATCAAACGATTGCCAGAACAATTCACTTTATATCATACATCTTTATTGTTCTGATTAACCAATTGCTGTTTTCTTTTCTTGTTGCTTGACGAATGGTTATTTCTTAGAACTACAAAGGCTTACTTCAGTAAAACATAATATTGTGACTAGACTTAATATACAAAAATGAAGTGACAAAAACAGTCCATGAAACAGAACTGTTAACTTTTAGACATTCAACATATGACTAGGAGAATAAACATAAAAAAACATCAATAAGTGAATAATGTAAATTGTAATAAAAACATGAAACAAAATGATTTTTGACAAGAAATGCTGTATCATGACAAGAAATGCAAGATCAGTTGAAATGTAAAGAAACAATCTTATTTGTAAAACGTGCGTAAAATAAAACAGAAAAGAACAAGCAACGGCCAAAAATTTTAAGAAAAAGAAAGAGAGCAAAATATTAGGGAGATTGTTATATAAAGTCAGTTGATTTTCTCGTATCTTTTCTTAGAAGCCCAAAGAATTCATAATACCATAGCCGATGGTGATGACACAAACATAGGCAATGATGGAAGCAGGAACACCTCTACTGATAAAAGTGTTGACGGTCAAGTAAGGTTTACCCAAATCATCAGTCATACTAATAGCGGTAACGTTAGGGAACCCAGAAGTTGGTAAACCCATAGCTGAAGAAGCCAAGAGTGCAGTACCCATGACCAAAATAAGAGGATGAGGTTGAGGTAAACTTTCACCCACTTCTTTAACAAGGGGGATAATAATAAGAGCAGCCACGGTATGTGACACAAAAGTGGCCACCACCAAAATTAAGATACCAAAGATGATTAAAATGACAAAAACATTGAAATCCATGATTTTATGTTGTAATGCAGTGGCAATGGTTTTCAATAATCCAGAAGAACTCACCCCTTTACCTAAAGCAATACCTCCCATGGCCAATAACACAATGTTCCAAGGGAAATTGTTTAAATCGTCCACTTTTAATAAGCCAGTACCGAAAAAGAGAACAATGGGGATGATGGAAATGATTCCTGATTCCCCAAAAGTTGATTCAATTTTGGTTAACAAACACCATAAGAGAATGGTAACAATGGTAACAACACTAATAAACCATTGTTTAACGGTGAATTTTTCTTTGATAGGTTTATAAGCCTTAATTTTAGTTTTGGAAATATTGAACGTTAAGATTAATTCAATCCAAATACCCACCATACCAATGATTGACACGGGTAATGCCACGGCAAACCATTTACCCCAACCTGGGTTGGGATTCATGGATTCAATGGCAATCATGTTTTGAGGTGATGCAATAGGTGAAGCCATACCAGCAATATTGGAAGCCAATGCAATACCCAACACTAAAGCTTGAGCAAAAGGTGAATCAGTTGGTAATGTTCTTAAAACTGGTTGAATCAAAGAAAAACATAACACGGGTGCAGCCACATTAGAAATCCACATTGATAAGAAAAGTGAAACTGCCATAATTGAAATAAGAACATTACGAGGTTTAGTACCAGCTGCTGCCAAAATATAAGAACTAATGACTTTGGCAATATTATATTTGGATAATGCAGCAGCTAAAGTGAAACCCCCCATTAACAACATGATAACTGAAGACCACATAGTACTAAGAATATATTTGGAAGCATCTTCTCCCGCCATGGCATTCCCATCATCATCTTTTAATACTTTACAAGTAACAATCAATAATGGAACCAACATGGCGGTGATATATAAAGGTAATGCTTCGGAAGCCCAAAGCATGGCACTAGCAGCCAACACGGCCATACAACGATGTTGTTCTCTATCGTTGAAAGTGGGGACACTCAACAACACCACAAATGTGGTGATGATGATTGCCAATTTAACCATTTGCCAAGAAAGGAAGAATTTGGGGATGGTGATATGATTATACCCAAAAATTCTAATATCACGAGGGAAATTCAATTTTTTCATTTGAAGAAACATAATGGAGTCATGACTTAAATTTCCTTCATCACCCATTTTATTCCCTTGTTTAGCAGTGGTGGTGGATAATTGTAAATTATACGATTTTTTCTCCAAAGAAAGTAAATCTTTCCAAACGGTGTTTCTTTCCCACACGATATGATCTCTTAAATGAGATTTCAAATCATCACGAACACTTTCCAATTCTTCAAGAGTGGTTTTACTCGATAATCTACCAGAAAGAAAGGCGTAAATTTTAACAATTTGATTAAGACGATAATCAACTTGCTCCAAAGTGTCGGGTAAGAAAGTGGTTGAATTATGAGGTAAGAAATTTTCAATAAAATCTTGTTTAATTGAATAATTACAAGTTTTATCAAACTTCTTGGTGATTTTGGTGAAACCAATTTTGTTTAATTCAATGAAGGATTTCAATTCCGATAATGAGATGAACAAAGTGATGGATTTTCTCTTTAAAGTGATTTTTTTCTGCTCCTTGACATCAAAATCAGTATGAGTCAATAAAGCCGAGTTTTGAGATTGTAAATCATCATCTTCATCGTCATCATCTTCATCGTCATCATCTTCATCGTCGTCATCATCGCTTGATTCATCGTTGGTTTCAACTTGAACAGCTTCTTGTTTTTCAATATCGTGGCTGAGAACTGGAGCAGTAATCCCATTTGAATTAGATTCTTCTAAACCAGAATTAACACGACTGATTGAATTAACACGACTAATTGAATTAGCACGACTAAGAGATTTATGGCTATGATGGCGATGATTTTTTTCGAGAAAGTTGAATAAATCGGTCAAATTAACTTTATTCAGTTCCAAATCTTTAATCAAATTATTATATTGATTAAAAATTTGTTTTTGATGAACAAGATAAAAATCATCAATTTTGGCCAATTCTTGTAATAATTGTTTGGTGAACACTTTTAAAGGATCAAACTTATTACTTTCAGGATCAGCATAGTTCTGCTGATGATGAGTTGAGAATGATAAAATGGTGGAGTTATCGTATTCAACCGTAAATGAAGAAGTAGAATTATTATTCTTGTCAACATTTTTAGATGAAGAAGATTCTACTCCCGTATCCTCACCGGCGTATTTTTCTAAATCATCAGTAGAGGATGAATTAGAAGTAGTAGAAACCGAATCCGACTTAGATTTTTTGAATCTACTAACTAATTTAGAGGCAGCAGCTTTAAATTTCTTATTACGAGAGTCATCATCTTCATCGTCATCTTCATTTTTACTAGAATCACCAAGATTATCGTAAGAATTCAGGGCCTTGGCCTTAGTATGAGCAACTAATTCCGTAACCGTAGTTCTATTGATGGGATCCACCGTGTACGAGCCATCATTGGGACCTTGAGATTCCAACTGTTGTTGTTGTAAACGATAAATCGTTTTCTTCAACGTTGGATAATTCACGTAATTATCTTGCCATTCAGGTACTGCGTTAAACTTAAGAGAATGAGCAAACTTCATAATGAATGATTTAACCACAATACTACTGTCGTGTGACTATTATCCTGATCAAGACAAGACCTTTTTCCTCTGAAGCTAAAAAATGTAAACAACCAAGTGATTAACCAAGCAAGCAAGAAAACCGTTAGATGTCAGACGGCTAGAAAAATGGGTAGAAAACGTGGGTGTTGTGTCTAAGAATGGGGAAGGACAAGCAAAAAAAGGTAAGCAACCGGAAGAATTGAACACTAGAGGAGGAGTAGGAGGCAGTGAAAATGGTCAACTTTCAACCAGAAGAGTTAATAGATCGTGTGACAATTTACTTAATGGAAAAATTATTCAAGAAAAGATAGAAAGGGGATGATGTTGGCTAAGAAATAATCTCTCTATACCAATTTTTCTCTTTATTATTCTTATTTTTTCTTTTCTTTTTTTTTTCTTCTTCTTTTCTTATGGGGGCCCACGTTTTCTCACTAACAAAACAGAAAAAAAAAAGAAAAAGGCTGTAAAAAAAGAAAAAAAAAAAGAAAAAGAAAGCGTATATAGTGGAGCTTATTTTACTGTCTTGGCTCATTAAATCGGACTATGTGCAGGAAACACACCCATTTTGAAAAAGAAATTAATGCAAAAAAAAAAGAATGGGAGAGACCCACGTGGGGTGGGAATCTACAGGCTCATTCTTTGCAATAAGCTCGTTGGACCGTTATAAGATCTAAGATCATTAGATGCTAGAAGATACACACACACACACACAAGTATGAATATATATATTTGGACTAACATTATGAAGATACAGCGGTATTCGATCGAAGTAACTGGTGTTTAGTGTAGACATATGAAATTCCTCGGCAGATCATCTGGCAAGCGGAAAAACTAAGCCCGCCCGAATTTGCTGGTTGATGGCGGCGGCAAAAGACCCGTACATATTATAGAGTTATGTAAGATATTACATAATCGAGTTGCAACCGCAAAACATCCGTACACAGGACCCGTGACTCGAGGTCACCCCCCGGTTCCGGCCAGGCGCCCCGTTCCCTCGGAAGTTGTCGCACATTCACGTGACACGCTACAAGATCATCAAAACATGAATCACTATAATGTATATATATGAAGATAGTTGACATCAATTACGATTTGGCTTGTAGATGGTGGTCTCATCATTAATCTTCCTTTGAGTTTCTGTGTTTGACAACGGTGAGGCTGCTCGTATTACCCAGATCCTTTTTCCTGTCATTCTTTTCTTTTCTTTTTTGGTTGGTTTCATTCACACGCTTTTTTTCCCTCTCTATCGAGTTTTATCTATCTTATTTTTTGTTTCTTTTATTTATTTATTTTTTTTTTTTTTTGCTCTGTTGTTTTCTCTTTTATCAGGAAACTGTGGCATACACCTAGACTTATTGTCTGCTAGTTTATCTATTGATTCCAAGTATCAAAACGATACAAATACTCATCCACACTTGTTGGTGCCATTCCAGGTATATTTGTTTCGGTAGGTGGGGTGTTGTTCTAGCCAGTGAATTCCCCTACCGCTCTCACTTTCCCCATTATAGTCATAAGACATTCCAATTTTGAAAAGGTGGGCCTTATCTTTTGTGTGGTTAACTATTTGTGTTTTGAAGACCCTGGTTCGTCTCATCTTTCAGCTGCAATAAAGTACGGAAATTTGAAAAATAAACAATACACCTATTTTTGACTAAAACTTCATTGTTTGAAACAAATGGCTACTTTATAATCGTTTATCATCATAAAACCAAACAACACTGTGTTAAGTTTATCCTAGAATATATTAAGCTCACATTTTTGCATTTATCATTTCCTTTTTTTTTTGTTTCTTATATTTATTTATTTCTTTGCATTCCGTTAACATGTCTGATGATAAAACAAACTTGAATAGTGGGTCCATCACTAATGGCTCTACGTCTCAACCATTGCATACTCCTCAAGGTAAATCATCTTCATTCAATAAAGGTATCATACACGAAGGGGAGTACGTGTCGATTCCATCAAGAAAACCCCTCCCTATAAATCACGAGAATTCCTCCTGTTCTTCAATTCCAAAAATTGATGCAAATAGTCCTTCTCCATTTACTATTGGAGATCAATCCACTAGCACCAATATTAATCAACATTCTTCAACCGATGAATTTGGTAACAAGTTGAATTTTTCTTCCTCATCGGCTTCTCCCCTGCCTGAACATCAACCCGATTACATCCCCACATTAATCCATAAATGGACCCATACTCACTCGATTCTTTGTGTTGTACCGGCTCCTTCGAAAAAATTGGTGTTCTGTGGTACCCAAGATGCCAAAATCTTGGTGTTTGACATTGTAAACTATAACCTCAAGTTTGTCATTAGTTGTGGTCATCAAGAATATACCGCCTCCGTTCTTTGTATCACATTAAGTGATGATGAAAATTTCTTATTTGGAGCCGGTTCCGATTCCCTAGTCAAAGTTTGGAACTTAACTTCCATCAATAACGAAACCACTTCTCTCAAAACGGTTCACTGTTCTCATATCGTGTATTCTCTTGTTGATATCGGTGACATTTTTTCAATATCATGGTCCGATTCCTTATCTACTTTGTTCATCGGGGCTCAAAATGCTTCCATATTATGGTGTCAACTAAATTTGAGTAATGTCACCGATATTACCCAGAAATTAGAATCATCCTCCATAAATTCACCCGATGATTCTGATGATTCCTATTATTCCGACCCGGTCTCATCTGCCACGAAAACCGTCCCATATCTAAAAGAGGAACCAGTTATTGACCGTCTTCCTCATTTCAGATTTGACAAGTTCTTCGATTCCAAAGGTCCTGGTGGATCAATCAATCGAATCCAATCTCAGCATCAAATCCTCAAAAATTCCTCGAAGCGGCAAAATCCAAAATCTGGTACCAAATTGGTGGAAATGAAAAATGAAGATATCATCAGATTCGCCCATAATGGTTACGTTTATTGTATGGATTTACTCAGTCATCATAGAAATACAGTAGCCCCGTCTCCGTCATCTACTTGCACATCAACTTCTTCTCCCTACCTAAATAAAGCGGGCGATTTCTTCGACCTTTATGGCGATTCTTACGAAGAGTTACTTATCAGTTGTGGTGGGGATGGTATGGTTAACGTTTGGGGTATTAATCGAAATGAAGATAATATCTCACTTGAAAAATTACAGTCTTTAGAGAATGATGAATCAATTCTTTCCATGTCCATTCAAGATTCTTATTTATACATCGGGTTATCGGACTCAACCATTAATGTGTGGGACTTAATGACTTTCCAATTAATTAGATCATTCCATTTCGTGCATGATCAAAACCCATTGGGTCACGGGGGTTCTGACGTCGACTTAAATAATAGTAGCAATCAGACAAATAATACCGCCCAGTCATCTTATGATGAAGTATTAAGCTTGGGAATCTGTAACGATTGCATCTTCAAAGCCTCTAATTTAGGTGGGCTTATCAAATTTACGTTGAAGAACTATCCTCCTAACTCCGCTTCTCTTAATGGCATTGATGAAAAGGGAAATAACAATTATTCTACTTATAGCTCACACATCATCCAAGACTTACATTTGACCCATTTTATCTCTTCCGAAGATGAACAGTATAACAAATATTTCCATAAATCTCATAATTCAGTGCTAACAGTGAAAATTTTCAATGTGGACGACAAATGTTATCTTATTTCTGGTGGGGTCAAGGCTCTCTGCTTATGGGACATTAGTAACGTTGGTGTAAATCATATTGCTGATTCCAATAAGAACTCCATTCTGGGCTTGGGTAACCAGGATTCCAATAAAATTTCACGTCAGAATGATGGTTCCATTAGCTCATCTTCGTTATTCGAAGACCATAATATCAATAATGAGGATTTGTTGAAATCATTAAAAAAATACATTTCGTTCAAGACTATTCTGAAATACCCCACCATATATTTAGAAGATTCAAGACATTGTGCTCAATTTTTAAGTAAATTACTAATTAGCCTTGGAGCCTCTAAAACTAAATTGCTACCAGTACCCAATGCTAACCCAGTTGTGTATTCACAATTCCTGAAAAATTCAAAAACTCCTTCAACTACAAAGCCTACTCGTGTTCTCTGGTATGCTCATTACGACGTTGTGGAAGCAACCGCAGACTATGAAGGTTGGGATTCAGATCCTTTCCGTTTAAGTGCAAGGGATGGTAATTTGTATGCTAGAGGGGTTTCCGATAACAAGGGTCCTACTTTAGCAGCAATATATGCCGTATCAGAACTTTATCGTAACCAAGAACTTTCTTGTGATGTGGTATTTATAATTGAAGGTGAAGAAGAATGTGGGTCAATTGGATTTCAAGACGCGATTCAAAGTAATCGTCAATTAATTGGTGATATCGATTGGGTCTTATTATCTAATTCCTATTGGCTCGATGATGAAACTCCTTGTTTGAATTATGGCTTAAGAGGTGTTATTAACGCTTCAATAACCGTTGAATCTGAGAAACCAGATAGGCACTCTGGTGTTGATGGTGGGGTTTCAAAAGAACCAACCATGGACTTGGTTCAAATTTTAAGTGAGCTAATGGATAAAAAATCTAAAAAAATCAATATCCCTAATTTTTATGATGATGTTTTACCATTAACTAAAACTGAAGTTGAAATATATCAAAAAATTGAGACCGTAGCGGTCAATAAGAATATCAACAATCAAGATTTAAAATCATTAATGGATAAATGGCGTAATCCATCTTTAACGGTTCATAAAATTCAAGTTTCTGGTCCCAATAATAACACCGTTATTCCTAAGACCGCCAAGGCATCAATTTCAATGAGAGTGGTACCTAATCAAGATCTTGTTAAAATTAAGAACTCTTTAATCTCGTTTTTACATGAACAATTTGATCAATTAGAATCATCAAATAAACTATCCATCAATATTTTCCATGAAGCTGAACCTTGGCTTGGTGATCCTTCTAATTTGGTTTATAAGATTTTATACAAGAACATCAAGTCAAATTGGGGACCTAACGTCCCAGAACCATTATATATCAGGGAAGGTGGATCTATTCCATCGATCAGATTTTTGGAAAAATGTTTCAATGCGCCAGCTGCTCAAATTCCCTGTGGACAGGCTAGTGATAATGCTCATTTGAAAAATGAAAAATTAAGAATTATTAATTTATATAAATTAAGAAGTATTTTGACTGATACTTTAAAAGAACTAGGTCAATGATTTTATTTATTTGTATATAGTTACGAAAATTTTAATTTGCATTTAATTTAGATTTTAATGGTTTGTAAAAATACGATAATTAAATTTATATACAGAGTCAGGCTTAAATAAAATAAAAAATGAAGACAAACATGAAAATAACAAAAACGAAAGCAAAGAAGTAAAAGAATTGACTGTAATACAATAGAACCAAAAAGTAATTAAGGAAACAGGAGAAATGAAAATGGATAAATATGGAAGGATAAAACTTTGAGATATAGAGTAGAATTAGAAAGCAAGGTGGAAATAATACAGTAGCATACCAAGGAAAACGATAATTCTAAAAAAAAGAAAAAGTGAAGAAAATAATAATGGTATCAAGTGAAATTGATTTAGTATTAAGTAAAGATGAATGCATTAATTTTGACCGGTTTGTTGGATTTATTTGCGTAACAAACTCTCGAGAGATATGGATCTGAATGAAGTAATCTATTCATTTGTCTAACAGTATGCATCTTGCTAGAAGAATGTTTACGACGTTTGAAGTTATCATTTTGATCATAGTAACCACAATAATCATCGTCACTTTCATCATCAGAATATTCATAATCATTACACAATTCGAAATCCTTGTCGTAATAGAGCCAGGAAAAATGTTGCGATGGCGATTTTTTAAAGGACAGGTCTTCTGTATCAATGATTGATTCATCTTCCCTAAATCTAATATGTTTCTGAGGTTTGGTTGGTTGAGGATTATTCAGAGATCCGTGTCTTGACACGGAAACCACGGTATTGGAAGTTGAGTCCAGATTAATGGAAACATTGGAAAAAGTTGATGCTGAGGTTTCAATGCTAGTTACAGAAGGTCTGGTTCCAGTTTTAGTCGTAGTAGATTCCGTGAAAAGGTCATTCTTCAAGTTTGAAGAAGAAATTTTCTTGGAATCGCTATTGAGATCGGAAATGATAGTGAGTAATTCAATTGCATTAACACGGTCTTTATAGGATAATTCAAAATGATGAATGGTTTTATCTGGATGATATTTATGTAAGGTTTTATTTTTGGTTAAACACGCTGGATTATATTGATCGAAAAGAACAAAATTATATCTTGACTTCGTTGATTCCAAACCGGTTGAAATTAAACTATAAAGTCCAAACGAAATGGTTAAATCACTGATACCAAAAATAAAAACATGATTAAACTTTGCTTCATAAGTTAATTTTTCATAATCAGTATCTGATTCCATAATTTCTTGAACTTTGGCTGTATCAATAAATCGGAATAATTTTTGATCAATATTGAAGTGTTTTAATACAATTAGGATATCATTAATCTCTTTTGAGATATCATTGAGAATGACAAGTATACGTCCGTCAATACTGATAGATAAGCCGTGTGAATTATTTGGATGTAAGAATTTATCCTTAACAAAAGAATAAAACGGGAGCATTACTTCCAAGAAGAAACAACAATCATGTAGACTAATATTTTCGGGTATTCTAATTAAAGTTTCGGATGGATTTCTAATTTTGATAAAATCTTGTAATCCACCATCAATTGTATAACCATATTCCCAGCGTTTCAAGCATTTATGTTTTTGATAAAAATGATAGTTATGAGGATTTAAAGGAGCAATTTTTTGATCAAGTAACCGCTGACAATTATGACAAACGGAATGCCCCGAATCTTGTATTATGCAATTAGAATAAGGAAACACTAAATATTTATGATTTTTGTTAAACATGGCCGATTTTGGATTTTTCAGAGTACTAAGTATTTTACCAATAATTTTATTACCAGGAACTACATTCAATTTCGGATTGAACTTTTCATGTTTCAAAAGTTCGAAATCTTGTTTATAATTGATACCAATGATCTTAATTTTTAAGATAACTTCATCGACGAACACCTCATCATTCATAGGTAGGTCTTGGTTTAAGATGCGATGGTTGACATTATTGAGTTGGAATTCACGAGGAAGTTTGGTTGATTCCCGCAATCGTCCAAACCTACAATCGAATAGTCGTTTTGTTGGAAGTGAGTTAACGGGCTGCGGTATTGTATATGATTCGTGTTTTGAAAAATCACTTATTGGAGCTCCCCGTGATACGAAAGACATCTGGAGCAGTGGAAAATTAGCTAGTTTCAATATTTTGACTTGGATTTATAAAATTGGTTATAAGTGAATTGGAAAAGAATGAAATCTTTCACCAAAATCACTGCAATGGGATTATGAAAGATTTGGCTCGAAGTTCACCAAAGACGATAATTGATCGAGCTGAATCTCGAAATAAATAGCAAATACTGCTTTTCGCTGGTCTTAAATGCGTTTTGAATTAGTTTTATTTTACCTTGACTTTTTTTTTTGTTTTTTTCTTCAATCAGTGGGAAGCTGTGCTTATAAGGATGA
>JAJMSM010000008.1:221945-259015 GCA_030578475.1 Hyphopichia wangnamkhiaoensis
AAAAAAAAAAAAAAAAAAAAAAAAAAAAAAAAAAAAAAAAAAAAAAAAAAAAAAAAAAAAAAAAAAAAAAAAAAAAAAAAAAAAAAAAAAAAAAAAAAGCAAGAAAGGTAGAAAAAAAAAAATAAAATAATAATTATTAACGAGAAAAATAATACGATAGACTCAGACAGAATTTTATATGGAACAAAGACTAAGGCAAAAAGTTAATATTAACCAACCAACAGATTTGTGTAGGGAGAGATGAAGATCGAATGAAAAAACCTGGAAAGGGTCGAGCAAGAAAGGCGACTAGAATTAACGACGAGAGACAAAATGTTGAAGTAGGACAAACAGAGCAGAAGACCCGTTAACAAAGAAGAATAAAAATAATAAAAAAGGCAAAAAAAAAAAAGAGGAAAACAAAAGAAAAATTTTAACAGAAACAACAGAAGGAATAAAAACAAGGTGATCGAACAAACAGCAATCAGTTGAGTCAGTTCAATTGAGGGATGGGTAAATACTGGTGGGATAAAATTACAACAATAATAGTAAAAATTGGTGAAAAGAACAAAAAGAAATATTGTATCGCCGTTTACGTAGGGGGTAGAGTGACGAAAATTAAAAGAAACGATCAGGAATGAGGAATCAAGGGATCGAGTACCACTACGAGAGCAGAAACGATAGACGATGCCAGAAAAGTAGTCTTTAAGACCCAACTTTTTCAGTTTACGCAGTTAGACCGTGATATGACTAACGTGTACATATTTGAGTGCTACTAGAGGAGGGCGATCATTCACATATGATTACTTGCTAGAGATTGTGATTTACCGCTGGACACTATAAGACAAGAAGCTACGAGTTTTTCTTTTTTCCTTTTTTTTTTGAAAAAATGTAGGTGCTAATTACATTGGTTAAAATGGTGCCAGATGAACGTTGACAACAATAGCACCGTGATCCCCTCAAAGACGGGAAATGACCCAATATTGGTTTCAGCGAGGCAGTTGACACTGGAGGTTGTTAGGAGGTAAGTACCCGTTGTGGAGTGAGAATTTTTATCTTAATTGTTTGCGAGTATGTGTGGTAAAGATACCGACGATACTCGAAGAACGCGTATGCACGAACTGTTATCGAGGAGAGAATGGGGGTAAAGAGAGAAACAAACAGAAATAGAGGGAACGAATTCGAGAATCACGTACCAAAACCGGTGGGAAGCTAGAAGGCACCCAATAACAATCGAATAATAAAGAAAGTGAAAAAAAAAAAAAAAAAAAGAAAGAATGAAAGAATGAAAATGCACGAGCAATTAGCAGCTCTGATAAATGGATTGATAAATGGGCAACCACCAACATAAAGTACCGCAGCAACTCCAAATAAACAGCATAATTCCCATTGAGAATTGGAAAATAAAAAGAAAAAAACAAGTTATAGGAGTAAGCTGCCTGAATAGCAGAGTCAAGTGGACAATCAACATAGAACCACGATTGTTAAATGTGAATAGACAAACAAGTGTAATAAGAAAAGCATCATGCACAGGGCTAGCCAATTATCAGTACATGTAAGCATTATCATATACAGAATTGAAAATAATAATAACAATATCTCGAATAGCCCAAACTAGACAGGCACCAGCACTTTTCATTACTGACCAATTGTACTCCTTGGTTCGGGTTGCATTGTGTACCATCCGCACGAGAACAATGAAGCCATTTGTATGTTACTATACGCTTACCCGTTGAGAGCATCAAGTGTTTATCAGCCGCCATTTTCACTAGCACTTTGCATCCGTAGTAGTCCATGTATTCAACGAAGTGGTAAGTACAAGAAAAAGAGCTGGTCTGATACTTACCTGATAAAGTAGTTTTATAATTTGCACTCAACGCAATTCCCCCTGCAACACAAAAATTTGAGTGAATCTCGTTTCGCTAAAATGCAGGTGATTTCAATATTTACGGGGATTATTTCAGGATTTGAATTTTTTTTTTTTTTTTTTTTAGTTGTTTATGTTTGTTACACCAGCAACGCAACTGGCCGATGACAGGAGATGAGATATTGGCGAAACTGGCAGAACTTGATTCAGCTCCTTCAATAATTTCCTAATTGCTCTGGTGAAATGTGGTTAGCCGTGAGTACATGGCGAGAAGTGGAAGGGGGTCTCAAACCAAATCGGGGGTGGATTATGCGGCATATTAAGACACAAAAATTTTCATGCGATGATCATCATATGGAAAAGGGGTAAAGTATGAACCTGTCGATGCTGGGTATCGCCTGTTTCCACCGTACACCTCTTCAGCTGGCAATAAAAGAAGGAGTTTGAAAAGTCTTGTGCAGACCAGAACTACATCTTCGCTGACTTATGCATATTTATTCAGAGAGCTGATAAATATAGAGATAAAAATCTAGTATAATCAATAGATAAATAGAATGTTATTTTTTTTCTTCTTACCATATTTCTTTTTCAGACATACACATAGAAGACATATATATATATGTGTGTATGTATTGTGATATATATGGTTATTAATCTGGGAACGGTGTGTTGAGACTGCAAAAAAAAAAAAAAAAACTAAATAAAATTAAAACTATTTGGCAGTTAACTCCTCACTAAGGTTGCTCTTTCTGTTTCTTTTTCTCCTCTGCTTCTGCTTTCCGCTTTCTTTCTTCTTCATCAAGTAAAGATAATCTGAGGGCCTGTTCAATCATTCGTTCTTCCACTGACTGTAAATGATTATTATTATTATTACTACCCCCATACCTTCCCGAAGTTCTATTATCGGAAGAATATCTTCTTCTCGATTCGCCCGCATTATCAGAACTTGATGTTTCACCAGGAATAATCAAGTTAGAAGCATGTATAGCACTGGCGGTGGCGGCTTTTCTGGCCAACTTATTTCTGGCCAGAAGTAATTTCTGTTCCCAATCTGGTCTGATGGAGTCGGTAGTGATAACACTGGGGGAATCAGCTGCCACTGAAGATCGGCGTCTTGGTTTTTTACCATTGTTATTATTGTTATTATTATTGATGGTGTGGGGTGGAGGAGAAAGAGATGTAGTAGGGGTCCCAGTAGTATCCAGTTTTTCAGGAGATGAAGATATTAAGGCCTCTGAATTTTCAGGGATGCTATTAAACGTAGAATCGTAAGTACGATATTCACCTGGTTTAATACTATTAATACCGGTATGAATATCTTTTGGTGGGTCATAGGTGACTCCAAAATCGGGCATGGCACAATAAGGACAATTGGCAGGTTCGGAAATTATTTGATGGGGTAGTTCATTACTTCCTGGTTCATTTGAACTATCGTCATGAGGGGGATGAGGATCTAATCGTTTAATCTGAACAAAGCATTCGGTACAAATGGGTTGACGACAACAACGACTTGAATTTAAATGAGTAGGATAATATAGAAAACAAATGGGACATTCACTGGCGTTACGATATAATTTAAGAAGTAAATCTTTAGAAGGTAAATATAATGATACTTGATCCTTTAAATTAGGATCCTTTAATTTCAATTTTTCATCGGTAAATTTATTTTCTTCTTCCTTCTGAGTAAATTTGGTCTTTTCAATAAGGGCTTGAAGTCGAGCTTTTTGTTCTTGTCTTTTATAATAATGAGATGATTTATGAATCTTATGATTATCAATGTCATCAATTTCTTCCGCATCTGAATACGCGGTTTCAATTGAATGTAAGGATAATTGAGATAATATTATAATCAATTCTTCATCGGTCCAATCATCATCAAAATCCTGTAAAGGGGTATAAAATGGAGCCAAACGACGACTTGTAATTAAATTTCGAACAATCTCCGTATTATAATCAAGGTTGGACTTATAAGTTCCAAATGGGGCCAAATAGCCGCCATCCACTGTTTCTTGAAATCGAACAATTAAATTAGAATAATGTTTTTCCCGCTGTCTTTCCTTTTCTTCGTGATTCTTGGATCGTTTCTGTTCACCTGACCCAGGCGGAATCGAAAATAATGACGTTGTGGTGTTTCTTCTACCCGATCTGGAGCTTCCGGTGGGGTCTGCGTAAATTGCGGAGGAGCCGCTGGCGTATGAGCTTGCTCTGGATCTTCCCTCTTTTGCTGGTACGTTACCCATGATAGATAAGGGGAATAAAAAAAAAAGGATAAGAAAACAAAAGAAAAGAAAGGGGTGAGTATATAGACAGAATAAACAACTGGTGGTGGCTGTTGTTTGCAAAGTGTATGGTAAAAAAAAGTAAGAAGAAAAAGGGTAGTGTGAACAAGAAGGGGTATTTCGAGAACGATTATTTAACCCAGATTTAATGATGAATGACAATCAGCTCGTTTTTTCTCTGTCACTCTGTCTCTCCTACTTTAATTTTTCCCGTGTGGTACATAAATATTTTAGTTAGGAAATAAAGACACAAATCAAATAAAGGGGAAACCGAGAAGTCTCACTTTTTTTTTAGTAAAAAATTGTTTCGTTTGCTAAACTACGTTAACTCCTGTTAAAGTTGTATTATTGTAGCATGATATAACAAAGTATATACAATAATATGTCATGTTTTTTTTGTCTCGTTCTCTTTCTGGATTTATTTTAAATAGCTGGTTGACTTGTTGCCATTTAAGGTGATCAATTTTCGCACTCTAAAATTGTTACCAAAAGGAAAGAAAAAAAGACTAGATGAATACAGGAATTAGTAATTATAATTATTATTGTGATGATAGGGGTATGGAATATGTATACACGTAATGGTGGATATATACTTATATATGAAATGTACGAGGAAGGAAGAATTGAAGGCATCGCAAGAGCATCGTAGATGCACGAATTAAAATATACAAACGAACTGAAAGCAAGTCTAGATCAGAATTAAGATAAGCAGCGTGATCTATAAGGCTTAAGTAGAATTACATGTTGGGTCAAGAATGGGGTTATTCTCGTGTAAGTCCGATCCCAAATCCGACCCCAATCATGGCTAAAATGATGGCAAACCATACCAAACCAAAAACAATACTGATGATTTTCTGAGTCTTGGAATACCGTTTGTTGATTCGTTGTTTGACCAGAGTATCATATTGTTGATGGGGTTGTTGATGGTGTTGTTGGTAATAGATGCCAGTATTATACTGGCTGCGATTATACGTGTTGGTATCAAATGCCCCGAGGGTAATTAAGAAATAAATTGGTGGGATGATTAAACCAAGAATCATCATCATGATAAATCGAGTCCATGAATGCACCACATAATCTTGGTTAGAATAATAATCTTTTTCTAAATCCTGATGGAAACCATTGAATGAATAATCTCCGCTCATCGTAGTATCAGCACCATCCCTTAAATCACCACTGGCTCGATTCAACATATTCTCGTGTGATGTTTGTTTATCGACATTATCGTGTAAAATTTTATTTTTGGTTGGCTTGGAAATGGAAAATGCTCCATATGATGGTTTATTTGATAATGGTAACGCAGTATTACTACCAGGAACATTGGGGGTATTATGAAATTCATAATTACGAGGCTGTTTATGTCTGAAATCTCCAATATGATCATTGAAATTTCGATCAATATAGCCTTGATTTCGGGACATGGGACTGGTCAGACTATTTGATGCAGAAACAAGTGATGATCCAGGACTTTTAGCCCCACTATAGGCTCGTTCAGGAGCATTCATATTTATATCCAAATGGCCGGACCTATCCGACAGAAGTGAATGATAATCATTACTATTACTGTTACTGCTGGATGAATAATTTTGTTGTACATTCTTATTGGAACTTTCTCGTCTTGGATGTGCAATATTGATTCCTTTACGAGATTCATAAACTGACCAACGTTGATTTCCTTCGTTATAATCTTTATCCTGTACCGTATAAAGCATCACTGGTAATTCAGAACTTGAATCAAGACCCGCAGTAAGATTGGCTAACGTATTTTTAGCATTATCATGATTATAAGTACTTTGAGAAAGGTGTGGATTAAGATTAGAATGCTGATAATGTTGTTGACTGGTCCCTGGTTCATAGTAATTCTCCAATTTATTTAATAATTCTCCAGAAGAGATTGATGACCGGAAAGTATTTCTATTGGGTTGATCAAGACTCAGACTTCTATGTAATAAAGTTTCATCGAAATTAACATTACTATATCTAATGCTCGAATTTCGTCCTGATTTCATACCTCCAATTGGTTTTTCCAGAATATTACCTGGTTCACTCATTGACACACTAACCGATGTTGAATCATCGGAACTGATTACATCTTGACCTACGCCACCAGGGCTGATCAATGTTTTTTTGGGTGTAGGGAGTGGAGTAACATCGGGTTCCGGATATTTTTCTTCAGCTGGTCTATTTAAATCAGATACCGAAGTTAAATTCATTAAGGATGATCTATTATAAATATCAATATTGGAAGACGTGCTCAACACGTTCTTTCTTGATACTTGTTTCTGTTTTAACGCCAGCTTGGTCTTGCTATCAGATGAGAAATCAGGTCCTACCGGGCTTTTATTGGAAGAAGAAGAATTATTGTCTTCATAAATCCTAAACTTCATGGAATTAGAATTGGAATTAGTACTACTACCACTGTGTCTTTGACTAGTGGCATCAGCATAACTATGAGGCGATGAAGATACTGAACTTTGAAGAGGTGGAGTTATGGTTCGAGGAACTGGTGGTGCATTAGGGGGTACGGTGGCCGTGGCTCCGGCAAGAGTTAATTCAATAATTGATCTTGTTTCTTTTAAACTTGGATTTCTTCGTATCGAGCCTGATCTATTGGAATTGGCCAGTGATCTTTTGGAGGACGATGAGGTTCTATTGGAATCGGATTGTTGAGGCAGATGTTGCAGAGCATGAGGTGGGTTCTTAAGAATTTGTGAAGTATCGGCATCGTTAAATGAAGTGGACTCGTCAAAGATTTCTTTGAAGACAAATTTACTATCAGGGCGAGCCAGCGAGCTTTTATTTGAGTTGCGATTGGTAGCAGTACTCTCACGATTGAAATATCGAGTGTCATTGGCATCGTATTCATCAAGAATTGAATTGATGGAATCTGAATCATAATCGTGATGTGATTTATTGTCGTCATCGGAAGAAGAAGAAGATGTATCAGCAAAATCATCAACTGTAGGTGGTTTCGTCTTATTGGTAGTTGTGAATTGAGAAATTTCATGAGAAGTGCCAGGGGCCATGGCTCCTGAATTAGTTGAAGATACAGTTTGAAAAGATGACTTCGATCTAATGAAACTTGGCTTCAATAAGGATGTTATGGCATTACCTCGAGCTGGAGATTGTGATGGTTGAGAAGGAATGGAGTCATGTTTATGAGAGCTACTTGTTTCACTTCGTAGCTCGGGCTCTTCACTGATACTTTCAATCGAATATGCAGACGCACGATGTTTGAAAAAACTCTTGATTGATTTAGTGGGAGAAGTATAGGTTGAGGATGAGCTGCTACTGAGTGATTTCCTTACATCATCGCTATCAGAAGCTTTGGTGAGAGAGCCCGAGTTACGTTGGAGCAGAAAATGAAACAGTTGGCTTGGTGGTGATTGTGGTGATTGCGGTGACTGTGGTAATTCTTGTTGTTGTTGTTGTTGTTGTTGTTGTTGTGACAGAGATTTTTGGAGATGCTTATCGTCGGCATCTGATTTATTCTTCATGTTGATCAACTACTATATATGCATTACTTGAAAGGATTTGCGTTTAAAAGAATATTGGGAAGTCAGATAAAGAGTGACTGCAAGTGGGTTTTTGACAAAGAGAGCTTGAAAAGAATGACTAGAGGTGGGAAGGACTGCTAAAGAGCGACTAAGGGTGAGATGGAAACTAATGAATGACTGGAGGTGGGTATTGGGCACAACGCAATGAAGGAATCACAACAACTTAAAGGAAAAGAAAAGTAGTTGTTTTCAATTACAATCAGGTGCTCGAAGTTGAAATCGAAGAGTAAGAGAGAGAGGGAAAAAAAAACTGATGAAGGAAAGGAAAAGAAATTTTTCTAATACAATAAAATTCCACAAAGAAAATAATTGTAAAACAAAAATAACTAGTAGATGTACCTAAAACAATATTCTTTCCAATGTCCCGTACAATGTCTCAGAGAAGCTTGGGATAGACGATGGTGGATTGATGTACGCAATTAAGTGTGTGCAACGAAAATGACTTGGAGCTAAAGTGCCATTCGATTCAAATTCTGGTTGTTATGACTGTAAAAGACGTGATTGTGCAACAAAAGTTGGTGGATGTTAATGCACTTCACAATAGTTTAATGATACCACTTGCGTGTAATACGTTGTACCTGAGGCAATTAATAAAGAGCAGTACCACACTTTCAGCGTTGGGAATGTAAAACTTATTCTTAGAAGGATTGAATTTTTTTATTTTTGTATTTCTATTGATTTTTTTTTTTTTTGCTCTTGTTCTCTCTTGTTTTTTTGCGAGCGGGAGGGATAACTTTCAAATCTCCTCAATTGTTTCATTTACTGCATTTTATTGTTTTATGTTGCAGTGTGATCTAAATGGCTTTTTCTGTTCTGTTTTTGTTGATTTTGCGTCCAAATCGGGAACAACTAGGTGCCATTTGAATTTAGCCGAGCACCAAATCCAGCCACGCACACGACCTTCTGTGCCCAATTAGGAAGCCCAATGTGGATTTGCCTCATTGCAAAATGTGCTCTGCTAAAAATAATTAGTCGATGAAAAAAATCAATATGAGAAACAAAGAAGAGCCCATTGGAAGACGCGATCCTCGTATACTTGGAGATATGGCAAGTTGCGGTGGTAATGGGGCCAAGCAAGGGACTTGGTGGTTAAAGCCTATATGTTCTGCTTAAAAGTCTATTTACTATTAGAAACTACAGTAAGGGAGAATTTTATACGTGATGGTAATACTATTAAAGGTAATGGCTGTAAAAGAAACAGATAAAAAAAGGCTAAAACAGAAGAAGCGGCAAGACTGTGTCAAGACTCAAAGTATTTCAAGAGAAAGAATAGAATAAGTATAATAATAATAATAATAACAAGAACTAAGAGAAGCAAAAGTTAATGAGATAAAGGTAGTAAATGATAAATATGGTAAAAGGACAAAAAAAAAAAAGAAATAATAGAAGGTGGTATTCGGGAACAGTAGTGGTTCCGTTCACGTTTCTGTGACCGAAACAAAACTATGAAATCCCGTTGGTATCGTGAGAAGCGTAACAATGAGTTTTTTAGGTAAAAGCTTTAAACTTGAATCGGTATTCCAGAACACCATTAGTGTGCAGCATATAACCAATCTTGTTGTTAGTTTACTTTTGTATTTTTTTTTTTTTAAGGTAATTTTTCTTGCTTTTTGGTTGTTGTTGTTGATAAAGTCCATTTAGTAGTTGGATCTTCTTCTTCTTCTTCTCTTCTTACATGGGTTGGAACCGCTTCCAGTAGTAGTAGTGGAAGTACTAGAACCAGAACCAGAGCCAGAATTGGAACCACCACCAAGTAAACCATCTAATAAGCCACCAGAAGAGCTTGATCCAGAAGAGGAACCGGAACTAGAAGAACCAGAACTGGAAGAGGAGCTACCATCACAAGTACCTTCAAAAGCGGCAAAAGCATTGGTGGTAACGGTTTCTAAAGTGTTGAGAGAGAAGATTTGACGGAATAAAGAACCAAGTAAACCAGAGTCCTTAACGGCACTGATAATAGAACTAATCTTCAATGAGTTGGAGGCCAAAAGAGCTTTAAGTAAATCAACAGCAAATGGAATGTAGGCCTTGTCAGTAATAATGGATTTAACCACAGAACTGGCCAAACCAGAGTCTCCTAATGATTGCAATAAATTAATAACAACCTCATTGGTTTCTCTCTTTTCGATAGTATCCAAATCAAACTCGGAACCAGCAAGTTCAAGTTGTCTCTTGTTGATGATTTCTTGTTTAACATCAAGGTCTCTCTTGGAAGTAAGTTTATCAACACCTTCTTTAACTTTTTCTTCCACTTTATCAGCTAAATCAGAGATTAAAGCTTTAGCCAAGTTGAAAAGCTTGACATAAAGAGTACAGTCAGAAATGACATCTTCGATAACAGTATTGATCAATCCAGAGTCAACCAAAGCTTCTAACAAAGTGGTGAAATTTAAAAGACCTGATTTGATCACTGTAACAATGGTAGCAATGGTAATTGGTTCCAAAGTTTTATCAGTAGCAAGATATTTAATAATCTTAGGAGCTAAGTTGGTGTCATTTAAAGCAGACAAAACTTCGGTGACAATTTCGTACTCTCTCTTTTCTAATTCACCGTTGATAGAGTCTCTTTTAGCTTTGTGAGCACTCAAGGCTTCAATCTTGTTGATCAATTCTTGATGATCAACTCTTTTAGCAACTTGTACTTCATTAGTGGCAACAGTAGGAGCAGCTTCGGTCACTATGGTATAAGCCAAGAAGGCAGTAACAGCGGTAGTGGAGAATTTCATTGTGTTAAAAAAGGAAGTTTACTATTGGAAAAAGCGAATGAATTGGTAGGTGTATGATTAACGAATGGAAAGTTTATAAGGAGTGAATGATGGATGCAAAGAACCAAGATTAGTCGCTTACCAATGAGGAGTCAATTAGTTTATTAAAGGAAAACAAAAAGATATATAAAAAAGAAAAGGGAAATAAAAGTAGAAAAGAGCTTGATCCAAAAAATTAAGTGGATTTGAACTTTTATATAAAGATAATAACCGTTTATTTTGTCAAGTTTTAATGGCTTAAATTCTTGCATGGTTTTACCTCGAAAGCCATCTTGGCGAAACGAGTATTTTGGTTTATGTTTTAGGAAAGAGCTGTAAAACATCCAATGTTAAGAGGAGATTATAGATTGAAACAACGGAAACTCAGTTAGAACAGCTCCCAACTAGGGACTTTTTTTTTTTTTTTGCAGTATTGCACTTTACCATTTTGGGAAATTTTTGAAATCGGCCGTCCTGCACACAACATTTGTTCCTCTATTAGGATAAAGATGAGCTGCCAGTTGGGATTTTGCGTTTACAAAAAGAGTTGTCTTACCACCATGAATGTTTTAATTTTGGCAAATATGGACAATTCCAAAACTTGTCGAGTATCAACGTCGATAAAAAATATCATGAAACCACATTAAGAAGCCTCCCATTTTAGCCATGAGTGGCACCGCGTGTTGATCGATGTGATGACAATGAAGGATAAAAATAAACCTCAAGCCTTCGCACCCTGACATCAAGTCAAATTAGGGGCTGAATTGAAATGTAGTCAAGGTATACAAAGAGAGAGTAACGGGTAAATGTGCTTGTAATGTGGATTAGATGACATGAGAAACACAATTACGAGTAAATAATCACAATGATCACCTCATACAATGCGTGGACATATATCTCATAAGGTATCCCAAATTGGAGAATTCTATGCTCGCCGTATTTTATTTTCGTTTTTTTTTTTTTTTTCCCTCACTTTACTAAAACAAATTAAAAAACAAATAAAACCCTTACGCAGTACAGAATAATATTCGCAACTACAACATTGTGATCATTACGACTTAGTAAACTAGTGTTACTCCATTATCCCGTCGCCCCAAAAATAATGAAATAAAAAGCATTACGGCCTCTTTTATTGTTTTTTTTCTTGGTATTTTGGCAGGATATGGATGTTAACCCTTCCTTAGAGCCCATTAAGGAAGTTTTTCTGTTCCATTCTTATTACCTCCTCTCAATTGATGTCACCATGTGTCATTGATTAGGGTACCATTCCCTGTGAACCATCATTCTGCTCTGTAAACTATCATTCCGCTCTGTAAACTATCATTCCGATCCGCTTTTCCCCTCTTGAATGCTCACAGGTGTCATTTGTGAAAGGAATTGTGGTGCAAGATTCGCCAACCTTATTGTGAGCTCGGTGCAATCGTTTACAGATTTGATGAGATTGAGTTTCCTCATTGGAGATTTCTGCTCTCTTGGGAAATTGTCTTATTACTTCCTCCTCCTTATTATCCTCATATGACAACGGTTTTACAAAAAAACATGTATAAGTCATGGTGTTATGATTAAAATAAATACAAATAAATATTAAAACTATCTCTTGCCAAAGAAATTCATCAATGAACTTTGTTTCAATTTACCATCTGAACCTGATTTCTTCGTTGAAGCAGGAGATTTAGCCTTCTTGAGTTCGGGCTTTCTCGTAGCAGGCTTTTTGGTCTCGGTGGGCTTTTTAGCTCGGTATGATGTCATGTATCCATCTTCATCGATTGTAGTTTTAGGTTCTGGTTCTGCCTCAACCTCTGGGAGAGGTTCAGTCTCTGGTTCAGCCTCAGGCTCTACCACTGGTGCTGGTTCTGGTTCAGGTTCTGGCTCTGGATCTGCCTCTGGCTCTGGATCTACCTCAGACACAGGTTCAGGCTCAACTTCAGGAGTTTCATTCTTTGACTTGGTATCATCCTTTGTTTCTTCCTTATTTTCGTCTTTTCCATCATCGTCATCACTAAAATCACTGAAATCATCATCTATAAATAAGTTATTGATATTGGATGTAGGTACCTTCTGTGTCGCTACTTCATCAACCTCCATGGTATCCTCATCATCAACATTAGAAACAACCACTCTTTCCTTAGGTTGCTCCTTTTCTAATTTTCTAGATTTATACTGATATGAAGCAGGTCCTGTGGCGGCTCTCTTTGCTGATGCCAGTTTTGTATTGTTATTATTGGCTGCTGCTTCAGCTTTTCTACTGACATATCTCGACAGAAGATCACTCTGAGCACGATTAGCGTTACGAGTGGTGGAAGCTGGTTTGGAATCTCCCGCTTGCGCTTTACGTGAAACGTAACCGGAGGATAAGGTGGAACTCTTGATTTTAGGCTTGGAATCCGACACAGGTGTTGTTGAAGCTGAAGATTTGGAAGCACTGGTAGTTGAACTTTGTTCTTTGGGTTGGCGATTAGTGTTAATGATGGTCAATTCTGGACCCTTTATTAGACCATTTTTGTAGTATTGGTCCACATTCTTGTGATCCACCAAATACTTGAGCTCCAATAACGAAATATCTGTACTGGATGTTTGTACATCTTTCAAATGAAGACAATATACATGAATGGTATTAATTTCGTTAAATAGTGAGACATCGTCAGCTAATTGTGATTCATCTTCCGAAAGTTTAATGAGGATTTTCTTATCATTAGTCAGACCGGTTATAAGAAATGAAGCGGTCACCTTGTCCTTGTTTGATTTATAAAATTCATATAGTACCCTTTTAGCATAGTCATGATGAATATTTCGTTCTTTTGATAATCCGTGGTATGTAATGGGCTGCTTCGACGATATGACGTGGCTGGTGAGAAACTCAGCTTCCTCAGATGGCACACTCATGGTCATATTAGCTTATTTCAGTGATGTTGGACGATTCACTGACTTATGATGTGATGATTCTTTGATCAAGTTTCTTAGACGCGTACATTTTTTGTTTTACTTGCTTTTTTTTTATTTTTTCGCGTGTATTTTGGTTTCATGTACTTTTTTTTTTTTTACAGTTTCAAGATGAGATCTACTGTTAGAACTACTAATAAATATATGAATTAAGCACTATTTGATCTCTTTCTGGCAAAGGTGTAGATAGTTGGAAATACTATGAGAAACTCATGATCATCATTCCAGCCCAATTTTTCTTTCAATTCATCAATATAAGAATCAGCAACATCTTTGTGGTCAGCTCCGTTGTCTTTCATCCAATTATGATACCCACTCCAACTTTTCACGTATTGGCGCCAAATGTCCAAGGTGATTGTCTTTTCTATGTATAATGTAGTGAAATCAGGATCCACACCATGGACTTTGGGATCGTAATGGTGTTGAAGCACGTCTTCAAATAAGTCTGAAGGTACTTTAACACCTTTCAAGGCCGTTCTTAAGTATTCATGACCCGGTTGTTCATAATAAGGGCCCATATACTTTTCAACCTCATTCGGTTTCAGTTCACCGGACTCGATCGAGGACCCATAAGCATACCTGACAAACATTTCGTTGGCAATATCATTGTCAATAAATACTGGATCAAGATAGAACCAATAGGCTAAAGTACCACCTGGTTTTAAAATACGATAACTTTCTCGGAAAAAAGCAGCATGATCCACCCAATGACAGCATTCAGCACCTGATATTAAATCAACCGAATTTGGCTTGATCTTAGAAGGAGCCTTCTCAGCACTACCAATCAAGAATTCAATCTTGTCAGCGTTTTGTAAAGTTTCCGGTCTATTCAGACATGAATTGATCATGGTATCCGAAATATCGGTACCAATCACATTGTTGAAAAAATTTAATAATTTAAAAGTGACGAAACCTGATCCGCAGCCAATATCTAAAGCAAGTTCACGAACATTTTTTGTATTCATCAAGTGATAATCAAGTAAAGTTTGATAAAAAGCATCCGGGTATGATGGCCGGGCCAGATCGTATTGTTTGGTATTAAAATTTTTCGCTGAGTAAGTGGCCATTGTTGATGATTATCCACATATTGCAATTGGATATGGATATACTAGCTGGTATTTATATAAATAAAGAGATGAAGAGTAGTGAGTCAATCGGGGGAATCGACTCTCCCCACCTTTTCTAGGAATGGGGGCTTTCGCGGTACCGGCATAAATTTAGAAGAAAAACTCCGGTAACGGATCTGCGGAGTCGCTTGACGTGAAAGAAGTATTGTAGGTACTTGCAATAGTTGATTTGAGTCACATAGATAAAGTGGATTACCAATGTTTGTATGTTTGTAGGCAAAATTCAGGGATTGAAGAAGAATACGAATTTTGGGGATTTTGTCCGAATTTTACCAAAATTAAGGCGAATGCGGAGCAATTTTCAATAACTAAATTACTTGCGATATCAAAGTTGACATTTTTCGAAAATAGTTTACAAGTTTGCTTTGAAGTGAATGATATATTATTAGGTATGAGATATTATGTACTAGTTGAATTATACCCGTAATAGACAAACAAATTAGAAAAAAATAGAGAAATTAAGGAAAAAGTTTGCCGAGTTTAAAGACCTAACTACAAGCAGGCAAAGAAGTAAAGATTAATTAACAGGAGTATCAAAGGGAAAAAAAGAAACAGGGAGGATTAGTAGATCGTTAAAAAGACATAAGGAACAAAAAGAAATAGGATCAGCGGCCATAAGACAAAGCAAAATGTCTTTGGGGTAAACATTCTTATGAGCGATGGTTAAGGAATGAAGATTAAAGGGGTAAAGTGAGTGAGAATGCACTTATTGATCCTTCTTTGATTCATCTTGTTTAATTGAGTTATTGGATTCAGTTGAAGAAGAAACGGCCATGTTTGATTTTTTATATTTTTTATTGACCAAGAATTCTCTATATTTAGCCAAGGTGATTTGAGCCTGTTTATGCTTATATTCATCAACAAATTTGTATTCTGTCTTATTAAATTTATCCCAAATGGTGAAGAAAGGTTGGGAAAAATTATGTTTAATACCCCAAGCCTGATGGTGAATATCATGATATACTGAATTATTGGGGAAGATGATTTGGAATAAATCAAAGGGTAATTTATAACCACAATGATCGTCGACCGTTTTCAAAGTGGAAAATGTGTATAAGATGGTTGCTTCACGAGGAGATAAACAAGTGACAATACTGGCAATCCCAGTCCCCAAAGTATCAAGGAGGAAACCTTCGACTGGATCATTATATAATGCACCATAAGCATAAGGAACATATAAGCGATGATGTCTTGAATGGAATCTACGATATAATTTTTTATTAACATGCATGAGACGATGAAGCCAATATTGCCAGGAATCAATGATACAAATGGCCACACCCAATCTTAAAGCAGACCATAAGTACATGTAAGAAAACCACACAATTTGATCCGGGGTAAACGAGGGAAACAAATGATGTTTTAAGTACCACATTTGGTATAGTTCATGGCCGGTAGTAGGAGCAGGGTCGAGTTTATAAACCCCATACCCTACAATGGTTTGAATAATGTGTTGAAGAATGACATCCTGGATCACTTCTGATAACGAAGCCTTATTTCGAGATAACTCTTCTTCACTAGGATGAATCCGGTACTTTTCGGCCAATTCATAAACATCAATAAGATGGAAAAAGGTCGAATAAGTCCAATAGGCAACCACTGGAGCAATAAGCGCAAGAATTCCATCGGGTATTCCCTTGACGAGATCAGCTTTGGGCTGAGCCGTTATGGCAGGTGCAAATGATGACGGTTGTGATAGAATGGACGAAAAGTTCTGAGGAGGAGTTATTGAATCGGCCATGGATAGCATGGAGGCCATGGTAAACATGATGAGCTCAAACAAATAATAAACAATAACAAAGGAAGCAAACAAAAACGAAGGTGAGTAAGATCAAATTAACACTAAACAACAGAGAAGGAGCAAATATGACAGACAAGAGATAGCTAAGATAAACGAAATGACGGCAAGTGGGTAGATTATATAAATTTAACCAAGACGATGTACTTGCTTATTCTCTCTTGAGGTTTTCTCTTTTCTTTTCTCTTTCTTTTCTTTTTTTTTTTCTTTTTTCTTTTTTTTTCCTATTATTTGTTTGTTTTCGCTATTTTTTTTTTGTTTTGTATGAGAAAAAAAGAATTTAGTAGAACAAAATCCGAGATTGAAAATAAGACTTTAGTAAAAAAAAAAAAAAAAAAAAAAAAGAAAAACACGAACAAATCGCAAAAAGAAACAGAACAGAACAGAAAACAAAGACAAACAGCTGACCCAAATATTGACACACAAATCAACAATGTTAGCATTCAATACATGGTTTTGACAAATAGTGCTATAGTGGTGAAAGACCAAAGGGGAAGAAAAAAGAAAAAGGCGAAAAAAATAAAGAAGATTACTAAGTAGAATAGCTTAGTGTAATACAAACGTACGACATTCTACAGGCGAGCACAGCACTATTAGTCAGGAGACTGCTCGAGCCATAATTTACTGGTACGCTTCCAGAGAGCTTAAGACTCTGACCATGCTGAAAGAACAAGATTCGATGATCGTGTCTAATCGTTATCTCGTGATGGTTTAGCGATGGAGGTTGCCGTAGAATAGGGGCAGAATAATTAGCGTATAGACACAATAAAAGCATGCGCTGCCTGCCCAATCGGGTAATCCGGCTGCCTGCCAACTTCCGGGGCCAACTTTTAAGCCCGTTACACCCTTTTGTGTGGTGCACGGGTGTATTAAATTGAAAAAAGAAGATGCACGGGTTTTGTATTCTGGTTTCAAGAAAAGAGAACAACGTTAAACGAGATCAATCAATGAGAATATACTCTGGTGACCTTCTGACACTGCAATTAAAACCATCCACCATGTCCAAGGCATCGAGATACTCGGGTGATGATATATGGAAGAACAACGTGGAGAAAATAGTACGTTTGATTTTGATTTGATATATTTGAATTGATAAAATTTTTTTATATGAATTGATATATTTGATTAACTAACACGATTTAGAATTCAGAGTTATTCACTCTTACATATGGTTCGTTAGTGGCCCAACTATGTCGAGACTTTAATAATAACTACCAGGAAGTCAATACCCAATTGGATAAGATGGGTTATAACATCGGGCTTCGATTAATTGAGGAGTTTTTGGCCAAGACAGGAGCTCAAAGATGTCAATCGTTTAAAGAAACCGCCGAAATGATATCCAAAGTAGGATTCAAGATATTCCTTAATATTGTGCCTGGCGTCGAAACATGGTCCAATGATGGTAAATCTTTTTCATTGATCTTATATGACAATCCATTGGCGGAATTTGTCGAATTACCATTGTCCAACGATTATAAAGTATTGAAAGATTTATGGTACTCACAAATATTATGTGGGGTTTTACGAGGTGCTCTACAAATGGTTCAATTGGACGTGGATGTCTATTTCTTAAAAGATGTATTGAAAGGTGACGATAAAACTGAAATCAGAGTTAAACTAAATAAATACTTAAAAGATGAAGTACCCGCAGGTGAGGATTAATCATCTCAGCTATTTATTCTTATTGTTTAAATTTTGCCCGTGTATACTATTCATTAAATCCTTTTATAACTTATGTTCATTGTAGCCATTTATGAATCTCCATTCAATAATTTGTTGAGAAATAGGTGGAGAAGTTTATCTCAAGCCCAGAATTACCCCATTAACTCCATCTAAGGTTAGTGCCCAATGTAAGATCTGAACTTATCTCCAGTGTCTCGGACTTCCCTTCGATATGATCTTGGCTTGGTTAGACTGAGTCAGCCAGTTAATCCAAGTTAACCCTTAAACTAAGTTAACTGGCACGGCTACAACCAGATCTCGGAGTTGAACCCAAGATCACATCCTTCTTCTAATATCCGGCTTATGTCCAGATTCAAATACATACACATACATATATATATACTTTTTCTGTATTCTTATATGTGCCATCTTATTGTTGGGTATCTGAATGCAATAGTTTCTTTTTTGCATTAGAATAAGTTAGGGCGTATTTACTAACTAAAAAGAACTCACTAGAAAAAAAAAAAAAATATAACATATGTAAAGCAACATGACATGACCCCGGTTTAGATAATTTAAATCATATCCCAAAAGGAAAGAACGAAAAAACAAAAAAAAAAAAAAATTAGAACGATTGTTTTACTTTCTTTTGTAACTATAAATGAACCTTATTTATCCACTAATTCTGAAGATTCATTTATCAATTGACTGGTTGTTTCAACTTACTGCAATTACGCAATTCCGTTATCAATTTTAGTGGGGGCGAGATGATGACCTCTGCTAATAACAGCAAGGATGACATTACCAAAAATCCTGAAGATACTGTACCCATGATGGGTCATGGAACTGGTACTTCCATCAATCCAGTGGCTCGATTCAATCACATAAGTGATCCCAACCAAACCACACCTCATGAAGATCAATTGGAGATTCCTGCTAGTGTTACTCAAATTCATCAATCGAGTTTTATCGGTGATTTTTTCAAGATCATTGCTTATGATCTTGTACTTTGGTTTTTCAATATGGTGATTCATACATTTTTCCGAGATATCAAATCAAGAGGAACGTTTAATATACCTCGTCAGGGACCAATTGTGTTTGTGATTGCGCCTCATCATAATCAATTCGTGGACCCCTTGGTGGTTATGTCAATTGTTAGACAATATTCAAATCGACGTATTTCCTTTTTGGTCGCGGCCAAATCTTATCGTCGTAAATTCATTGGTACTATGGCTAAATGGTGTAGTGCAATTCCGGTTGAACGAGCTCAAGATTGTTTAAAACCAGCCACGGGTAAAATATTCATCAAGAATCTATCGGTCGATAATGAAGAGCCACACGAAGAGAATTCAATAGTAGAAGGAGAAGGTACTAAATTCACCTCTGAATGTTCACCAAGAGGACTTATTGGTTTACCTGATTCTTTAGGGAATGCTCAAATTGAGGAAATTTTGAGTGATACCAAATTAAAACTACGTAAACCATTTGGAATCAAACCCAATTCATCCAGCAAACAAACCGAACGTGATCGGAGAATGATTCAATTATTAACTGAAGGTACTAAATTTAAACTGGCTCCCCATATTGATAATAATGTTGTTTTCCAGAATGTATTTGATCATTTGAATGCAAATAAAGTATTGGGGATGTTCCCTGAAGGGGGGTCTCATGATCGTCCCGATTTACTTCCTTTGAAACCCGGGGTGGCCATCATGGCCCTTGGGGCTGCAGCCAAGTCGACCGATCCTGACCAGGTGATTAATGTGATCCCGGCGGGAATCACCTATTTCCATCCTCATAAATTTAGGTCTCGAGTGGTAATTGAATTTGGTAAACCAATTAAAGTTACCAAAGAAGATGGTGAGCGTTATAAGCAAGATTCTCGTACCGAAGTAGGGAAACTTCTTGATTTGGTAACGTTGAAATTACGAGAAGTTACCGTGACTTGTGATGATTATGATACCTTGATGGCATTACAAGCTGCTCGTCGGTTATATACTCTGTCGAATCGAGAAACTATACCATTGCCATTGGTGGTGGAAATGAATCGTCGGTTAATCAAAGGCTATAAGAAGCATCTGGAAAATCCTGATGTGAAGGAGATGAAACGATTGGTTAGTGATTATAATAAACGATTGATGCGAATGGGGCTTCATGATCATCAAGTTGAGAGTTTGACCAGTTCTGATCGATTAAAAGTATTTAGTACATTTATTGATCGATTATTTAAGGTTGTTTTATTTTTCGTATTAAGCTTACCGGGAGTACTTATGTTTTCACCCGTGTTTATAATTCTGAGACGAATTTCTCGACAAAAAGCCAAGGAGGCACTTGCTGGTTCGGTGGTTAAAATCAAGGCCAAAGATGTGTTGGGGAGTTGGAAGATAATGGTTGCCTTAGGTATTGCCCCGATGCTTTATATTTTTTGGTCAATTTGTGGAACCGTGTTAATCAATAAGAGTCAAATATTAAGTCGTCATGGATGGTATATCCCCAATGTTATCATATTCATTATTTTTTACGGATGGTCAGTTTTAACCACGTATGCACTGTTAAGAATAGGTGAAATTGGAGTTGATTACTATAAATCCCTTAAACCACTTGTTTATTCGTTGTTATCGCATCACCTTGATTTGGTACAAATTGAGGATTTAAAACAAAACAGACGATTTTTGGCTGAAAAAGTGACTCAATTTTGTAATACTTATGGGCCTGAAATTTTCGAAGATTATGATAAGTTTTATAAGACTTATAATAACATTCATGAAGAAGCCAGCGATTTCGATGCTAGCAAAGAAGGTATATTGATTAACGAACATGATAAATTGGTTCAAGCTGGCAAGACTTATGACAGTAGTTTACTGACTACGGAATCATTTAACCTTAATAATTTGAGTGATGTGCCCATTTTTTCCAACACCAATTTCCTTGATGTATTTACACATGAAGACTCGAGTCATGAAGAATCTAGTAGCAGTCCAGAAGAAGAACAAGAAGAAGAAGAAGAGGAGGAGGAGGAGGTGGGCGAGAAACAGGGCGATACCGCTCAAGTCAGGCTAAGAAACGCCATTAACAAACGAAGATCGACTTCATAGATGTATATAAAAATATATTTAATTGCGAAACTAGCCAGAGAGTAGCGGTTAAGTTGCAGCAAATTGCTCAAATTCACGACACCAAAAATACACCAGGCGCAATCCACAGGGTTAGACCAGGGACCAAATCTATTTTTAACCAGGTTGACGATTAATCATAAACCAAAGCGAACACCAAACGTGGAAACAGCGAGCAGTATCAGCAACGGATGGACCAGTCTATGACGAGCCTCAGCCATCGGTTATGATCGTGTGAAGCATCGCCAGCGTCTGGCTAAGTAGCGAGAAGAGACGTGCCCACACCAGACACACGCCTAAATTCATAAACAAAGCCTGCAAAGTAACGGGCAACTTCACGAATAAACCAAAATACAACAGGATGCTTCTTTGTATACAAAGTAGCACTTGCTGGTCTAGGCTGTAACCGCACAGCCAGTTGACGTTACTACGGAGCTGTAAAAACCAGGACGTTGGTTCTCGTGTATTGATTCGAACAAGGCTTCTATAATCCAAAAGAAATACCTCGCGGTTGCCAACGCGAAACTTGTAAAGCTCAAACCCAAGCCAACAAGAGCTTATTGAACAAGCTAGTTGTTCCTGCCATGTTCCTGCCAGGGGGATTGAAAATTCACAAGTCCAGAAATAAAGAGAGCAAAAACAAACAAAAAAAAAAAAAAAAAAAGGGCGAATTTCTGAACAAACAGAGTAGTAAAGCTGTTTCAGGCTGTGAGATTCAGAAACAATCAGCGCTAGCAAAACAAAAAAAAAAAAGACAGAAAAAAAAAAAGTGAGCAAAACGAGAAGGAAGAGTGGGGGATAATCCCTAATTAGTACTTTAGCTAACAAAAGGGACTTTACTCATTGTAGTAATCATTTATATATATAGGGTCGATAATCCATTTTTCGAAGTGGTTGAAATTTTGGAAACTACCCTTTCTGGTCATACACTTCATCTTAGCTTGCATTTCCCAGATTTCCTTCCACTCCTTCAGTTTATACCACTCCTTTTACAGTCCAACTATATAAACGTTTACTTTCCCACCACGATCCTTTAGTATAGTATTGTAATTAGACAAGATGAAGTTTTCGATTGTGACTATTTGTATGTTGATCAGCAGCATTGCGGCCACTCCTATACCAGCTGATGTTGACTTGAAGGCCTCTTCGTCGATCAATCCTTCCTACACGGCCACGGCCACGCCAGCCGTGGCAGCCAATGCTGCCAAGCAAGTGGCCTTGGGAGGCACTCCTGTTCATAGAAGAGGCTACTCGGTTGATAAAATTGTTCCTCGGGACGATCACCATGGCAGTAACATTAGAAAATAGACTAGCCAAACAACAAGCCTAGACACAAACAACTACAAACAAAACAAAACAAAACAGAAAGAGAATGCAGGTTGGTAACTCATGCGTTCTTTCTGGCCATTTGATTATCAGGGATAATTCAAATACTTGCATCCGACGCTACTATATAAGTGTATAACGAAGTTATGATTAAATGCCAAATTTTTCACCATTAAAACCTCCTGTATTAAGACAAACCTGTAATAGAACAGTATGGGGTCTCCACAAGATTCCATCTAGCCGGCATATTACATGCAGGTACACACAAAGAAAACATCCGTACACCCACCACCACCAAATTGGTATTGTGACCACAGCATCCCTACCATGCAATAACCGTACTTTAGCATACCATAAAGTGCAAGTATACAAGAATACAGTACCGTTTATTGGTATGTTTATTGGTATGTTTATTGGTATGTTTATTGGTATGTTTACTGGTATGTTTGTATTTGTATTTGCACTCTTGTTTTATTTGTACCTGTTTGTATTTGTATTGGTATATTAGTATTGTTGTTAGGTGTTGCTATTGAATGATCGTTTATCCATTTATTTTGCCTCAGATGTTTTTGGTTTCTTTTTTGTTTTCGCTGAGGGCCGGAATTTTAGGTTTAAATTTCTTTTTCTTGTTGTTTCACCGGTAGTGGCAAAATTACAATTTACACACTCACGCACATTCTGATTTAGTCATACTATTAGCATCATATCATTAATCTATAAGATATATATATATAAATATATATTTGTATATAGGTATATTTATTGGTCTTCCGTTATATCCTATATTACTCATTCGTCTACTCATACCAACGCCAACCCATTCCAGTCTCTTTGCTCCACCATGAAGGTCACTATCAGATTATCTACCGAAACTTCCTACTCAGTAACCATTCCTGATAACTCCACCGTGGAAGACTTACGAAACTCAGCCAAAGTAGCCTGTCCCTCATTCACCAAATTACCTCCTGATTTCAAGCTTATTTTCAATGGAGCCAAGTTGACGCCTTATCAAAAACCGTTGTCTGATTTTAACATTCGTCTTGATTTGGATAACACCGTTATCTTAATGAGTAATGGTAGTGACACCCCTACCATGACTCTTTCTCCTGCTTCATCCCATGCTTCCACCGCCACTTCCACTTCCACTTCCACAACCACACCCACAACTCCTAAGAAGAAATCCAAGAAGAACAAGTGTTCCTTCAAATCATGCACCTCCAGTCCATTACGTATGGTGGGCGATTGTGGTCATTGTCATGGCAAATTCTGTGCCAAACATCGTTTGTTAGAAGACCATTTCTGTCAAGGCTTACAATACTGTAAAGATAATGCCCATGAACGCAATGCCATGAAATTACAAAGTGAAAGCACCATTGCTTCCAAAGTTTAACCAACTCTTTAGATAGTTGTACGTTTTCATGATTTTTCTTCTTTTACTTCTTCTTCTTCTTCTTTTACTTCTTGTTCTGTTTCCTGTTTTGTTCTCGTCATTTAGATTGTATTAGTTATGTAACTAGTTATGTCTTGCCTTTTAATATAATTTTCTAAATTCAACTACGTAGCCAATAAATTCTCTAAAATATCCTCATATTTCCCATTGGTGGCATTGTTAGCCTTGGTTAATATCTCCTCGGCTTCTCCATATATTTTTTCTTGTTGTTCACTCTCAAGTTCATGTAAATTCCCCAAGGATATTAATGCTTCTGCAATATTAACCCAGGTTTCTGGTTCTTGTTCTTCACGTGCCTGTTTCAAATAAGTTAACGCCGTAGAGACCAACTCTTGACTTATCTTCTGAGATTGTTTGCGAGTTAATCCATTAAGTTCTTTGGCATCCTGGAAATTATCATCATAAGTTAACGTGGTGAAAATATTCATTGGTTCTTCTGCTTCCAATAAATATGATTGTCCAATTCGATTACAAATATCACAACGTAACTTACCCAATTTTTGTTTTCCTTCTGAATCAAGTTTTTCAAGTTGTTTATCAAGATTAGTTAAAAAAATTATAATATGATCACGCCACCACTGATTATATTCATCACTATCTCTAATTGAGTTCAAAGGATGCTTTTTCGATAACGGCTTGGTTTGCTCTAATTTACGGCCATCGTCATCATCTTCATCATCATCATCTTCATCTCGTTCATCATCACTCTCTTCCCCCTCCATGATCTCTTTACCAAAATTATCAACCATATCTAATAAATCATCAAGGGCTTGTAATATTTGTAAATTCTCCTCATTGTAATACTGATAATCTTGTACTTCTTGTGCTTGGTGCTCGGCTTTGGTATACACTTCCAAAGCTTCATCCAAGTATTTCTTAACATCATTGGTTTCATCAAGTTCCGATTCCGGGGTTAATTGACTAATGACTTGTAATGGAATTCGATCAATAAGAATACGACTCTTGGTGAATTGTAAAATCACCGAGTTAGGATGCTTGTTCAATCCCAATTCGACTCGTTCAAGGGCCGCATCGAAAAATTCAGCCACTTTCTTAATATCATCGGTATTATAAATGGATAAACTAGCTAATGATAATCCATAAATCGAATGAAATCGATCCGGTAATTTTTTACCTTCTTCTTCTCCTTCCTCACTATTTCTTAACATTCGATCACATTCATGTATTATCCCATTCACAACCAACTCACTCTCCTTGTCCCCCGTCGAATATGTCTTCCACAAAGCTGCTAATTGGCCCATATCATCATTAGCGTCGATTTCTTCATTCAATTCAACTGTTATCTCATTGGTGGGCTTTGGTTCGGGAGTTTCAGATTGTTCTTCCTCAGTCTTTTGCTTCTTGGCTTTGGCCTTAGCGGCTTTACCGAGTCCTAAATGTCTCTTCTTAGCCATATTGCTGGATTGCGGGATGAAAGAGAAATCAGAAATAAAAGAAAATCATTTTATCAGGTTGAATTTTTCACTCATCATAACATTTGCATCAGACCATAGTCTCATACGATGACAGGACTGCACACAACAAACCCGTACATACACAAAAGAGACAAACCTGAAAAAGAAAAGACCCGTTGCCAGATAATCGCACGTGACTTGAGGTAATCAAAAAAAGTAAAGAAATTACCTCTTCGATATCTATAAAAATGATTGCAATTTTTCTTCTTTCTTTTCCTCTATAATTTCACCTTCTTGTCGTCAACTTTCTTCATTCACGAGCGAGTTTTATACCATGTCCAGCTTGTTGGCCTCGTTAAACTGTGAGTCCGAGTCTCATCTCGTCATCACCGATGACTCAACTTGCACTTCCAATGTTGCAACTCTTCGTATCAATACAATCATTGAATCAAACGCCAATCCCATATTACTCATACACTCCTCTTCCGAACCAATAGATACCAAAAGCTTCAATCCTTCCATCCAGGATCTTATAGGCCAAAACCGCTTATCAGTGATAACCAAACCTTACGATCGTCAGGATCTTTTAACAAGAGGTCGTACCGAGGTAGAAAATATCATCGATCGAGTTTTTACAATTTTACCGATTGCCCAGTATGAGTTGAAATCAACCATATCTCAACAATGTCGCAAATTAAGAATCCCCGTCAATGTTTCTGACTCTCCTGAATTATGTACTTTTACCTTATTATCAACTTATATCAACGGCGATTTCCAATTAGGAGTTACTACCCTGGGCAAAGGATGTAAATTAGCCCTGAGAATCAAACGTGAATTGGTGGGTCATCTTCCTTCAAATATAGGTGATGTTTGTGAAAAAGTGGGTCAACTTAGATCAAGGATCCAAAAGGAAGATGACATCAAATTTGATTCTCATAATGTGGGGGAAAATGATGATGATGCCATCAATTCAAGTAAATTGAATTCATTGGTGGAAGAATTCAACATGACTAGAGAACAGAAGAAATTACAGAGAACTCGTTGGTTGTCCCAAATTGTCGAATATTTCCCATTATCTAAATTGGCTGATTTATCGGTGGATGATTTAACCGAAGCTTACAAACAAAATCAAATTAATAATACATCCCAAGCAAATGTGTCAGAAACTAATGATGAATCGACTGTTGAACCAAATGCCAAACGAGCCAAAATCATCAAAAGGGGATCTATTTCATTGGTTGGATCAGGTCCTGGGTCAGTATCTTTACTTACTCTAGGTGCCATTCAAGAAATTTACTCGGCTGATTTGATCTTGGCCGATAAATTGGTTCCTCAACAAGTTCTTGACTTAATCCCACAGAAAAGAACCAGACTATTCATTGCTCGTAAATTCCCCGGGAATGCCGAAAAAGCTCAACAAGAATTATTATCAATCGGTTTAGAGAGTTTATTAAAGGGTGAAAAAGTGGTTCGCTTAAAACAAGGTGACCCTTATATTTTCGGTAGAGGTGGTGAAGAATTCAATTTTTTCGCCAGCCATGGTTTCACCCCGATAGTATTACCGGGAATCACCTCGGCACTTTCTGCTCCTGTTTTATCTAATATACCGGTCACTCATCGTGAAGTTGCCGATCAAGTCTTGATTTGTACTGGGACAGGTCGTCGTGGGGTTTTACCAGTTTTACCCGACTTTGTCAAATCAAGAACTACCGTTTTCTTAATGGCCTTACACCGTGTGGTTGATTTAATCCCCAAATTGATCGAAGACAAAAATTGGGATGCTGATCTTCCTGTTGCAATTATTGAAAGAAGCTCTTGTCCCGATCAAAGAATAATCAGAACTACGCTATCTAAAACTGCTGAAGCGGTTGAAGCTTGTGGTTCAAGACCACCTGGATTATTGGTAACTGGTTATTCATGTGATGTAATTTGCAAAACGAACGAGTCTTTACAAGATAAGGGATGGATTGTGGAAGAAGGTTATGATTACACAAACACAAATTTGGATCAATTCTTATCTTTAGCCTCCACAATCAAAAAGGACTCTCATTACGTTGATTCTACTAATTCGTCAACTACAACTCCTCCTCCTGAATCTATCACCTTGTAATTTAAAAACACCCTTAATTCAATTCTCATTTAACCGGCCAAGTTGCCGGCCCTTTATTTATTCCTTGCATAATTAATACTACTATACTGTATATATTCATATTATTCTATTGCATTGTCTCTTTGCAACTTTGACAGTTTCATGTATATCGTAAATAAGTTTTGATAAGGTAATGCGGAATGCGATATTCATTTCCGCTCTGGTCTCGCGATTTCCATTTAGGGTAACCGAGTCTCCGAAATCAAAATGCGCTTTTCGCTCGGGTTTGAGGTGTTGTTTTTTTAGTATTGGCCTCTATCACCTGGATTGCCGAAAATTAAAATAACCAATATTGATATCAAAATACACGTTTGACGTGAATAGATCAAGCATCTTTTTTAGACCCTGCTTTAAATATTAGTTAATTTGATTATATTCTCTGCATTATCTTAGAAAAGAATAGACAATTCCGTTCCCTCATAATGATCTTGGCAAGGAGACAAGTTTCAGTATTTGGCCAATCTACTTATCAAAGTTATATTAATTCAGTCCCCAAATTCCCCTTTAATGCTGCACGTTATAGATTCCGAACTAGTGGCTCAATCAGATATCTACAAACAAGTTCTTCTGACAAGGAGGAGATTGCATTTGTATTTGATATAGATGGGGTTTTATTAAGGGGGAAAAAGGCCATTCCAAGTGCTAAAGCAGCATTAGATTTACTCAATCTGAAAAAAGTTCCATATATTTTACTTACAAATGGAGGAGGTGTAAGTGAGAAATCACGAGTTGAATTTATATCAAAAGAATTGGATGTACCAATATCTCCGTTACAGATTGTTCAAAGTCATACTCCAATGAAGGTGTTGGCTAAAAACAATGTCTACAATCGGGTGATGGTGGTAGGTGGTCCAGATGACAAGGCCAGACATGTTGCTCTTGATTATGGATTCAAAGATGTTATTACACCCGGTGATGTGATAAGGCAGGTACCTTCAATTTCACCTCACCATAGATATACCGATGAACAATTAGAGAGATACACCAAAGAAAACGCCGATATTAAGAGCCCTATTGATGCAATTCTTGTCTTCAATGATCCCCGGGATGCTGGTACCGATATTCAAGTTGTTTCCGACGTTTTAAATTCCGTGAATGGGGTCATTGGTACCAAGAGGGCATTCGATAGTATTAAGGATAGACGAGTACCTTCAATTCCAATTATTTTCAGTAACAATGATTTTGTTTGGGCCAATGATTATCCTTTGCCTAGATTTGGACAAGGAGCGTTCCGTATCACCACAGAAGCATTATATGCTGAATTGAATCAATTGAAACCCGATGAAAAACTTAAGTCGACCATTATGGGTAAACCATTTAAGATTCAATATGATTTTGCCCATTCAATATTGATTAATTGGAGAGAGAAATTAGTGCAAAATAAAACCAGTGATATTGAAAGTTTGATCTTACCTAATTTGAATGAAGCTCCTACCGATTCTCCATTTACGAAAATCTTCATGGTGGGTGATAATCCCGCATCTGATATTAAGGGGGCCAATGATAATGGTTGGGAGTCTCTATTATTAAGAACTGGGGTATTCAAAGATGAAGATTGGGAACATATCATTGCCAAACCAACAGGTGGCGTGTTTGATAACGTTTTTGAGTCGGTTAGGTTTACCTTAAACAAACATGGGTATTAAAAAATCAATCAGCAGTCTTAATGTCTTGGCATGTAAGCTGTATTATCACTTACGTATTGAGTCATTAAAATTACAAGAAGCATATTCTATCCACAATTTTACAACAGCTTTAGTGGGGGGAAAACAAGAAGAATTGGCACCAAACGGGAATAAAGTATGAGAATACAAGAGCATACATGTTTCATATCCTGTTGCCGTACTGCTTGCTCTAAAACTGGCAGCGCAATACACAGCATCGGAGGAAAAATTTTTTTGACCTACCAATAATAATAGGTAAAAATCTTTATTAAATCATTCAAGAATGAAAAATATTCACTTGATTGATTAAAGAATAATAATAATAATTTTTTAATTAATAAAACAATACAATAGAAACAGAAAAAAAAAAAAAAAATGAATTGACCAATTTAAGAAAACCCGCCTTTTTCGTCCACTCAAGCACCAGTCCTCCTAACATTCGCAAGTTCATGCAGACACTGGACAAGGGTAATTAAACGTATTACCATTTAAATCTTCCAACATGAAAGAGGGCCATGTCACTTGACCACAACATGTTGAATCGGACCGATCCTGCACTTTCTCTAAACGGCAGACGTTGTCTATGGACCAATTGGCTAGATGTGTACTAAGCTCATCGAGGTAGTACTAGAGATGAAAAATCGTGATAGACGATTTTGTCCAGATTCTAAATAGATTAGTATGCGCTCTTTTTTCTTGTCACATTTTCGTTTTCATTATTATTATTATTATTATTACTACTATTATTATTAACAGTGTCTCTATTTCACTCTTTAATTCAATCAAACTTTAAATCTACGCGAATTGCTGTTTGATCATAGAGCATGAAGGGGGGAGGAGGGATGATAGTTAGTTAGCAAGGTTCGAAGGGAGGTTGTGTCCCTTTTAGATGTCACATCGGTTGCTGCGACAACTGCACTTGATATTAAGTTCCTCAATATCTCAGCTCTAAGAGCTATTGTTCCACATGTGGGGGGATGAGAAACGAAAAATAAAAAAGAACATTAAGAGCATTTAATGGAAAGTTGTCATCAACCCTGAAAATAAGTCTGAGGGCTAAAGTAGAAAGCCTAAAAATAATCAAATTAAAAAAAAAAAAAAAAAAGTGTCGAAACAAGAATGGAAGTCATTTGTGAGAGCTGCGGGAGTGCATGCAGACAGCTGAATTTAAAGTTTCTAGAAGGCTTTTTTGACTTTCAACCGTGCATGGTGCGCATGTAACAATTTGTCGCTTAATCACACCAGGTGTACGGGTGCAAAGCGTGCAGCCCGCAGCCTCGGGTCGTTTCTTCTTGCTTCTTAAGAATTTCAACTAGTGCCTTCTTCATGCAGCAATGTAACCCATCCAAAGGCAATAACAAAAAGAGAGAAGAAGAAAAGAAGAAGAAAAACAGAACACCATAGGCTAGAAATGGGAATGTAATTTTCACTAAAGACAGTACGAGACAATAATTTGTGGCAAGAGACAACAGATAGTCAAGCGGACTTATACCCTTACCCGAAATAAGCTTGTCAAAAGTCTACTCAACCCGTTGAATTATTCTATGATTTATTACACCTTCCAGCATTGTTGTGGCCAAACACAGTCTGGCTATTCAATGGGTGGCTGATTTGCCATGAAAGCTATACGATTTATATTGTCGGTGTATACTAACCAATAAGAATAGGGCACTACTTCTCCATTCAAGTCATACCCGTATACCGCACCCTACAAAAAAACAAAAAAAAAAAAAAGAAAAAGAGAACCAACCCAAATCTTGGCTCCACAGTTGGACAAAGTCCAAGATACAACCAAAAAGATTAACAATAGGAAATAAAAGTAAAAATAAAAACGAGACTAGGGAGTACCTACTTATCGATGAGTAGTTTCACGTTTGTTACGATCTCGATTAACCACCACAGAATGAACAACACAGGAATGGTCAAATTCGTATTCCTACTTCATCCACAACTACTACAACTTCTATAAAGCATACAAAAAGAAAAGCGAAAAACAAAAAATATTTGTTCAGTCTGACCGGAATGTGCAGCGATATCACGATGATCGATCATCTGATTGAATGTAACAGTCCGTGAGGCACGTCAAAAAAAAAAAAAATGAAAAAGACAAAAACACAAATAAACTGAACGGTCTTCTTTGTGCAAAATGCCTAGAATCGGGCTAATAAAACTGCAACTAATAGTCCTTTTGTGTTCGTCCCCTCTTTTAACCCTTTAGTTCACTCATTCATTGACTCATTTGATGCTTATTGTATCATAAGTTTCTAAGATTAGTTCCTTCAAAAAATTTTTTTTTAGAAAGTGCCGTTACTAGCCTTTGCAAAATGCCTTTTCTGGTTTCTAAGTAGAACCAAGAAAATCCACCAACGAGGATAGAAGGAATTTGTTCAGCTGCAACACGGAAGGGTATTCAAACACAAAGTGAAACAAAAAAAAAAAATCATGCCTCAATACAATAGAAAAGGATTTAAAAAACTCTATTAAATGCTAATGGTCAAGAGCAACCGGTTCTGGACAATAAAATGTCAATTTCTCCATCTTGCTTTCAGAGAGTGTCTTTGAAATCTACAACGTTGACCGAGATTTATTCTGGAGATTTTTGCCTCTTTCCACGTATTGTCCTCCTTTTATTTTTTTATTTATTTTTATTGGATAACAAGAACACCACCAAGCCAATTAGTATGGCTGTTTTCACTCTATTGTTTATCCTTTTCTACATATCTCCCTTATTCTTTTGTTTTTTCTAACTCCTACCTTCATTCAAACCTTTTTTGTTTAAGCACGCTTGCGCGTGCAGCAAATACAACGAGAATGAATTTAGAGCTCAAACAAGGGAACGGGACTGCATCCGTGGGAGTGAACGAGGTTGTCATGATTGATTGCATGATTCTGAAGAATCTAAATTCTCACCGGGTCCCCTTTTCAGGTCGAATGGCTCTCTGGTGCATTGTATGAACAATAATAATTATAGGAATTATAAACAAGAACAATAGAAGAAGAAAGACAAAAAAAAAAAAAGAAATGAGGAGATCGGTTGTTAAATCTACAAAAAACTGCGTGTCTTGTGCCGACTAGCAAGTGTCAGCAAAGATAATAATAATGATGATTGAATTAAACAAAAGGAAGAAAATAAATATTATTTGTATGCCCGGGGCATTGATGCTTAACTATACAAATTTGTTGATATGGCATCTTTCTCTTTGTACGGGTGACAGAAAAAAAAAACAAAAAATGAACAACATATAAAGTAAAAACAATTATTGAAGAAGGTATGATAGTTTACTTTAGACCTCTCGTTTAACTTGAAGATGCACCTACATACAGCCGTTTGAGTGAAGAAGGTAGTGGTCGAGATCTAAAATATCGCGAGCTCTTAAAACATACAGCGTAAATCATTTCGAAGATCGATGATACAAAATGTCCTCTTGAAGTTATTAGGTTTCGTATTCATATTTGAATTTTTAAACCCCTTTATTCTAAATAACACCTCCCCGGGAAGCCTGGTTGTTATTGACATTCTGTTCTTTGGTTTTTAACTCCTTCTGTTCTTTTCTTTTTGTATTTTTTTTCTTTTTTTTCCCTAAATTTTTTGTTTTGTATTATTTTATTTGTATTTTTTCGTTCATTCTAGTATTTCGAGGCGAAGGGCCCGTGCAAAGCATTGCCCATTTCTTAGATCATGGGTAACTTAGTAGCTATTGCAATCTTAAAATATTGCTTTTGGTATTGCTTAGAACGGACAAATCTCCATTCTAATGGTGCCGAAAATAAAAGCGTGAGGCAGAAAGAGGAGATAGCTTATAATCATTGAATCTCTATTCCCATTAATATTTTTACTCTATTCATGGACTTTAATCTAGCTTATTTTATTCCCATATTTTTGGCAAAATTACCCATTAATCCTTTATTCTATCGGAACAAGATTCATCTTGGAATGTAAGGGGCCCATTTCAGCCATTTACTTAATGCTACATTGCTCAGAAGTTACAAAATTAAAATACACATTTTTTATCTTATTTTAAAGAAATGAATGAAAATTATATTAAAAAAAATTTAAATAAAGAAGAATTGAAATATGTAAAGTAATCAGGAAAGATAACCATGATCACTTGTCGCCATTAGAAAATAAAAATTATATATATATATTCGTAGCATCCGAAACCATAAGCAAGTAAAACATGTGAGGGTATTTCAAATCATCGCTCACCATTAATTACGAAGTAATGGCATAGTAGAGTAACCATGGTTAATGATTGGAGGAGGTAAAGGCAAGTTCGAAGTAGGGAGAGGGAATGAGTGATGATGAGTAGGGGGAGGTAACATCTGATGAGGATGTTGTTGTTGTTGTTGTTGTTGTTGTTGAACTGGTGGAACAGCCTGATGGTGTTGACGAAGAGCTTCCGAAGTTATAACTTCATGTTTCAATAAATTATTTTCATTCAACATTTGCTTCTTGATAGAGATTCTTCTTCCATTTTTACCCTTACAAACTTTGTTATTCAAAACTTCCTCAGCAGCTAAAGCTGCACCCTTTCTTTTAACCAATTTTGCATGAAATAAACCACAAGCATTACACAAAGTTCTGACACCATTAGGACCTCTTCTCCATTCAGGAGTTTCAGTTGTACCACATCTGTGACATTTATTACTTGGCTTGTTGATCACTTCTGGAATAGAATATTGAGAAGCAGCACCAGGAGTAGCAATGTGTGGACTTTGGAAAGGAACTTGTGGTGGAGGAGGTTGTTGTTGACCATGTTGATAATAGTAAGGATGGTAATAGCTATTAGGGGAAGAATAATGAATTGGAGATGCTTGAGGTTGTTGACTAGATGCTGAAGAAGGTGGAGGTAATTGAACTGGTGATTGATAAGCATAGTAGTGAATTGGTTGTTGGGTATGTTGGGGTTGATGTTGAGGTTGATGATGATTCACCTGTTCGTAGTAAGGAAGAGTTGGAGAAGGAAGTTTTTGAGCATTAGCATTAATGGTAGAATTAGGAGTAGCCAACATGTAATTGGAAGAAGAAACAGGTTTCAAAGGATATTTGAATTGATGTAAATCTTTTGGAGAACCACCAACGGTAGATGAAGAAGTAGAATAACCTTGAGCAACTTGAGAAGGAGAAGTAGAGCTACTAGAAACTCCTTGACCAATCAATGGTAAGGAAGGACGGTGACCTTCTTCCTTCATTCTTGGAGAAGATTGCAAACTGCTCACGGCAGAGTTTGAAGTCAACTCGCTAATCGAAGGTAATCTAACTGGGTTAGAATTAACTGGAGTGGAAATAGGAGGAACTTTTGCAAGTAAACCAGGATTGGAATTTGTGCTAACGGCAGACATTTCTATGAATTAATGTATTTTTATTATTAGGGTCCCTTTTGGGTATTAACGGATTTAGGAATATGCTAAATCAATAGAGATTTTTTTATAAAAAAAAAAAAAGGAAAAGACAAACACTTAAAGGAATGACTAGAGTTACAGATCAGGAACTAATACTGCAACTTATGATAATAAAGCTTGGTGGGTTGAATGTTACTCAATAAATGAATAAGAGATGAAAAGGATAAAAAAATATAATCAAAAATGAATAATAAATTAAAAAAATTTAGATCAAATGGCAAAAAAATCCAGGGAACCTTTGGGATATATATACTTTTTTTGCAAGCTAACTGAAGCCAGAACGGTTAAGAAGGATAAAATAAGTAATGATAATTTAGGGTACTGGAACGCCAATTACAAAAGAAGAACATACACTAGAAATTATCACAGACTGACAAAAAAAGAAAAGAGAAAGTAAAAAAAAAAAAAAAAAAAAAAAAAAAAAAAAAAAAAAAAAAAAAAAAACAAAAAGCAAAAAGTGAAAGGGAAAAAAAAAAAAAAAAAATAAGTACAAATGAAAGTTTAACCGGTAATAACGACAGCTACAAAAAAAGAAAAGGGAACAAAAATTAAACGAAAAAAAACTCAAACAGACAGACAGTCAGACACGCACACAAAGACAAAGACCAAGATGCGTGGAAGCATACAGGACCCTATTCTGCCACTGATTTATACTTGACATGCACCAGAATGCAGCTTTGGCACACTTTGTTTTGTTGTCTATCGCTACATGCGCATTGCAGTTTGAGGTGAAGACACTCTGCTGCACGACGTCCTGAGGACGGGCCGGTCCATGATAAAATGCAGACAAAACTGCACACAGGCGGGAAGCGCATTATGCAATGCGAAGGTATGATGCGGATACGCAATCACACAAAATAACTCAAACAATATTATTTCTGGTTTCTCCTTCAGAGCCTGATTCCATGTCGGACACTTTTGACTGTGTGCAGGTTTGTCCGACACTACATATTAATCTATTTGAATATTATTATGACGGTGATAGTTGTATTATAGTATAAGGCTGGAGGATTGTTTTCTGCTCCTTCTATATGGTATATACTACAAATATATTTTTTTACTTTATTTTTGAGCCTCTTCCTTTTTTTATTTTGCAATTTGCGCTTTATCTGGTTGGCTGTTTCAGCTGGGAACAATATAAGCACCTTTATCTTCTCGGTTTAATCACTCATGACAAAATTATTTTAGGAGCACCGGTAGGCAGCTGATATTTTTTTTTTTTTTTCTAACGTGATCCTTCTCGTAACCCAACCTTCTGTGCATTTACTTGGATCGGTCCGTGTGGATCAGTTAATTAATTTCACGCCAGAGCAGGACGTAAGACTACGCTCAAATACTTGGTCGGATCGTAACTCCATAATTATACAGCAAAAAAGGAAAAAAATACAATTTGGTCTGGTACCAATTCATACCCTTGTCACATCATCATCTTTTAAACTCTATTTCCTCTGATTTTATCTTTCGACACCTGTTGTTGCGCAATCACCCAATCTAGATACAAAAACTATGTTATTTTTATCAGTGTGATATTGCACAGTCCCATACTCGTTTCATCTCTCATCTTGTTGCCCCTTGATGTAGTTGCTTGCCTTGAGGGTTTTTTTTTTTTTATTTACTTATTTGTTTATTTGTTTTTTCTTCTTTCAACTATACAGTCAGATATCCGTACTGGTGACTTACTACACTCAGGAGGGCTAGTTCTTTTCTCAATTATTAATATTTTTCGCATTCTACTTAAGGCTCGCGTTTTTTACCCTGAATCTCAACCCATCTGATGTTCCGGATATAGGTCGGTCGGACAGTTCAACTAGTGTTTGCAGCGCGGGCATCTTAGCTATTGTTCTCTTCTTAACTTTTATTTATAACTTTTATCTTATTTTATTTTATTTTTTTTTTTGTTATATTTGTTGTTCTTAAATCGTTTTCAATCATAATTCATAACAAAAGTAGTTGTGTTGTTACCAAAACGACGGAATTTAAGCTTCGAATCGGTCTGTGTTCGCTTCTTTTTTGGTTGTTTAGTTCATATTGCATCTCTGTCTGAACCGATGACTCCAGACAAACAATCCAGACGCCACTTCAACTGTTGGCCGTCGTCTTCCCACAAGGAAGACAGCGCACGAGCTGCAAAAGTTACAACACCGACATTGGAGCTGATGCGCACCTACACTAACGTAATACCCAACTGTGCATCAACGTAACAACCAGCAGTCAATCGTTTATCACATATACTCGAAATAAGATGGCAGAAGACATAATAGAAATGTAAGATGAGGAGGAGGGGGGAGAGGGGGGTGGAGGAGTGCATAAGTGGAAACTGAGTTGTGCTAATTTAGGATAACCGGATAATAGAATCCGAACTACCGTGGTCAAAGTCTGTGAACCCCACCTCAGTTATCGTATGTCCCCGGAACTCTAATTGTAAAGGCCCCTAAGGATGCTCCGCGGGCCCGTACATCCACTACGTCGTAAACCTGCACACAACCCCAGTAGCAGACATCACCCACCCTGAATAAACCGTTAGTACGTAGTTCTGTTCAAGAGCCGTATACATTCTTGCTCGTGGTACTGATGTTCACGAAGGTTTAACCCCAAGA
>JAJMSM010000008.1:259115-288017 GCA_030578475.1 Hyphopichia wangnamkhiaoensis
AAAAATGGAAAAAATTTACAAAAAAAGGTAAAAGTCGACATAACAAATTAATGTTACATTCCGAAAAAGCGGCTACATTAATCCATATTCTTTGTTTTTTTTTGTCACTTCAAAAAAAAAAAAAAAAAAAAAAAGAAAATGGCTATTTTTCTTGCATCTGGATGCCTTGATAGTCCACCACTTGCGATGAGCCTCTTTGCTCCGTCGAAATCGCTGGCAATCACCCGGGATATCTTTAATAATGCCCAACACATATAGAGCCAATTAATACGTTTACGAAGAATGCAAGACTCGATCTAATCCCAGTGGTACAAGACACACGTCAATTATCAGTCGAGCCAATCAATGGTCAATTCCAGATTCTTTCCAATCGCTTTGTTATTAATCCGTGCCTTCCCCTTGGGAATTATGTCAATAATCCAATCAATTTTGTCTTCCGTTTCCCTATTTCTTGCTCCCTTTTAAGCTCTAGATTGTTTCTCTTCAAATTCTGAATGTGAAAAATAAAACTTGTAAAGCCTATTCGATAGTGGCTTCGTACTTGGACACATTTCGGTATTCGACTGGTATAAGCGGTTCGTAACTGGGGTCTTCTTTTAACCACATGGCGTAACTTTCTGTCAATTAGATACAAATTGTCTTTTAGATTTTTTGTCACTCGATGCTATTATAGTCGAACAAAAAAAAAAAAAAACCCTCATTAAAAGACGGCTTAGTTCGCATTGCAACTGCATAATCAAACAAACAAACAAAAAAAAAAGAGAAAACAGTGGCATTTTCAATCAGACCGCGGGCCACCAACTATTAATACCACAAAATGATATTCTCCGTCATTCTAATAGTTCGTGCAAACACTATTGTGATGCCTCTCGCCTCGTATGTCACTTGACAAGTAAACCCAAGAATTTCATAGAGATAAAGAATGATATTGGTGTGTCAATGATACTATCTCCAGTGCCATGGCTACCTAGGTGTATCGTGGTGATTTCCTTGTTCAGATAAAGAGCGCACATATTAAACAACCAGAACAAGTAATGCATGCAAAACTATTGTGAAAGAAACAAATACATATCCTGGTGACTCAAAAGGGGAAGCCATACCCAGACACGCATGCCCCAGACAAAAATACTTCAAGAAAGAAAAGTCACCCAGATTGATCAAGCTCGCGGAGTCTGACAGAGGAAAGTTTAATCGACCAAAGTTTATTGTGGTTGAGAAATTTGAAAGGGACCCTCAAATAATCTCACATTTTATCTCTAAATCTTTGTTTTTTCGTTCCGGTTAGCCATGACAAGGGTGATAACGTAGTAGTTTAAAAAAAGAAAAAATGTAAAGAAAAAAGAAAACCACCCACAATTGTGCATGTGTCATGTGAAAAAATGAACGTATAATGGAGTGTAACAGAATTGAGTATTAAGAAATAATGCCAATGGTCGTCTTTGAAAGCAACCATTATATTCTTAGGTGGGTTTCAGTTGAAACCATTCCCAGATGGGAACCTGGGTATTTCGGATATTCTTTACCTACTATGAACAAAGTTTGTTCTGGTTATTTAAACTTTTCCACTATTTGCTATTCAGTGATTAATCTAAATCTGATTAAAACCCCTCTTTGGAGAACGAAAAATAAAGTATAGTGAAGAAATTCACTTTGGTAAATTGAATTTATTTTTCAATCGGTCAAATGACACGAAGAGGCGTTGTAAGGGTCATATTGAGACCGGGTGCTAGCGTCAATAATTGTCTTGATTTTCTTCTGTAACTTACATTATTAACTGTATCTTATTTTAGAATTGAAAAGTATAGCCGAATGACAAGCATGGATTTTCACCCAGACAATAGCAATTTGATGATCTTATGTAGCGACCCCAGGTTTAGATGAATGGGTGTTTCAAAAGCGAATCAACTTAAGAATAAAGTTAGCCATTGTAATAGCGCAAAAAAACAAAAAAAAAAAAAAAAAATATAAGAAAAAAGAACAAAGAAAAAGCGAGAACAATCAAAAAAACCATCCAAATAATAAACGAAGGAAAGAAAGTATAAGTAGAGCAAGGGGAAAATAACGGTACACATAATTAGCATTTTACAAGGTGTTAAGAAATCTTATTTGTGAATAATAATCCAAGAAGGACCAGAATTGAAGAGAAAGTGGGAAATAAGACCAGATTATGGGAATAAAACTAGATTATTACTGAGTCGGGCTTAACACCAAGCTTGTACAAAAATATTTGGAGGGTCGAACATCAAACAAAACAAAAAAATAAAGGGAGAGAAGAAAAGCAGCTGAGACCATCATCTAAAACAATACACAAACACAAAACTTACCCATTGATAAGGCCCGATGCACACAAAATATGGCCAACTCTGATACACAAGAAAATATTTGGAATAATTATCATCATTAGTTTTGTTCGATAGATGATGGGTCTTAACTACATTACTAACTCATAAGACCGATAATTTTCCCAGCCATTTTTTTTCAAGTATTTTTTGTTTCTTCTTTTCTAAGATTATCTTCTTTTGCCATTTTTGAAATCTGGGGAGACTTGGCATTCCTAATACCGGCAGAAAAAAAATAAGATAAAACTTACTTAATGTTGCTAAGGGCTTCTCGAACAAGAGAATCATTAGTAAAACATGAACCCGTCAAAGATTACATCAAGTGTAGCATAATTGAGCATCAAACAAAAAGTAGGTGAGTGCCTGCCATTTCAACCTTGGTCGTATCAGTCTGATAGGTGCTATTTGTGTAAGAATTATTGTCGGACTAGTGTATGAGTATTCCTTCGACAATAGCAAGCTTGCTTGATATCGAACCACAATTTGCGCGACTGACAAAGTGGACAATAGATGAGAAGCGACCGGTGGTCAATTAGTGAATGAAGTAATGTGTGCAAAAATAACGTAACCGGCTAAAAAAAAACAAAGGGACAAAATTCACAAGCTCAACACTTGAGAACAATAGCTATCATGTTTGTCAATCCTCGCCTTTAACCCTAAAAAAAAAAGGTTGATCATTGGAAAGACAAACAAGAATTCTACAGTTTGAGGAATTTATTTTCCTTTCCTCTGTTCATTGTTTAATTTTATTATTATTTAGTAATTAAAAGTTATTAAGGAAAAAACAGGGCTAGAATATTGTTGTTTTCGCCTATCACCCAAATTCTAAGTTGCAGCTGTATGATCCGATTTGTGTCTTTGTACACAAACGTGGGTTCTTAAAATTCAGCCCAATCTACATGACTCGAACCCCTGGTATCCACCTCGCTCTTACAAGTTCAACAGTTTCAATCGAGCATCCCTCCCCGTCGAACTTACCCTCAACTTCTTTTGATTATTAGGGTTTTCATTTGGCGTTGATTTGTGACATAGTCACTTTGTGTCCTAGCTCGCACATACCTTTACTTGTTTCTATCTTTTGATAGCATCGTCTTATCACTCGAATGTTCTTGTGAGAATTCTCGAAAATGCATATATATATAGATATCTATTGTCTGTAAGACTCACAGTATTGTCTTACTAAAGTGTGCATAAAAGTCCTACGTTTCATTTGGGCGTTTGCGCTTATTAAAAAATTTTTTTTTCTAAAATTGTATTTTTTTCTTTAAGCTCAATTATTTTATAAGCTTTTATTTTTCGCTTTGGTGATAATTCATCGTGCATGATTTTTTTTTTTTTTTTGGTTTTATTGTTGTTATTTCAATTTGGTAAGTGACAATTTTTGTATTACATTTTTTTATTTTGATTCGCCCTACTACTTAAAATACTTAGGAAACAGTGCATGTTGAAACGGAATTTAGTCACCTGTTGAGGCTCGAATCTATGGTTCATGATCTTAATTTCCATCTTTTATCCGGGAATCCAGGCATTAACTGATTACAATCGTGGAGTTAATCCTAAAGTATAATTTGAAATCTTCTATTTTGGGTCATAGCAATCTTTAGCACAGCATTAAGGCTGACATGTAACATATTGGCCCAAAAATAAATGGAACCATGGGGAATGGTTCCCTTTGTACAATTTGCAGAGGGAAAAAAAAGACACCTTTCTTCTAAATTTGGCTTTCTATAGTAGAAGAACAAACAAAAAAAAAACTTGCTTATCCAGGTTTGTATATTCAGCCATGTTAGCAATTGCCTGCTTTCTCCCTTCACCTTTTTCTTTTCTTATAGGCTGATCGGTAAGAAAATAGTAAATACAAAGAAAATTAATATTTTGGCAAAGGGTCCAATCTCACTAGATGATTCCTTCAGTTTCGGATTTTACTCGCTACTATCTGTGTGTGCTTGTGATCCTGTTTTTGTATTATTGCTCGGTCACAGCGCGTATATAAAATCTCAATCCTTCAAGCAGCCAGGCTTACCTGATAGCTTGCTGTATTTTTTATTATTTAGTGTCTGTTAAAACAGTGTCTGATCGACCATTTTTCCATTTTATTTTTCTATTAATCCCGTTTGCATCCAAACCGTCCTGGTTACCCGATCTCCTTTGGGCGTTGAAAAAAGTTATCAAGCTTGCGTTTAAGCCTCCTTACCTGTAATGTTGTAATCAAACCTATCAAATTAATCTATTGAGGGCAGGGCTAGAATGTTAATTTTAGAGTTTGGATTCCGTATTGCGGTCCAGATTATTCCTTATTATTCTATGTTTTTTCCGTTGTTCTGACTTAGCCCTTAGATGAGATCAGGAGGAGGACCCCTCCGTCGTGTAAACGTTTGCTAATTGCTATTATTAGATTTAACTATTAACGGCCGACCCTGGGTAAAACTGGTGATTTTTACGAGAATCTTTCTCTATTCAAGTCTTAATTCTAGAGCGATTTCAGGATTCTCTGGGTCCATTCTTATTCTGCCAATCAAAAATCACAAAATTCTTAGCAGATTGTCAATTTACATATTCAACAATAATAACTTTCAAGACTGGTAGACTCGAAATTCCACACATATTGATTGCAACGTACAGGTGATCATGCCCCGCGGCCAATGCGATATCATTTTCTTTGCAGTAAAAATGAGAAGAAAAAAAAAAATGAGTGCGACGGTCAAACGTAATTCGAGGCACTGACACGCATCTTCCGGACCGATCATGCGTGATTCTGCAATAGAATAGTTGGACATACTCTTACTTCCCATTTAGGTCTATTTTCTACATTCAATCAACGTGGATGGCTGCTTCTGTCTCGTTCTTCATATTTTTTTTTTTTTTTTTTTAATTTTTTTTTTGCTTCTTTTTTGTGTTCGTCTTTACCACTTCGATCAGATTATATCAAAAGCTTATTAAGAAAAACAGCTTTGAATTCCTCCCCGAAATTACTATTTATATCCCATCGACAATTCTTTCATCAAGCCTTATCCGTTGAATCGACTTTAGCATCTATAAACGAAATTTACTAAGCAAAGTGGTAGAGCTACGTTAGTACGTTGATAATCTATCCTGAATCTTTGCTTTGTGTCGGAAACAGACTCTCAGATTACTCAACAAAATATTCTCGCCTCATTTTTCGATAAATCATGTTTATGTTGTTGGGTATTACTTGATTGTTGTTAGCAACTAATCATTAAACTTCATATATTTATTCTCTCATCAAAATCAATTAAAAAGATTCATATGTTCTTTTCTTGTTTCACTTCCTGTAGTATTGCGCGATGAGAAATGAAGCTAGAACATTTGACTCCACACAAACAACAAGAACGTCTTCTTACTTCCCTTTATTTACAAATTATAGTAAAACAATCAATTACTTTGTTGTCAAATGTCAGTTTCATTGTGAGCCCGTTTTTGAGCATGGAAGGCAAGGTAATATGAATTAATCATAACCGGTACAAAGCTTCCGGCTGCACCGTAGGCGCACAGAAGTCCTAAATGTCTGGGAGCGTTCTGCATGATTTCCAAGTTTACAATACCTAAGGGAGAAAAAAAAAAAAGTGCTAAAACCGCGTGACAGACTCACTGGCAATCTAGACACACTTTTGCTCAGTGGTGAGAAAATTTATGTTGCAGGGCTTATCTATATTTCGATATGGTATCCAGGGTGCTTTCGCGCTTACTCCATGATCGATGCTTCCTACTATAGTCAATAGCATCTTAATTTTCGCCTGTTTAACCCCAGCCTCGCGTATGACCTCACCTCAATTTTATTAGCCTCTAGTTTGCATCACTTAATTTATTTCTGCCGGTACACCACTTGGCACCAAGATAGTCGCTTATAACTGACTAATAGCCATTACCAATGACTTGGCCGCGGTGGTGATAAAACCGCGATCAACTTTAGCAGTTAAATTACATCCCCCAGATTTCATAATAAAATAAAATAAAACAGAATACAAAAAAAAAAAACTGTCGACCTGGTAGAGCTCGTTCCGATCGAGCTAGAAGCCAAATTTCTTGTCGTACAAACCTTGTGTACTTCCTAATCGGGTATTTCTTCTGAAGACGAGGCAGACCGATCATCTTATTACTAAAAGCATAGATAAGCACATACTCTAATAATTTCGGACGAAAGTTACCTGAATATAATATTTACTTTGTTAAACCCTATTGTGACCTATAAAATTTACAAGCGCAGCTGACACCATTTCAAACAAGGGAACGGATACTTGCTTGGATGCCGTATTGCCCGATACATTGGGAATAAGTAACACTTTCTTTTCCACTAAAGCAGTTGTTGTTCTTGTGCAGCTCCAACATGTGGGTTCTAGGAATTAAACGCAGCAAAACAAAGCTGCATAAAATAAAGCATAGAAAATAAGGGATGCGCAAGTTCCAAATGTGGCTGCATGGTGCAAAGATTCGAAGCACTGACGCATGCCCGTCCACGCGCGCAAACATGATGAGGCAAGAGCCGATCGGGTGTATGGGTGTAATCTTTTATATACAGTTCCATGCATAAACTGGCTTCCGAGCAGGACTGTGTATTAACCCACACTGCATAATTATCAACCGAGTTCTATAATCAAGTAAAATATGGGGGCAGACTCATAATTGAGAATGGGAATAAAGCCTTATTTCCGTAGTTTCCCTCGCCCATCAATATACTATCACAAAAAAAGAACAGGAAAATCCTCAAGTGAACTTATAAGTAAGCCTTCCTAATTACATCTCAGATTGATTCATTTTGTTGGATCTGTACCCTGTCTTAACTGATTGCTATAAAAGTCAATCTTACGGGTTTTATTTCCATTCCCTGACTTGGTTTATTTCCATCCTGTGAATTAGTTTATTTCCTTGACCAGGAAATAAGCATTTGAGGAGCAGTTATTTGGCCCTTATTCTTGATCTTCCTGGGTTGTAATATCAATCGTGATCAAATTAAATAATAGCCATGTATCCCGGCACAAATCGGTCATTTGACAAAAAAAAGCTAAAATTGAATAAAATAAAATTAAAAAGAATAACCATGAGGCAGTCATTGTATTCTTTGTTATGTTGGAAACACACGTTTATCCTAATGGACTCTATTGTTGAGGTTCAAATCGTAATTAAATAATTCAGATACGGTAATAAGTTGTGTCTGCTTACGATTATTCTGGGTGATTGTCAGCACAATTCTTCCAAGATGCATCTGAACAACCAACCGCCCCTACTTATTTTTAGTGGTCGCCGTGAAAACCTAGTTTCTACTACTTTTTTTTTTTTTCTTTTCCTCTTGACTCTTTCTTGATATTGATGTTACACTGTACATCCTCACTTGAAAGCAGAAATTCTAAAGGTATTGTGCTGCAATAATGTCAAGTGATATCGTAGATGGTGGTATCGTATCCCTGCGCTGGAACCATTTGGAAGCTCATACCTCCAATCCCTGCAGCTCGGGGCAACCGGCATATACCCTTAAGTAAGGTTTGTCTCAATTACAAAGAAACAAAAAGACCTAGGCCTCTCGCGCATCTGTAACAAAAAAAAAAGTGTTGGCGCTTCTCACTGGGTCTCTCAGATTCTTTGTTGAATGAGATCTCCTCTTCTGACAAACCCTCTTTTATTTTTTATATAGCAAAGTGCAAATTCTTCTACGAACGTGCAACAATTGGGGAGTGAGTTGAGTTGCATATGATTTTTTTGCTTATGTAATGTTTGAATATCCATGGATAAGACTTATAGGAAGCTGGTCACGTTACTCGACTGACTTCCTACTGTTTTTGGCTCGAAAACCAGTTGTTAAAAACATCAAAAAAAACCAGACAGCTTGGGCCCTTGAATTTAAAAGTTACCTACGTCTTCGTATTTTCACTTAGATCTCAACGGCCAAGTCTAAGCATCTGTCGCTTCGATGATGGGAGGGTTAAAATACAATGTACATGACGCCAGAGAAGAGTACTCGAGAATCGGGTGGTTGGTTTCCTATATAGGAAACCTTCGGAATAATATCATTTTCTCGGGAAAGTGAGCTGAGTATTCCGCTTTCCCATTCAGTAGCAGTATTCCGAGACTTCCCAATTGGTAAATATAGTTTATCACCCTTCAGTCTATGCTCTTGTATGTTTCATAGCAGTTTTAGCAAGCTCGACTAGGTTAAACCTTGAATGAGTCAAGATAAAAGGAGAACAAATGTGTATGTCAAGGAGTGTAAAAACAAATCGAAAATGAAGACCGATTCTCAACTGAAGATTCTTCTCTGTGCTAGATAGGATAACAGAGTGGATTACCTGATAACTGGCCAATCTCACAAGTGCCTTTAGTCTGTTTGGAAATGAAAAGGGTAGAATCAATAACGAGAGATGTATTGTGGTAGAAGATAGTATTTGGTCCCATATCAAGGTTGTTCTAGCGCATGTAATGGTGATCGTATCCCGAAAAAAGGACCTTTATAAAAAAGGGGAAATTCTTATCGACAACCACAATGAGGTTCAAGGTTAAGACTTTCTCAGAGATGATTGCGTATGTTGATGATCATCATGACCAGTCTTGTAGCACTTCACAACAGAGAGGTACACTCCATATCAGAAAGCCACATGGGCCATTTGCTTATCGAATGCAAGATAGGTATAAACATAGATCCGTTTTAGCATCCATTGTTCTTGGGTAAGCATGACATCCCGTTTTAGCTCCAAATAATGAATAAAATCTAATTAGACCATTATATGTAAGGAACGTCGGCCATTAGGACAAAAATATTCGGAATCGGAGTGTTATTCAAGTTGACACAAGCATAGCCAGGGAAAGCGGAAAATCGATTTCGGCTTTAATTGTTTGTGTTGCGTTCCATATACCTTCGCGGTATATAAATATCCAAAACGGGAATCTTTAGTTGCGCTGGGTGGCATAGGCTGATGCGAAACCCGAAGTATGCCAAATCAATCAGAAGAGTAAAAAAGAAAAAAAAAGAAAAGAAAGAAATGGAGAGGATGCTAGAAGTAAGGAGAAGAACCGAAGAGCCGATACAGAGTATAAAGAAGCCTACAATTGCATTATCATCATATTATTCCAGATAAAATGGGCAAAATACTGTGACTTATACAACCAAATTGTGTTGTTCTGATACTATCAACCTAACAAAAATAGAGATGACTTTTAATGAAAGATACTCCGAAGACCAGCTCCTAGAGTCTTCCCTCATTCATCGATCCTTGAAGTCGGCTCCACATGTTGTGGAGAAAGCAGTTGGTTCGTATCTCCACATACAAGGAGGGAAGAAAATATTAGATGGATGTGGTGGTGCAGCTGTAGTTTCCGTTGGACATCTGAATCCAGTTGTTATGCAAGCTATTTCGGAACAATTATCGCGTGTTACTTACGTTCATACTCTGGAGTATACTACTCCAGTAGCCGAGGATTTGGCTGAAAAGCTATTGGCTAATTACCATAATCAGATTGGTAAAGTTTATTTTGCATGTTCCGGTAGTGAGGCTAATGAAGGAGCTTATAAGTTGGCCCTTCAGTATTTTTATGAACAAGGATTAAATTCCAAAACCCATTTCATATCTCGTGAACAGTCTTATCACGGGAACTGTCTAGCAGGAATGTCTTTATCGGGACATAAGGCAAGACGTAAGCCATTTGAGGACTCTATACCAAATACCTTCCATAAGGTGAGTGGGACCAATGAGTATAGAGACAAGAAAGAATCAGAGACCACAGAGCAATTTGTGAGAAGATTGGCAAATGAATTAGAACAAAAAATATTGAGCATTGGTCCCGAAAAAGTAGCAGCATTTTATGCCGAAACCATTGTGGGTGCTACTTCTGGTTGTGTTCCAGCACCCAAAGGATATTTCAAGGCTGTAAGAGAAGTTTGTGATCGTTACAACGTTTTACTTATTCTCGACGAAGTCATGTGTGGATCTGGAAGAACGGGTACTTTTTTCGCCTGGGAACAAGAAGACATTGTTCCCGATATTACCTGTGCCGGTAAAGCTTTGAGTGGTGGATACTTACCATTGTCAGCCATTTTCATAGGTCATAATGTCCTCGATACCATCAAAAAAGGTTCTTCTGCATTCAATAGTGGGCACACTTATCAATCATTCCCATTAGCATGCGCTGCTGCAAATGGTGTGCAAGATATAATAAAAAAAGAAAATTTGTTAGAGAATGTTATTGAAATGGGCACTTATTTAGAACAGGAATTGAAAAAAGCTGTTGGACAACATAAAAGTGTGGGGTCCATTAGAGGAAGGGGTCTTTTTTGGGGTATTGAGTTTGTAAAAAATAAGGATACCAAGGAACCATTTGCATCTTCTATTAAGTACGGTTATGCGGTTCAGAAAACTGCTTGGGAGAAAGGGGTTGCCATTTATCCAGGGGCTGGTACCATAGACGGTGAAAACGGCGATCATGTATTAATTGCACCTTCTTTCGACGTCACTAAAAAGCTTATCGATGAAATCATAAAAGTAGTTGCTGCAAGCATTGAAAGCTGTGAGTCTCAATATCTCTAAACTGTATATTTACATACTGATCAATTTTCGATATCAATGTAACATTTTGGGAGCTAGAATTTGTAAAATATTGGTGCATGTCATTTCTTTTCGACGATTTTCGCAACTTCCGAGACAAAAATGAAATTGAACAATTAAGACAGGTCTGTAATATTTTAGTTCACCTACTATCATTCAACACACAAGCTAATAGTCGGTTACGTTACTTTGGCCTAGGCCAGCTTAACCAACCTTCGCTTACCTAAAAGACCATATCCCATCTAAAGCTTATTGCGAACTGTTTGAGATTTAAAAATGCCATAATCAATAACCCCTATTACATCTTTGTGGTTAGCGTAGCTTGACAACACCGCCCAAACTTTGGAAAGTGCGATCAACAAACCTTGCTTTGTTCGAAAGAGGAAAAGATGTGCCATAGGTATAGTCTTTTATTGATAAATGTGCTATGTTTGTATTCTTGGTAAAGAAACTCATCTTCCAGCGAAAATTTTGTGGTACAAAACCATAAAAATATCAATTTAAGCTCCTCTATATACTGAAATAATATCTGAGAGCATTCAAGCTGGAATATAAAACAAGGAGAAAAGAAAGAATGGATCAAATTTAGACAACTATTATCCACTTTTCTACTTAGAGTTTCAAAATAGCCGTTCTAGTATAGTGGTTAGTACAGTTCGTTGTGGCCGAACAAACCCAGGTTCGATTCCTGGGAACGGCATTCTTTTTTCAGTCTAAACTGCACTTTTTTTTTCTTCTGGTCCAACTAGTTTTTGTGTTTCCCATAAAAATTTACACTTTTTTTTTTCCTCTCCTTCATGAAAATTCTCAAAAACCAATGAGACAAAGGTGAATTATATTACGATTGAAAACACAATTCAGGTTATCGTTGCTTAATCACTTCTTAATCATATCCACATATAAAAATGACTGCTGCTGCCGCTGAAAAATACGAATACCCTCCAATCCGTATGTATCACTATCCAGGATGGCTCTCGTGAAAAGTGGATTAATTTTTTGTTTATCCACTCATAATTTAAAGATGAATGAATTTACTAACCAAGACTCTTATAGCATCTCAAAAAGAGTTAGACGACTTTGATATTCCATTTCTTCATAGAGATCAATGTGCTGCTCACTTGATCAATTATTACAAATGTCTTGATAAAGGAACTTCTTTCTGTAACAAGACCAAGGATGAATTCTACAAGTGTCAATACCTCGCATTAAAAGAAAGACTCGAGAGTCACAAATAATCGTCGACTAATCAGTGAAATTCAATACTCGTTACATCGACTAAGTAAATACTCGTTACATCGACTAATTTCTGAATGTGTTTCTTGACTAAGTCTTGAAAGAATCTCTTATTAGTTGAATGGCTTTCTTAAAATCAACATTGCATATCTAACAACAACAAAAACAAAATGAACCTAGATCAAAAACTATTGTTATACTATGATACATGAATCCTCCATATTTATTTATTTTATCTAATCTTTTCTCTTTCTTATTATTTTATTGTCAATTTTTATTCTGTTTGACTGAAGGTTGCAGTTTAGAAGATTTGAACCACTTCACCTTAAATTTTCATACCAAGCTCCGGCTTTGATGTTGGTACCATCATTTCCCTTATGATGCTAATCGCCTGGTTATAGGCCGGTGGATTCATTGTACTATATTTGGTCAATCTTGTGTTACCACAACTTTGGATCATAAACTCAGACACTTGTTTCTATTGTTACCTTCTTCTTACCACCCTTTTTATCTACCATTTTCTTCTACCTACATACTTTCTAATCACATATTCATACACTATTATCGTACGTCCAAATGATAGTCATACTCCGAAGGAAACCTGTAAATATCTTGCGACCTGCACACAGTCTCTCTCTTACTGTCTTTTTTTTCCCCAAAGTTAAGAATTGATTACTATTAGAAAAATTAGATTTTTAAGACTTGTCATTGGCCATAAAAAATCCAAAATGCTCACAAACTATTAACAAAACAAAAAAAAAAAAAGCTAAAGAAAATGAAGAAGGAAAAAACCAAAAAAAAAAAATAGAAAATAGGAAAAGAAGATAGTGAAATAAGAATTATATTAGATTGAATTCGACTGTTGTTGGCCGCTTCGTAATCATATAGTCATAATGTCTGTTACTAAATTCCCTCCACTTCGTATGTATAATAACTGTTTTTTTTTTTAAGATATATTGAGGTCAAGTACTAACGCAAGGTTAATATAGTCTCCGAAGACGATTTACAAAAATATAAAGTTCCATTACGTTGGAGAGATAGATGTGCTGCTTATTTTGCCTTATATCATGTTTGCCTTATCAGACAATCTGCTAATTCATCGGTTGATTGTAAACACGACAAACATTCCTGGGAAGAATGTGAAAATTTGGATTTCATCAGAAGACAACAAGAATTGAAGGAAGCCAAAGAAAAGAGAAGAGCCGAGTTATAAGTTACTATATCCAAACAGCTCAAGCGTCAGACTTGGCTGTGATTAACTCATTACGTGCTTAATTAATTGTACCATAATATCAACGGAAGGTGTCCGAATCAGCTATTTATTTATTTATTTTAACCTCCATCCCTTCATTTATTCTTTATTCATATTCCATGATTGATACGAATCTCAATCCAAAATCAGCCCTACATTACGATATGTCATTAATTACGAACATCTTGTCCAAGATGTAACATATTTCATTATATTCATTTTTCTTCATCAAACATAACGTTTGCTTTCTTTTACTTTCAATTTAACATAGATTATCAGTCTTCAACCTCATGTAGTTAACCAGTCTTATGTAGTCAGCATCTAGATCCAATCTGGCCCTCGTCTCTTCTAATTGCATGATTGGAGACCAAGTTAGATGGACCTATAAGCGAAGTCAGATATCGATACTAAGTTAGATGACCTTATACAAAATTAGGTACAGTACGATACACCTAATTATTACAATTATAAACGTGTCTTGGTCATAATCATACATTAGATAGGAAAAGCTGTGCAAATCATGATTTATATATTCAATCCGAAAGGATCAAACACACATAATCCTGGCCTAACGACCAGGTTTAAATCATGACTTCCTGGTATTCTATCTTCCTCCGCTGTCCACACTCTATATCAATAGTGAATTTGTTATAAAGCTCTAGCATAATTTCAGAGGCAAATATCTATCTGAAGAAGAAAAGAGTAGCATCAAATATATAAAGTTCAATTTTTCACGATGCTTTTTTATAGCACTTTTTTCTTTTTTTTTTGAGACGACACCAGCGTGCTTGAGTTTACGCTTAGTGCGCGTAAGTGGAGGCTGAGGAATTTGAGAATAAAAGTGACACTGCTTTAAATAGCAAGGGCAAAAAATCAATTGTGGAGGTTGGAGATCAATATTTATCGAAAGGTTGTCAATTTATCAGAGGGTATTTTGACTCAATTGACATAAGATACTATAAACAATCAAACATGGCACCAAAGAAGGAAGAATTGAAGGTAGTGTCGTCCGACCCCGTTGAATTGGACGATAAGGAAACCAAAGAAACTAAGGAAACCAAAGAAACCAAAGAAGAATCTAAAGAAGAATCTAAAGAGGAATCTAAAGAGGAATCTAAGGAAGAGCCCAAGGAAGATTCTAAGGAAGAGGCCAATGAGGCACCGGAATTACCCCCCAAACCTAGCGCTGAAGATAAGATTGATGAAGTACCAATCAATGACGAAGAAGAAACGGGGGCTCCACCACCACCACCACCACCAAGACCATTAAGCCCCGTGTCTCAATTGACCAAGACTTTAAAAGAGGCATTCCCACAAACTGAAGATAAATTGATCACTGCTATTATTATTGCTTCTCAGGGGAATTTGGATCCAGCATTCAATGCGTTATTATATCTTTCTGATCCTAGTTTTAAACCCACGATTGATATTAATACTCCTCAACCAGGAGCCAGTGGGTTTGCCGCGGCTGCCAAAGCCCAACCGGTTGCCGATACTACATTGACTGATGATGAACTTTTGGCCAGACAATTACAGAAGGAGTTTGAGAAAGAGGATCGTCGAAGAAGACAAAAACAACACGACAGACAAAAAAGAAAACAACAACAATCGCAACAACAACGTCGATTTGATGATGATGAGGACGATAGCCCAGATGAGTTTGAACAAATCAAAGAAACTTTTACCCAGGGGATTGAAGAGGCTCGTACCACGTTAAATGGTTGGGTCAGTGGTTTACTGAAGAAGTTTCAAGGAGGGGATGATGATAATGGTGGGAATAATAACAATAATAAGCCCCAGTTATTTGGAGCATTGGGAGGATCTTCATTCAAGGGCAATAATAATAGTCAAGGACAACAACAACAACAACAACAGCCAAGTAGAAGAACCACCAGTAAATTCGATGAGGATCCCGAGATCCTTAGTCATGATTTCCATAATCAAATCAATTTATCTAATAATGATCGAGATGAGAATCCTTCGTTACCAGCTCGTAATAAATCCACCAATGTGGAAGATAAGAAATGGCAACCATTGAATTCTGACGTTCCTATTAATTCAGATGCATTTTTGGTTACTGATAGTGAGGATGAAGATACTGGGGTTGGTAATTATGATAAAAAGGGGAAGAATTAAGTAAACTATATAGTAAGTGAATGAAAATTAAAAAAAAAAATTAAATCGTAAATTTATAATATATATATATAAGTATATATGGAATTAGAAAGAGGTGAAAAGAAACGAAAGATTAACGAAAGACAACATAAACTAATGAGAATAACATTTATTTGGAGGCTGATTTCCCACCAACACCAGGAGGTGGAGAAACACGGATGGAAGAAGTGGAGCCGAATACATTCAACGTTTTGAATAAGGACTCATTGGGAGTGGAAGATGGTATGGAGGTGGAAGAAGATGAAGAGGTAGATATGAGTTGCTGATGTTTTGGGTCAAGTGAGACATTTTTCAAACCGGGATGATATTTGGACCAGTCAACCAGGGGGCTTTTCAAAATATGATGTTGTTTGGGTAAGTTTGAGTTGTTGGTGATGAGACTCATGTAGAAATCCACCAATTGGTCTTTACTATGGGAAGTTTGATGTAAAAGCAGGGATAATTGGGAGATATCTGATTCAATCAGGGATTTATTAGCGTGAAGAAGCCTGAGAGATGATGTAAGAGCACAGTAATCGGGGTTGTGGTTGAGATTAGTTGTATCAACTGAATTATCGACTGTTCCAGGAGAAGGTGAATTAGTAAAAGTATCGTTATCATTAATCAAATCATTATTATTGGAGGTGTTATCATTATTAAGGACATCGTCATCATCGTCATCGTCATCATCTTTGGGAGTAAGTAAAGGTGAGTTTTCATAGTGTTTATTATGAGATAATTCGAATGATACTGATTTAGTTCTTGGTTTAATTTTAGGGGGCAGAGAGGAACAATGGTCAGAAGGAGAAGGAGACCGTTGCTGTTTAATATTGTATAATTCTACCGACGATTTGGGAGGACCAACGGCTGATTTTTTAATTGGACGGGAGTCAGCGTTGCTGAAGTTATTATTGGTGATATCATCCAATTCACTAATTTTACGTTTGGGATGAATCTTGACTTCGGTTAAACTAGCAGCCATGTTGGACGATTGAAATATGTATAAGAAAGAAAAATGCACCAGATAATAACACAACGGGAGAAGAAACAAATCAAATGAACAAACCAAGCAAACGGCTAAGCAAATACTCAGGCAAATGACTAAGCAAATACTATCAAGATTATATATATATAATACAATATAATATAATATATAATAGATATAGATATATATAGATATATATATATATATATATATATATGTATATTATATTATATATATATTAGACGATGGGTGGATGCCAGTGACAAGTGCCAGTGTCAGGAACAGATGACAGTGGACAAATGACAGGGGAAGGCGGATAAGCAGGAAGATAAAGACGAAGGTGTTGTAAAGATGGAAAAAGTGAAAAAAAAAAATCAAATATATGTTTCAAAGAAAAAAAAAAAAGAAAGAACGAAAATCAAAGAAAAAGAAAAGAACGGTGAGTGGAAAGCCAGAAAACCGTAAGGGATTAACAAAACAAAAATAAAAATAAAAATAAAACAAAGTGAAAATAAGGCAAGAGAACAAACCGATATGAAATGGAAATTTAGTGTATAAAAAATATGAGATACAATAATAGATTAACCCGTGATACTTGTCTGGATAGAGCAACACAACCCAGTCTAGATGACCCACACTACCACCTACGGTACTTCTACTTCTACTTCTCTTACACTTGTAGTGTTGTAGTGTTTATAGTGCTTACAGTGCTTATAGTGGTATATTACATTATGGTTGGGTGGGTGGCAAATTGACGATGACCAAATTGAGGGATTGGAAATCGACGAAAAGGGGGGTTTCATTAACAAAATAATAATAAATAAACAAAATGATTGTTGCGACAATTGAAACCAATTTCATTTTCGAATGGTGGAAACTGGACTGAGGGAGCGGGGGATGGGAGGGGACGGAAATCACGTGTGCGGTCGCGCGACCGCACACGTGACCACCTCTTCGATCGTGCCCCCGTACATCTGCTCCGCGGCCTGTCCGATCATACTACAACATATAAGCATTCAGTCAGTAAGCATTCAGTATAGAGTATAGTATAGTATTGTATAGTATGTATTATAGCAGTATAGTATTACAGTATGTATAGTATTACAGTATGTATAGTATAGTATGTATAGTATAGTATGTATAGTATAGTATGTATAGTATAGTATGTATAGTATAGTATGTAGTATAGCAGTATAGTATTACAGTATGTATAGTTCAGTATGTAGTATAGCAGTATAGTATTACAGTATAGTATAGTTAGTATTGTATAGTGTAGCAGTATAGTATTATAGTATTGTTTAGTGTAGTATGTATAGTATGTATAGTGTAGTATGTATAGTAGTATAGTAGTATAGTAGTATAGTATGTATGGTAGTGGATCGGCTAGCTGATCCCGCAGTTCAGCCAGCGTCGGCGGCTGTCACGTGCCCGCCTCTGCCTCACAATCATTTTGTCTCTTTTTGACAAACAGCATCTTATCGCTCGCCAATCAGAAGACGTCATACCTATCAATTCCCACTCACATAACAAATAATAATAAAACAAACAATAAAATAATCATGATTGCATTGTCGTTGTACCAAAGCATTATTGTGGTGAGTTTATAGGTGTGAATGCTGCATTTAGCATCTACTTTATGACGGTTCGTGGATTGGTTTGAGTCGTCATTAATGATTATTGGATGTAGTGGTAGAATGCAATCGTAAACCCTTCTGTTAGCTGCAACTGTTCAAGATCTTCTGGTACCACTTTTTTTCTACCCTTCGATATTTGGGCTGTACTCTGGGCTGCTCTGCTACATTCAGACGTTTAAGTTAAAGTTTAACGCCTTCTGCATTATATCCGCCTACCTTCGACTTCGACTTCAACTACATCAAGACTACAACTTCTTTTCAACTGCTTTTAGTCTACTTTTATTTAGTCTTCTTCTACTTTTAGTCTACTTTTATTTAGTCTACTTTTCTTCTTGTATCTGTATAGTTCCAGGCACAACATGAACCATCCCGGTCCTCCTGGTGACACTTCGTCGATATCATCCAACAGTCCATCACAGAAATTAACCACCAAATTCCACTTCAATCTTAACCATCTCCATAATCAGGTACCCAACTCATCCACGTCCTCCACGTCCCACGTCAGGTCTCCACTAAACGATGACGACTCGTCCAGTGCTGAAAACCTCTGGAAAATGTACCATAAGGCAAAGGAATCCTTACCTTACAAGAAAAGAATGGAAAATTTAACCTGGAGAATGATGTTTCTTAATCATATTCAAAACACCCCCGTCAATAATTCGAATCATCCCATCAGTAAAGATGACGAAGCTTATCAGTTTTTAACCTCTCCGGTACTAAATTCAATTACGCAATCCTCCAATACCATTAAAAAACTGGATTCTCCCATCTTGGACCCCGCCGCCGATGAATTTGATTACGTTGCTCATATTAGAAGAATGGGCCAGGATGACGACTCGGAAATTGAACTGTCCTCAATAAATCATAAAAAGAGACCGGCTCCATTTTCTCCTCTTATTCTTGCATCTTCCAATAACAATAACAATAACAACAATAATTCCATTCCTCAACTTCCTTCAAATAGATTGACCCATTCAAATTTATCAGCCTCGCTTGCCGCCGCTAAACGGTCATCCGGTTTACATCATCAACATCAACAACAACAACAACCCATTCTCCCTTCTCAAAATAATGCCGCCAATAATCAAATGTTGGACTCGGATTCGGCCTTCTCCTTCTCTCTCGACCCGATGGCATTTGATGGGCCCAACGACAACTTGACCCACCCCAACTCTCTTAATTCTTCGTCGCTGATTCCTCAACATGCAGCATTCTCCCCCCACAACAACAACACCAACACCTCCTCCAATCATCCTATCAGTTCCTCTTACGATGGAGCTAGTTTTGTCTCCACGTCGCCGCTCACCACTATTGGTCCCTCGTCCATACTAAACTCTTTCAACAACAACAACAATAGTAATTTGGTCAGACAGGATAATTCACTTATGAGTCTTCCCGATCATTTCAACCGGTCTCGCTCAACCACCCCGTTCACGAACCAGTTGTCTCTGTCGGTCCAACCTCCACACGGATTCTCCATGCAACAACAACAACAACAACACCATCAACAACATCAGCAACAACAACAACACCAGCACCAACCCTCGATGGCGTACCCTCCCCTTCATCATGCCAACTCGTTCTCGGGCGGATTGACTAACTCCTCTGCCCAGCAGTCTCCTTCATTTGATAATTTTGGCACCCGTTCAAACTACTTTGACAATTTCAAAAACCCTGATTCCAATGTCAACTCCAACAACAACAACCTCCATAGGGGCAGCGTCGCCTCAACCGCCACCTCCTCCACCATCACGTTCAATCCAGATAATCGTACCGACTCCCATCATCGTCATAGCCAGAATTTCAGCTTACCTTCCACCTGGAACGAGTCGTTCATCCATAATGAGGATAAACTAACTCCTTCCACCGCCGGTACCTCCATAAACTCCATCCCGTTTGCCAACCTGGTGTCGTCCTCTGTGTCTTCCACCAAGAAAATCACCAAAAAACCTCGGCCCTTGTCGGGCTCCAGCCCCGCCACCTCCATCAATACCATCAAACCATCGAAGAAGAACAATACGTCACCTGGTTCAACCAGTACCTCACCTCCAGGACCCGTCAACATTAAAAAGGAGGCCAACAACTCCAACAACAATAGCAATAATAATGGGCCCGAACAGGCGGTTTCTTGTACCAATTGTCATACCAAAACCACCCCTCTTTGGAGACGTAATCCTCAAGGTGAACCTCTTTGTAACGCTTGTGGATTGTTCCTTAAATTACACGGGGTCGTGAGACCGTTAAGTTTGAAAACAGACGTGATCAAGAAAAGACAACGGAACCTGAATAATCAGAAAAAAAATAATAAGGACGCTCCTAAAGATGGCGATGATTTGAATCCAACTTCAATCAATAAGGATCGTAATGACGATGATGACGTTAAAAAATCAGCTGCCAATAATAAAAAGAAACCCGTCATTAAAAATGGCGGGCCCGGTAATAAAAATGGCGGTCTCAAAAATGGTACTATTAAACCCCCACTAGGAATCGGCAAGAAAGAAGTAAATCAAGCTACTGTATCCTTGATGAACAATCACCTCGATGCCAATTCCAACCATCTTCATCAACAACAACCCCCACAACTCCCGGGTTCTTTCAATCCTTATACGCCTCATGATTTTGATGAGTTTGCTAATGGCCCCAATAATCAGAATCTCCATCCAATCGAGGAAATGGGCCCTGAACATCATCATGACCATGCGTTTCTTCACAATTTCGATAATAAAGAACATGATATCGACGGGGTCATGGTGCATCAGGATGAGGATCATATGATGATGGACTCACACTCCATCAACGAGGAGCAATCCAACCAGAACCTAGACTGGCTAAGCATGAACCTTTGATTTATAGAAAACCATTAAACAAGAAAAACAAAAAAAACAAGAAACAAAACAAAAAACAAAAAAAAAAAAACCATGAAAAAGAACCACCTTTCTGGATCAAACGACAGCTGGCCAATGTTGATCATGCTGGTCTGTCGCTTGCATTTTTATGGCAGTTTGTTCCAGGACATCCTTTTTTATTCACTTCTTTCTGTAATTACTATTGTTCTTAATCTTTTCCTCAATAAAACAATACACCCTTGATGTTTTAAAATGTAGTTTTAAGCTTTTGCATTTTTCCGCTACCATTGAGAAGATGCAAATTGACTAAATTCTTTGTTTCGATTTTTTTTTGTCACTTGTATTTTTTTTTCTCGTTCTTCGACTATCGCACTCCATAAATTATTAATCAAATATCAGGTTGCTTTCTTTTGTGGGTTATGGACTAAACATGTCGGTAAACAAGTACCCTAAGATAGTCATTGAGTTCTGTGCCCGATGCAAATGGCACCATCGGGCCGTATGGTACCTACAAGAAATCATGCAAACGTTTGGTGATCCCAACAAGAATTTGATTGCTGATATTTCGATACAACCCAATCACGACAATCCGGGATTATTTCAAGTCATCTTGATTCGAAATGACGAGGATCAAGGTCAAATCATATATAAGCGGAAGTCCAAGAAACAAGAGGTGAAACAGGACGACGAATACTATTTCGAAGGGTTCCCCGATAGTAAGTTTTTGAAAAGTTTAATACGAGATCAATTATTCCCCGAGAATAACTTGGGCCATATTGATAAGTATTCCAAGACGGATATCTTGACTGAAACCAAACTGGAATGTGAGGAATGTAGGCGAGAAAGTTGATCTACAAATGGGACATGAGGTTATATCAATGTATATGTGTTTATAAAAGGAGGGGGAAAGACAAGCTAACTAATACGGTTTAAGAAATGAAAATACAAAAACAAAGAATAATAATAATAATAATAATAATAATAAGAGTAGTAATAATAATATAGCGAATCAAGTAAGGAAGTAAAAACTGTGCATAGTACAAGGGAATAATCTATTCAACCGCATCTTGTTTGAACAATTCGGATCCGGACAATTCGTCCCATCCATTATTGGCCACCACGTAAGGCAAGGAGGACCCAAGGATCCCAAAATGAAGAGCGTTATTGGGCAACCCAAGTAAAGTCTGGTACTGTTTGATCACGAACGTGGGGGAGACGTTCTTCATCCCAAGCGAGGGAAGAGAGGCCACGCCTTTCTGCAGTTGTTGTTGATTCTGTTGCTGGTTCTGTTGGGGTTGTTGTTGTTGTTGTTGTTGGTGGTGGGAGTTGGCGGTCGTGCTGTGCTGGGGAATGGGGCTGTAGTTCTGACTATCGTCGATGTAGACCTCGCCTCTTCTGCCAGCAGCCTGGTAGTTGATTTCCTTGGTGATTTGCTTCCATTTGTGTTTTTCGCCGGCCAACAAGAGCTGTTTCAAGATCTGGATGTCCTGGGGCGAAAACTTGGGGTTGTAAGGGTAATTTTGTGATCGTTGTTGTTGTTGTTGTTGCTGCTGCTGCTGCTGCTGTTGTTGATGATGTTGTTGTTGGTGGTGGTTTTGTTGCTGTTGCTGCTGCTGTGGCTGTTGATGCTGCTGCTGTTGCGCTTGCGCAATGTGCGCTGGCTGGTGTGGGTGCTGTTGTTGGGGCTGCTGCTGGGGCTGGTTATAGTACTGCTGCTGGACGTAGTCGTACGACTGGGGGTAGCCTGACACATTGGTGTAAGCAGAGTTGGACATACTGGACGAATAGTGGTTGCTTTGGCTGTTGATGGGTACAAGATTAGAAGTCACGGTATCCAAGTGGAACATAACACTCGACAACAGGGTTCTGGCGTGTCAAACAAGACAAATAAATAAGTAGCGGTGTATGAAAATATTGTCTATTCACAAAGTTGATCAAGGATTTGAAACAAAAAAATACGCCGGAGTAGTCAATATTATCAAGACAATATTATTTGGGGAATCAGCACAATATATAATCACATATATCCATATATTTATATACACATATATCTTTTCTTTCTTTTTTTTTTTGACTTATCCACAATCAAGATACGATGGTGGAGATGACTTCTCTTAATCACTAACCGAACCAACTAGGATCGTATGTTGTTGGGCGTATGACTTCTAATTTTGAGGCGTCCTATAAATTTCCCTTTGGCTTCTTTTGCTCATTTTTCCTTTTTTCTTTTTTTATTTTCGTTTTGTTAGGCGTATTTTTCTATTTTGCCGCACAAAAACGGGAAACTGGGAAAAAAGAAACTTTACAATCTTAATGTCCGCCTTTGTTCTGCACTCTGCGTGGGACCCATTCCTTTCTTTTTTTTTTTTACGAGGAAATAATGTAGACACGGGCCCTTTGTCGCTCCATGGGTTCTCCTCATCTCGACCCATGCCGGTTGCGCATGCCCCAAAAATGAGTTTGGTCGTGGACGGAAATGTGCTGGGGGGGCAGACGGCGCGGGTGCCTAGGCTCCCTTTGCCGATCGGGCAGGTGATACCAAGGCTTTCAGCAAACTCTAAATGGCCCATTCTATGGCATCAATGGAGATGCGTTTGGGTGATTGTTTATCGGACTGGGATTGATGAAAATAAATGCCCGTTGTGCATTATTACGGTCTTCTAGTCATCCATTATGCTGGAGGATTATTTTGCGGTTGGTTCGTTCTATTTTGAGCTGGTTGCCCCTCATATCGTCGAGTGCGTCGTAAATAGGGCCACAACGTTATCGAGGTCACCCGAAACGGGGGAATGCATCATCCAGGCCAAAGCCAGCGCACAGGCTTGACGGTTGTTGTGTGGTTGTTTCCTTTGTTGATTATTATTAAGGTTACAGTTACAATTACGAGATCAATACCATTATTATTTACTCCGCTATTATTATTATTCGCCCTCTCCATTATTATTTAACTCTAATCCATCTCAAAATCGTCGTCGTCGTCGATACCGTCCAGGCCCAGGCCCAGGCCCAGGTCCAGGGCCAGGGCCAGGGCCTCGTCCAGGGAGTCCGCGAGCTTGTAGGAGATCTTCTTCTGGGTGGACTGGCGTCCACCCCGACTTCGACCACTGGTCTCAGGTGATATCGACCCCCTCGGGGTCGATTCAAGCAAGTCATCAAGCTCGTCCTTGATCGTGTGTCTGGCCCTAGGTTTCAGCTTGGGCTCCACAATACTCTTGGGTGGGGTTTTGGCTTTGGTTACTGGTTGCACCTCATCGTCGTCACTATCGTCAGATACAACCACGTTGCTCTTCAGCGATTGCCCGATATCCTGCAAACCAAGGAGTATATCATCGTCGCTATCACTGAAGATAGAGTGCACCACCGGCTCGGCCGCCGGTTTGGCCGGGGCCTGCTTTTTGGCAGGAGCCCTCGCTTTCTTCTGCTTGGGTTTGACCTCTTGTTCGGGAGTGGCCGACGAGTCTTTGGAGAAAAACGACGGGAAATCATCGGGCTCCGCTTTGGTGAACGGTAACGTGGTTTGTTTACCCTTCTTCGAAGACGAAGAAGTGGGTTGTGGTGTAGAACTCGATGTAGATGACGTCCCAGGACTGTCTTCCTTCTTGAGCTTGGGGGTGGTCTTCTTGGTGGCCGCTTTCTTCTTAACCGGCTCCGTCTCTGACCCATTATCTTTCAACTTTCTCTTCAGGGCAGTCGAACTAGTGGCAGCAGTGGCCCGTCCCTTTCTTTTCTTGGTGGGCTTATCGGGGATAATGTTGTTTCTGCGGCGGAAATCATCTTCTAAAAATTTCTGCCATTCTTGTAAGAAATCATCCAAATCATTATTCCATAAATCTTTGGCACTCAAGCGTAATAATTCCGTCAATTCCTTCTGTTTATCTTCTCCCTGTTGTACCAATTTTTCAAATCGTTCCTTGGTTAATGACCAAATGGCCATCCCCAATAAATAATCGTATTGTGAATAGATGGATTCAGGACGATGTTCATTCTCATCTCCTAAATTATTAATCCCAGTAGCATTCAATTGACTAATATCACCCACCTCTTGTTCTTCTTCTTCAAGTAAGTCATCTCCATCATTTACAAATAACCCAGATCCAGATTCAGATCCACCACTCGTACTTGAACTCTGCTGTTCACGTATTGGTTTACCTTCACGACTGAAACGAACAAATTTATGCTTCAATAACATTTCCACCAATTCACTTCTCTTCTTATTAGAAACGGTGATTTCCCCATCAATAATAGCCTTGATGAATCGTGCTTGCTCAGTTAATCTCATCAATTGATTTTGTAAATCTTCCGTCATATAATCTTTACGTCTTTGATAATACTCTAATCTCACATAGTAAAAATCTCGTAATATATCATTGGCTGTTTCATACTTCTTAATTCTGCCCATAGGATCAAATGCAACCATATTACTCGAGTTAATCAGTGAGATTAACTTGAATCGTTCCATTAACCCCATTTTCAATGATTTGGCCATCTCTTCACTCGTTAATTTGATCACAAATCGAATAGTAAGACCATGATGTTCTTCAACATCCTTAATCCATGGCTTCACCTTGTCAGTACCTAAACCAGCAAATAAAAATTCCTTCATGGTATTGGTCCAGGTTTTTACCGGAATTTCGGTGATTTCTAAAGTACTGTTATCAACTTGTTCAATTCTACCGAGTACCTTGAATTTACCACCTCCATTATCTTCAATAGTACCTTCCCATCCTTTATACCAAGGAATCAAATCTACCAAATCTTCTCCATTCATCATTCTTCTAATATTATCCACAATATCAGTCGGATTAAATGACGGAATGTTGGTCGACCAACCAGTACCAATACCTTCCCCACCATTCACCAAAAGCATAGGAACCACCGGCAAATACCATTCGGGTTCCACAAATTGTTCATCTTCTTGAACGTAGGTATATAATGGATTATCCAATGGGTTGAAAACTTTACGAGTGATGTCATTAAGTTGAGTGAAAAGATATCTGGGTGCTGCAAAATCTTTACCACCAGCCGCACGTGAACCAAACGCCCCATTTGGTTTCAAAATATTCAAATTATTGGATCCAACAAAATTTTGCGCTAAACCAACAATAGTTTGATATAATGATTGATCACCATGATGATAAGCAGTATGTTGTGATACATAACCACCTAGTTGAGTAACCTTGATTTCATCCTTGGAACTTCTCTTGAAAGTACCATAAAGAACTTTTCTTTGACCTGGTTTAAACCCATCCAATACTGAAGGAATCGATCTAATATTATCCGCCATGGAAAATAAAATTAATTCTTTATTAATAAAATCACCAATAGGTATAATATCAAGATTGGGATCCAAATGAGTACCGGGTTGGAAAGCTTGTAACCAATCTTTTCTATCATCGGCTTTCTTCTTGGAAAATGCCAAATCAATGAGCCCTTTTTCATCTCCCTGTAATTCATGGAAAGTCTTCATATGTCTATCTAAGGCAGCAAAATATTCACGAGCTTCTTCTGGTCCAGATGTACCTAAACCCTTATAGTACTTTTGAGTCCAACGACATGTCTTACCTTCGGTCTCTCTCCATTGTTCAAATTCAGGCATGGTATAAAAGGGGATTGTTTGTGATCTACCTCTTCCCTTAATGTTAACTTTAACAATAGGAGTAATAAATTCTAATAAGAATCCTGGAATTTCTAATAAGCCCGGGAAACTCGTCTCAAAGAAATTAATAAGTAAACCTTTAATATGGGAACCATCATGATCTTGATCGGTCATAATCACAATATGTCCGTATCTTAAAGTATCTATATTGTCAGCAGTATATTTCTTTTTGTGTTGTAAACCCATAATTTGTTTGATGGCATTGATTTCGGCATTCTTAGAAATTTGATCCGGTGAAGCTTCACGAACATTTAAAAGTTTACCACGTAATGGGAAACAACCGTAGTAATCACGCCCCACAACCGCCAAACCAGACACTGCTAATGATAACGCAGAATCCCCTTCAGTAAGGAAGAGGAAACAATTACGACCTTGTTTGGTACCGGCCTTGTTAGCATCAACTAATTTAACATTCTTAACCCTTGACTTTCTTGAACCATCTGCTTTTTGTAAAGCCTTATCATGGTTAGCATTCACAATTGATCTAATTTTATCAACAATACTAGTTTTCAAAATCTTGTTAATGAGTGAATCAGTGATCACAAGCTTTTCACTTGGTTTACCCCCGAATTGAGAGCTTCTCGTAGTTAATTGTTCTTTAGTTTGAGAAGTAAAAGCCGGGTTTTCAATCAAACAATTAAGGAATAAAAACATATTATTTCTAATATCTTGTGCCTTGATCATCAATTTTTTTCCCTTTTCCTTCTTTGATAGAGTTTCCACCAATTTATTGATGATTTGATCAGAAACATACTTCACATGAGTACCACCGGTTGTTGTGGCAATAGAATTAACAAAACTCACTTGGTTGAAATTACCATCACTTACTGAAAACCCAACTTCCCAACGATCGTTTATCACTTCATGAACTAATGGAGTATAAGACTTATTGGTATCTTCGGGGTCAATTGGGTCTGTACTATTGGCCTTGATGGCTTCAACGTACATTTCAATATAAGTCTTAAAATTACGGATGTTAAGTTTCTTATCATTGAGATAAATATTACAGTCTTTCACAGTACCACATAAATCATAGACTCTTCTTCTTAAAACGGATAAGATTTGATCATCTAATGAATCCATATTAAATTTAGTCAAATCAGGTTTGAAAGAAACTTTGGTGTATTCTTTCTTGGTTTTCAACTTGGTGATTTTAGGTTTAGAAACTTTGGACATGTTGTCAGCCCAAGTTTGCCTGTACTGTAATCCAGTATTAGCATCAGCTGTTTCTAGTATGAATTCGGTGGAGAAAATATTACATAATTTGGCACCATAACCATTACGACCACCAGTAACTTTCTTCTCATCATCATCATAATTAGATGAGGTTAATAAGTTACCAAAAATTAATTCAGGAATATAAATCTTTTCCTTATCATGAATCTCAACTGGTATACCTTTACCATCATTCATAACTGAGATCAAATTATTTTCAGGATCAATCTTCACTTTGATATTTTTCATAGAAGAATCTCTGATTTTGTTATCCGCAGCATTCACCAAAATTTCATCAAAAATCTTGTATAAACCTGGGACAATGGTAACTTCTTCATATTTCATTGATTCAGTGGCTGAATCAAAGGTCCACATTTTAGAAGGAGTTTTCTCAACCGATCCAATATAGGTATCTGGTCTTTTCAAGATATGTTCTAGTTGAGACAATTTCTGATACTGTTCAGAAGCATTCGACTTCTTCTTGTTGCCACTGGCCGGAGTATTTGTGGCATCTTGCAAAGGTTTTGGAGTTGTTGATGTCTTCTTTTTAACGGCAGAAGTAGGAACAAAATCTTCAGATCCATCTGACGACAAGTAATCTACGTCAGATGCCGAAGCAGATTCCTCGAAGTCACTCATGATTCGACTAATTGAATATGTAGTATGACTTAGAGATAAGTAGTGAAGACGTTGACTGTTTTTGAAAATGTGTCGTTGTGAGTTGTTTATTTTTTTTTAAAAAATCATATATCATAATTACGACCCGCTTCACTTTTTCTCCATCTACGGGTTTTGTTTGATTTACCCATGTTTTGCATAAACGCGCCTGAAACATTAGTTTTTTTTTTTTGTCTGTGTTTTTTTTTTATTGAGACTGCATTTAACGCGTTTAGCTTGTTTAAAGCTATAAGCACCAAAAGCAGGTTATGGGAACAAGCACGTTTAAATGTATTGTATAATTGCTGATAGTGATCAGGTGATAGTGACTTAGGTTTCATTTGAGGACCCAAACTTTTTAATAAACTATGCGCGGATTTGT
>JAJMSM010000009.1:0-12935 GCA_030578475.1 Hyphopichia wangnamkhiaoensis
TTTTTTTTTTTTTTTTTTTTTTTTTTTTTTTTTTTTTTTGAAAAACAACCGCCGATGCAGGTTTTATTGGGGAAAGACAGAGTGACACATGCACGACGGCTAATTCATTATGTTGTGTTTTGCATCTTTTTTTTTTTCTTCTGTTTCCATTGATGGCAGCGACTGCCATCAACTGATAGACGAGTTGACCCAGAATCAATGATGTCATAACGAAGTTTAAATAGAAAAAAAAAAAAAATGACACGCTGATAGGTCGAAAGAGAATGTAGGAAGGGCATCTAACTCTGTAGAACCTAATGCGTCAATTATTCGACCTGTTGAGAGTGATTTGAAAGGAGTGAGAAATCGCACTAACGGCATCGATATAAGTAATTAGGCGTATGGATGCGTAGTATTATTGGGTTTTTGAGCTAGTTGATATTTGCTATTGATTTTTTTGGTGTTTTTTTTTTTTTGTATTTGGAGAGGAAACGTTTGGGCAGTGACGTAGTTCTATCAGCATGGATAAGTGGCTTTTCCAAATACCGCCAAATGAATGAATAAATAAAACTAAGTGACAAATTTGGGCATCATACAAATTGCCATTTTAACAATGCTGTCGCCCCATTCACTGGGGCTGCCAGCAAGTTTTCATGACAGTTTCGTTACCGTCAGTGTATCCCGTATGGCAACTGTGCGAAACGGGTCTTCGTTATCGTAACTACATCCTCGTTGGATCATGACATAATCTCACCGGGGTATCTTGCCGATATTAATTCCATCACCCGTCTATTATATCATGGCAGGTACTTGATGCTATCTCAAAAAATATTCTAATAATAAGAATAGTAAGAATTAGAATATTTGTGGTAATTTATGAGCTAGATGCATTGTTCGGTAATAAGCTCTTATATCCAGGCTGAGTTTTTCTCTTTTAGTATTTTTTTTTATTTTTTTTTGCGTTTTTTTTGCTCTCACCAGTACATAGGGGCACCAATTCTGTTTCAGTTAAACTATTAAGTTTGAGTCCACTCGGTTGGCTATTTTGAAAATAATGTGTTCATAATATACGAAACTGTAAGTACACGGAATGAACTTGTTTGCAAGTTATCGGCATGACAAGACGGACCCCATGTTCAATTGAAGAAATTGACATTTTACTGGTTCCCCGTCAACTATTACAACTGGCCCAAGTTATTCATATTCTCCCTCTCCTTTTATTTCTTTTTTTACCTGATTAAGTCTAAAATAAATTGCATGAGATTCATGCTTTCTTTCTTATAAACATTCATGTAACTATTATTTTTTGATGATTATTTTTTGTCCACACTTTTTTTCTTTTTTCATTTTTCTTTTTTTTTTTATGTTTTTTTTTTTGTTTTTTTGGCAGTTTCCCATATTTATTGCCTGATTTTGTGCCCTAGATAATAATTATCCATATCAGAGAAGTGATTATTATTTAGGGGTGATTAGGTTAGTTCTGCCGATTCTTGTTGGGGTGGATAAGGTTGGTTGTGCCGATTGCAATAACAATACTACCCTCCTCTTCCAATTGTTATTGAAAAGGGAAATAACTTCGAACAACTGGGGTTATTTTCTCTTACACCGTGTTTCGCAGACCACCATCAATCCAGATGATGAGCGCCTACGTAGTTATTATTTTTGTGGCGTTCACATTATTGGGTAGGCGGGACCCATTTATTGGGTCTGCCCAATTAATGGGTCTCCTAAATGACCAAAACAAAGGAGGAGAAGAAAAGCACTTATCTGGCTCATGCAACTTAAAATTTTTGAGGTCGACTCAGCTCGGGTCCCCCAAAAAATCTTGCCAACGCAATCCGAACAATTGCAAGTGTCGTACTGTAACGCCCGTTATTTGTGATTGCGTTTCAAAAAACGGTTTGTCCTTACTGTGTACGCGCGACCCATTATGCCCTTTTTTTTGCATCTCCCCGTTTTTTTTTTTTTTGTTTTTCTATTTGTTTTTCCTTCATGCTGGAGCCAACTGTATAGGGCCGCTCACATGCACCTTAACTGATATTTTACTCGAACTTATGCTTGCTTAATGATACTCCCCTAATATGATGAAGCAAAAAATTCTGAACAATCTTTGATTGTGAGGTCTATGACGAATTGTGGGTGAATTTTGAGCTTTTGGCAAGAGGGTGTTTGTTGTTTAATCGTCGGCGCATGCCCCGGGGGTCGCGCCGTTATGCATTTGACTCGCTTCGATGCATGGACACCAGGAGTACCCTTATAACGGAATTGAATTACTACTTTACTGCTAATTGGTATCCATCGGGCTAAGTGTGTGGATGAAGTCATGGTTGATAACTTTTGTATGGGGGTCTTTGTTATCAGATTGCTTGATGATGTCAAATTTTGGAATTGCTTGATGATGTCAAATTTTTGGAGACGGTTGATTATGACGCTATCGAGCTGGTGTCATTTCGAGGTGATGTCCCGAATTTGCGTCTGGTGGCCCCTTCTCTTTCGAGTGGGTTTCTTTCCCTTTCTTTTCTTTTCTTTTCTTTTCTTTTCTTTTGCTTTTGCTTTTTTCTTTTGTCACTTTTTTTTTTTTTTTTGCAGCTTAACAATGGCCAAGGGGTCTGTCAACCAGAACGTTTTCAGCTTTTCCTGATTGACAAGTGGTCGCTCGTATCCTTATCAAGATAAGGTATTTTTTTCAAATTATTCTGTAATTCCGAGTTTGTTTACGCTTTTGTTTTTGTTTATGTTTTTGTTTACAGTAATTTCTCCGAAGTTTGGGGGATCACCAGAAGTAAGCATCCCTCAAGAGCCATTCCGCTCGTTTTAACTAAGTCCTCTGTTGAAGAAGCCCCTTTGATGCCTTGTTTGTGGGCATATTTTTTTATGTCCTGGACCTCACCTCTTATTTCCGTTCCCCTTCTGGCTCCTGTTATCATTTACGAGTTTTATTATTTTGGTGACTTGGTCTGGTTCGTCAGACAGCAAACATATGGGTAAAGAAGCTTTTGTAATTGTTTGTGGTTTTCGCAAGTTGGTTACGGTTCTCGCCAGCAGAAAAAACGGTCGCGCACCCATTTGAAAGGTTCGTTGTGATCCTTTTTGACGTTTTTCGGATCGCAGAAAATTCAAATTTTATGCTTACATATTAAAGTTGTCATCTCAGTTAATCTTTATGTTCTTCCTGTTGTTGCGAGTAACTTTTATATGGCATGGAAAGAACCATGTCTAATACCTAGTGAATAATAGGTAGTTTTAAGTGTAAAATAGGAGGTTTTAGTAAGAGAGATCTTGCCGAAAAAAAAAATATCGGTGCGCTCGATACTCACTACTCACAAATCAACATAGTAGGGATCCTATTAAGCCAAGTTTAAACGATAGTTATCAAGAGTAAAAAAGGACCATGGGGGTTATTATGTGGGCTTTTCTTGAAGACATTTGGACTTACGAATTCGAATTACAATAATATAAGAATGGCAAGGTATGAAAAATTATTATTAGAGGTTGATTTCTATCATGACATATTTAAACAAGCAAAGAGAAAAGTAAAAGGGGGGGAGGAGTAAACAGGAACAAATGACACACTATTGTAAGAAGAGAAGAAAAGTAAATTTGAAAAAGAAAAAACATATAAAAGAGTATGGGATATGAGATATAATGAAGTAAATGAAGAAAACTTGTCTAGTATGAATAATTAGGGGGGATTTTTTTTTTTTAATATTATTTTTTTTTTTTGGTTTTTCTTATTTATTTATTCAAAAATTAGACCCTTGGTTGATGTTACGGTCCCTAACACCTAATTCACCATTCAAAAAGTTATCTTCACTACCCTTTTCATTGGATCTCCAGAAAGTCCAGCCACCACTTTCATAATCTCTGCTATTTCTCCTTTTGAAATAGAACAAAAGACCCAAAATGGCCAAAATAATGGGAACACCAACACCAACAACCACACCAACCACAATCCTGTTGGCATGACTTAATCCACTACTGCTATCGCTGTTCTTGTTGGAATTACCACTGGAGGCAGAAGGTTCGGAAGAAGAACTGGCGGTGTAAACGGAGGTTTGAGTCACCACCACCGTTTTACCATTACGTTCGGAACTAAACGTGGTAAGAACGTGAGAAGTACTACGGGAGCTAGAACTAGAGGAAGAAGAAGAGCTGTCGTCGTTGGTGGTGGAGGCGTCACGGGAGGAGGATGAATCATCGTCGGTGGAAGACGAGGAGTTATCATCGGTGAATGAAGATTCATCATCATCCGAAGTGGTAGAGGCGTCATTGGTGGTGGACGGAGAGTCACTGGTAGATCTATTGGTGGTTGTTTGTCTACTAGAGCTACTAGAACTGCTTCTAGAGGTACTAGTGGTAGTATCTGAGGTTTGAGGAACCGAAGATGAGGTAGAGGAAGGGCTGGCGGAGGTAGGGGCGTCAGAAGTGGTGGGGAAATCGTTGGAAGTAGATGATGAGGACGAGGATGAGGACGAGGATGAGGACGAGGAGGTACCACTTGGTTGATTGTTGCCATCATCGGAGCTGAAACCGGTTGAGGAGGTAGGATTACTGCCACCCGAGGTGGAAGTGGTGTTCAGGTCATCACGTTTATGTAAACCAGAAGCAGAAGCACTTTCGAGAGAGGAGTAGTAGATATTGGCAAACTTGAAGTTCAAAGGATACTGAAGGAGTTTATCAAAGATGGATTCTTCATGTTGATCTTTTTGTTTATGAGTATGAGCATGTTTTTGGGGACGATGATGATGAGAGTCAGAATCAGAATCAGAATCAGAATCAGAGTGCACGTCGTTGGATTTGTTATTTATGAGTTCATATAAAGGATGTTCGTTGGTTTTGATTTGATTATGCTGATGACATGACATGAAAGAGGTGGGGGAAATGGTGGTGAACATGTATAATATACCCACCACCGAGACTATTGAAAGCACGATGAATGAGCGGCTAGCCAGGGAGAGCATGATGAGCGAGGGACTAGTATACGAAAACGGGAAGGAGTGAATCAGTGGGTGATTCGTATACCTTTATATATGTGTATATATATATATTTCTAGTTTATGGAATATGCAAAGTATCACGAGTCCACGATACAGAAATACAGGGAGTAGGTGTGGGAGTGGTGGTCCAGATACAAAGGGGTCACTTGTACAGCGACTACTGGTTGGTATGTGAGAGTGTGTGTTGATGGGAGAAAGTGTGTGTTAGTTGGGAGAAACCACTTTCAAACACGAAACAGAAACAAAAAAAAAAGTTTTAATAGATAAAAAAAAATGAGAGAGAAACTGAAGGAGTTAGAAAAAACTTTTTCAGCGAGCAGAGAAAAAAATAAAAAATAACGAAAATGAATTATAAAGCGAATGAAAATGGAAACGAAAACAACAACAACAACAGGAAATAGAAGAAGATGGTAGTGGATTCAGGAGAGTATGCTTATAAACGAAGCCTTCGAATTTAGAGTGTACAGCAACACGATTGTTTAATTGCACAGATACACACTAATATATATATATATATGTATATATATACATTTCAATGGGTATTAGACAGGCAAAATTACTAAAAATAGCCCCAGCACTGAAGAATGAAAGGATGTTTCTTTTCTTTCCTTTTTCCTCCTTATGTTCTGGGTCTGGTTCTTGGGCTTTCGTTATGGGCCTTCTACCATACACGATCAGAACAATGCGATGTGTTAGTAAATTACAGGAATACGGGATATAGTCATTCAATGAACCATCAGCTGCGTAAATAAATAAATAAAAGAGACAAAAAAAATAGACAATTAGACGAACTGATAATCCTAATAACAAAAGCATAGCGCCATGTTATACATGAATTATTGATTATTTGATTACTATTTCTATGCCACTTTCATACCATTAATTCATTAATCCTTTAACTCTTGAATTCTTTAGTTCTTTGATTCATCAATTCATTATTCATCAATGTCCAATAGTTAATTAATTCAGTCCCCCTTGTTGAGTCCTGTATATCTTGTCAAGAGGGAAAAAAGAAACCAAAAAAGTTTGACTGCGCCTTTGTTAACAGGAACACGATCATTTCTTAATCTACAGCGATTCCGATTCCAATTCCAATTCTTACAATCTCAATGTAACGTCCCCCACCCAGTGGAATCCCATCATCAACCAAACAATAAGTGTTCACTTCGATGTTCGAACAATCAGGTTAATCATCGCTTTAGTTCTTATTGTTGGTTAAGATATTTTTTTCTCGTATAGAGAGTCACGGGCGACAAAACCTCCCACGCATCAATCCAGTAATTGGTCACCCGTGAGTTTCTACTGTGAGTTGTTTGTCAATTATAAATACTTGATATGGTCTCAGGTTTAAGCCCATACCAGATCAGTCCTACCAGTTGAACAAAGAAAAAAAATAAGAACTGAATGTTTATTTAACAAACTAAGCCTAATTCTCCATTATTATTTCTTCGTCGTCTCAATTTTGTTTTTTCGCGATCTGCTGTTTTTTTCTTTTTGTAATTTTTTTTTTTTTGCGGCTTTTGGTGTATGGGTGTTTGCTTTGGGAAAACTCAACCGAGCCTATCTCGGAATTAGTGCTCGGTGCTCGGTTTTAACTTTTCTTTGGAATGACATCCGTACATCTCGGTTATGTACGCTTCTTATCCAAAGCGGAATCATTCCGAATTTAGCGTTAACAAAATAGATTAAAAAAAATAAAAAAAAAAAAAAAAAAAAAAAAAAAAAAAAAAAAAAAAAGTGTCATTATACTACTCCGATACTGACAGTATAATCTTAAAAAAAAAAAAAGGTTTGTTCTTCTTTTTCTTCTTTGTTTTTTATTTCTCTTTTTTGTTATTAAGATCTTCATGTCCACAGAATCTCATCATGGCTGTCCGTACTAACTCCAGTACAAGTAAGAGCAGCCACGCTCGTCGTTATTCGCGTACTAATTCGCGTCTTCAACAAGATGATGCAAATTCCAGTAATCAACGTGCAAATGATCAACCGCTAACTTTCAAACAACAAATGCAAGGGTTCCCCTTCTGGCAGATGCTCATCGTCTCTCTTATTCGATTCAGCGAACCGATTTGTTTCACGTCCCTTTTCCCCTATGTTTTCTATATGGTCCGTGATTTCCACATTGCACCCACTGAAGAAGATATTCCCCAGTATACCTCTTATTTGGCGTCTTGTTTCTCATTATGCCAGTTTGTGTTTGCCGTTAGATGGGGGAAACTCCTGGACCGGATCGGGAGGAAAAAAGTGCTTCTTTGTGGATTATTGGGAACCTCGGTTTCCCTTATCATGTTTGGATTTAGTACTAATTTTTATATGGCTCTTTTCGCTCGATCCATGGCTGGATGTTTGAATGGGAATATTTCGGTTCTTCGTACCGTCATTGGTGAAATCGCAACCGAAAGGAAGCATCAGGCTTTGGCTTTCAGTACACTTCCTCTTTTATTCAACTTGGGCTCGGTCATCGGCCCCAGTATTGGTGGTTCAAAGTATCTTACCCATCCTAGTCCCACCAGTCCTTATGACCAGCAAAAAAATTCATCAACTCCATTAACCGAGTTGGGAATCGGCTCGTTCTATAATCGTTTTATCACCAAACATCCTTATGCTTTGTCCAATATAGTTGTTTCACTATTTCTTTGGTTTAGTTTTGCGTGTGGAGTTCTCTTCTTACAAGAAACCCACGAACAAGTCCGTTATCATCGTGATTACGGGGTCGAGTTAGGTGACTGGTTATTATTCCGGTTGTTAGGTATCATTCCTCCTTTAAGGCCTTGGCAACAACATAAACCAAGCTTTGTCCATCGTGCAGGAGAGTTGCGGCCTTTACTTCAAGCGGATGATACCGCTTCCATTCACAGTCAACCTTTCCAAGACGATGAAGACACCGCGTTGGAATCTCCCGATTCGATCAAATCATTGTCGGACGACGAAGATGATAATGATAATGAAGATAATCGGGTCCGTCCCTTCATTTCCAGATCGTTGTCAAGTGCCATTGTTCGTACCTATTCTCAAAGTGAGGGTATAGACGTGGATGATGAAGATGACGATGACAATAACAATGTGGAAGATCGTAAACAAACTAGTCCGGTACCAGTGATCTCCGATAAAGACCGTTACGCCAATGCTTTCACCGTCCCCGTGATCTCTGCCATCACCGCCAACTTTCTCATTTCCCTTCATTCCAACGTCTACTCTGAGTTTCTCCCTGTTTTTTTGGCAGCTCGTTTCAAGCCCAGTCATCTTAAGTTCCCCTTTAAGATCGGAGGTGGCTTTGGCTTTGATGTCAGTACCATCGGGACGTTGTTCTCGTCCACCGGGATAATGGGGATGATCATCGTGCTACTCGTGTTTCCCTACATAGATCGTCGTCTTGGTACCATTAGGGGATTTCGATTCTCGGTATCGATTTTCCCCATCATTTACTTCTTGGTACCTTGGGCCATTTTCACTATTCATGAGTATAATGACTACTTCCCTCCTTGGGTCACCCCCGTTGTATTATACGCGTTGACCTCGTTCCGTACGTTGGCCAGTGCTACAGGGATGCCACAAGTCATGTTGTTGCAGCATCGGGCCGCTCGTAAACAACATCGTGCCTATGTCAATAGTTCCGCCATGAGTATCATTGCCTTGGCTCGTTTCGTGGGACCCTTGGTGTTTGGTTTCCTCATGAGTTTCGGAGACTCCCACGATAAAAGTTGGTTGATGTGGTGGATATTGTCTCTTTGGTCGTTATGTGGGTTTATCCAAGCGATGACCATGAGAGACTACGATGAAGATCTGCACTAATCTTTGCATTCAGTAAAAAGCTTAAAAAGATAACCGAAAAGAAAAAAAAAAAAAAAAGAAAAAATATAAAAAATTGGTATCACCGAGACCTTCGGATACCCAAAAGTCATATAGAGTAAATACTATAATATAGACCCTGTTATTTTATTCATGAATCCTGTAATTATTGTTAATTATTGTTCATCTAGTAATTAATGCAAATTATTAATGCAATTTCGCACCACAGTTTAACGAACGAACAAAAAAATTGCGCAACCAATTTCCGAGATAGGCATTTCATCCGCAGGAAGAGCGGAAATTGAGTCAAAAAATCGCAGAACGACAAGATCAAAATGTAGGAATATTGAAATGACAATCAACAGAATGGTTCATTTCATCTAAACCAAGTTTGTTTGTTTGTTTTTTTTTCTCCAATAACCGTGTCTCTCTCATCGTTCAGTTAGTGGGACAACATCACGTTTAGTTAGTGGGACAACATCAAAACATATAGCGCTGCCTTGACAACAAATACCCATCGAGAGCAGTTTGAAATCTAAGAAGTCTTAGGGTATTGAATAAGACACTGAATACTTGGCCAGAAGTTCATTTAAATAGTCAGTTGTGGTGATAATTACTTCGATAGTGAGCTAGTGTGATAATCTGAATCTCTCAGTTCTAGTTGATATTTTTAATCGTTGGTGAATGGCATCATGACTCAAACATTCCGAGAATCCATGAAAGGGTTCCCCGTTTGGCAAATGACGGTGATTTCCTTGATTCGTTTCAGTGAACCACTTGCTTTTACTTCACTTTTCCCATTCATCTATTTCTTAATCAAGTCATTTGATATTGCTGAGGACGAAAAATCGATTTCGAAATATTCGGGTTACTTAACGGCATCATTTGCATTTACTCAATTCATTTTTTGTATTCATTGGGGGAAAATTAGTGACAAAATAGGACGCAAAATTGTGCTTATGATAGGATTAACTGGAACCGCCGTTAGTATGTTGATATTTGCATTTTCTACCAATTTTTGGATGGCATTATTTGCTCGTAGTTTGGCAGGAGCATTAAATGGGAACATTTCCACGTTAAGAGTGATGATTGGAGAAATTGCCACCAATAGAAATCATCAAGCTTTGGCATTTAGTACTCTCCCATTACTTTGGAACGTGGGGGGTGTGGTGGGTCCTTTAATTGGGGGGTATTTCACGAACACCGAGAATGAGGATTTGATTCATGCGACATCACTCATCTCAAAGTTCATGGATAAATTCCCTTATGCTTTATCGAGTATTGTGGTGGCGGTGTTTTTAATTTTTAGTTTAATCATTGGAATTTTATTTTTAGAAGAGACTCATTATAAGGCCAAATATCAACGAGACGTGGGGTTGGAGATTGGTGATTATATTAGACGTAAATTGGGTTACGACGTTCCTTTAAGACCATGGCAGAAGGGGATAACGTATAAGAATAATAAATCAGTGAACAAGTCCACCTCGACCTTCTTGAATACTCCCTCGACGAATGATGAAGAAGCCGACGACGATGCGTCGTTGAGTGATGATGAAGGTGAAACCACGCCGTTGAACCAACCCCAACCCATTTATGCCTCGGTGGAAAGTGAAGATGATGGTGCGGTGGCCGAAGATGATGACCAAGATACGGTCTCCGTTGATTCGAACCGACTTTTAAGTCGTCGCATGTCTTCGGCCCTAATTCGTAGATATTCATCGACGTATTCACTTAAACCTACTACATCACGCGCTGTATCGGTGGCCAGTACCACCAATGAATCGATCCGAGTTTTCAAGTCATTTGGTAATAAGACCATTTTCACCCCGGTGGTAATCAATACGATTATATCCAATTTCATACTTGGGTCTCACCTGTTAATTTACCTGGAGTTCTTACCCATTTATCTTGCTGGGGATTATCTCCCGCGTGAGTTGAATTTCCCGTTTAGAGTCAGTGGTGGGTTTGGTTGGAACTCACATGAAATCGGAACCCTACTTTCGGTGACTGGATTTTTCGGAGTGCTTGTTATTCTAATTGTATTCCCCGTATTGGACCGGTATACTCGAACCATTAATGGGTACCGATTACTGACGTGTATTTTTCCCCTCGCTTATCTCAATGTGGCTCTTATTATTTTTACCACCCATGGTTACAATGCTAGTTTCCCACCGTTATTGCTGAAAATCTTATTATATATCAATGGGGCCTTGGTGTGTTTGGCCCTGGGGACATCTTACCCACAAATCATGATTCTCGTGCATCGAGCCGCTCCTGTCAAGTATCGTAGTTTCATCAATTCCACCAACCTAAGTGCCACCAGTTTTTCCCGGTTTATTGCTCCAATAATCTATGGGAAAATCATGTCGGAGTTCGACAAGTTGAGATTAGGAGGGTTTTCCTGGCTCTTGTTGATGGTGATTGCCTTCTTTGGACTGTTCCAGGCCATGTTTATGTTGGAAGAACACGACGAAGACTTGAAAGCATTACCCGAAGAACAGGACAACCGTGTTTAACCATTCAACTATACTTATATATCTAACATTCACCTATGCTCATATATCTACTTGTATCTATAATCTTATAACTTCATATAATTTGATCAGTTTATATGTTGCAAAATACGAAAAAACGAGCGCACAAAATGACGTCATGAAAAACTCGACAACCAGAAAAAAATTTTACTCCCTTTTTTTTTTACCTACACCTTTACCTACACCCAAATTGTTTGGCAGAGTATATTATTAAAACAATATATAATTAATAAAAAAGGTATATAAATTAACTTGAACATTACTTGATTAGATATGTAAAAAAAAAAGATGATTCCCCCAAAACTCCCCATTTGTGAGTGTATCTCAAAAGCACTGGTATGTAGTCTCTAATCGACTGGCTTGTTTGTTATTGAACTGAATGGAGCAGGCCAAAATTCCCACATAATGACAAACTCCACGATGATCCAAAACAAACTCAACCAGTAGATATAGATGGGTGGATGCATTGTGATTCCCGGCACAATACGATTCCAACCACAACCAATCCCTCTGCGATAACCGTAGTGGGAAGAGATTTTGATAAAAAAAAAGATTAGCAGTGAAAACTTGATTCCCGTCAATTTCACAATAAAAATAGAAAATAGTGGTAGTAGAAAAATTCTTGTAGTAATAACAAACAACAGAAGATGAAAAAAAAAGACCGTAATAGATAATAATATTCTCTTTTTGGAAAAAGAGACAGAATAAAAAAAAAACACACGATGAAGAATAATGAGTTTTAAAAAAAATCTTGTCAAAGATTAGGATTTCGTATTATAGTAATAAACAAACACTGGACTTCAAATTCAATGACATTTCAAGTGACACTTTAAAATCACAACCAACTCATCCTGCCGAAATTTGATGATATTCATCCATTCCCACCACTTTACTTCATGAATCCCAGACTGAAATTAAGAAACAAACAATATTCTGAAGGGTATTCAAAGCATCTCATGATCACAACCCAATTAAGTTATATACGACGAGAACCTTCCCGACGAGCATGAGGAGCAAAAAGAACGAGAAACCAGGCATCAGGCGAGATTCACGAAAAAAAAAAAAAAGCAGAAAAAAGACCCGCACACCCCGTCCATCATTACGAGAGGAGAGGAGAGAACGGCCAGGAATGACACAAAATTAGTTCAATAGCAAAATAATTTGAGTAAGCGGCCAATATTGCAACAATAATGAGCCGACTCAAAAACGAATATAATTCACCAAATAGACAAAGCAAACATCAGTTAGAAACAAGATTTACCAAGTGATCAGCCAATGCATCAAATAAGAAAAAACCAGTGAAAAAAAGAGGAGACAAAAAAAATAACTAGCAAAGAAACATGAAAAGAAAAATGAGATGCAAAAATACATCCGTACTAGCTCTACGAGCTAGTATGGATCCAATTCGTTCATTTTAACTTAGAATCTTTGTTGAGATTTTTTAGCCTTCAACTTCTTTTGAGTGACAACGGCGACGATAGCACAGAAGGCTAAGAAAATCAAGACGAAAACTAAAATAACACCGGCTGGCAACATTATGAATTGATTGTGAGTGTCAAAGACTAAGGGAGTTTTGATTCAAAGGCTAAGACAGACTAAGTAAAACTGAAAAGAAGAAGAAGAAGAAGAAAAAAGA
>JAJMSM010000009.1:13035-38479 GCA_030578475.1 Hyphopichia wangnamkhiaoensis
AAAAAAAAAAAAAAAAAATTCGAAGAAAATGAAAATGATTACAAAATATGAAAAAAATTCACTCAACTTAACCAAAAACAAAATAAATAAAAGGCTATTGTTTCCAAATTGCTAATGTCAAACAGTTAAAACAACATAAAACAAAAAAAAGAAGAAAAAGAAAACCAAAACCGGGTAGAATACCGGTTGTAACATTATTAACATGGGAATACCTAAATATCAGTCCGTGCATGAAAAAATGATATAACAAATTAACTACTTTTTCATTGGGAGAGGGATTTTTTTTTTGTGCCTCTGCCAGTTCCGAGGGTGCTTTGATTGGCCGCTCGTGGCTTCTAAGCAAATGGGAACCGTCGGTGAAATACTATGCACACCCTCGGATGTCGAGCCCCCTCTCTGCCTCCACTTCGACCCTCAATCTGCACTACTCTTATTATACTATGCTCTTATTATACTATACTGATTATACTATTATTAGTCTTAACTCTTGTCTTATTCTTAGGTGACTCTCCGGGATGGTTACGTAGTTTTTGAAGTACCCCCCATTAGCTTGATCAATGAAAGAACACGGATCAGTAAGCCAAAAGAGAGAAAGACAAAAAGGTACTGGATCACACGGCTCAATCGGTTAATTGGCTGCCGGTCGGTTTTACCGTTTTTTTCCGATGCTCAATACTAGTCCACTAGTCGATTTAAGTTTGACCATTACAACCGGACATGGCGGATATTGGGGCCCATACCCAATCTGTCAAGCGTCCACCAGACCACAAGGATATGTAGCACCCTCGGAACAGCTTATCGGAGCAGCCGGTCCTAAACAGAACATCGACTTATGGGTTTCTACTCGGATACTCCTGGGGGGCTTTTTAACCTGTTTTGCTTTAACTTAGTTGAGTTTTGTAATTAATTGTTGTTGAGTCCGGAATTGAATTATCTGGCCCATTCGCACGACCGCCTCTTTCTTTTCTCCTTCTGGCTTTTTCTGCTTCTGTTTTTTTGGTTTAGTGGCTGCTTGTGCGCCTTCCCAATTAGGCAGCCTGCTTGCTTGTTTAAGCCGAGCACCAGTGCTGATTTGTCTTGTTTCTATCCCTTTCTGGAGATGCCTCTGTCTACTAACCTATTTCATTACTTGTGTCAATTTTAACGAGATATCGTCTAATCTATTCGAGAAAATAAACAAGAATATCGAATTCATTTGTGTGATACAGATGAAACCTGATTCAGTTACTGGATTATTAATCATCTACTCCCCAATCGTACATCTCATCTCTCTCAGCCAAACTAAAAATAAATAATATCCCACTATCTTCATTCAATTGCACCCTGGTCTAAGCACTAATATCTAGTTTTAGTTCCTACCCCAGCATGCATCTTTCTTGGCACCAATATACCCTTAAGAAAAAAAAAACAGAAAAAGAAAAGTTAATCCACTCGTGTACTTCTCATGCACTTTGACAGCTAAAAGTATAAATTAGGTGCCAATGTCCCTACTTGAGAGTTGCTCTGTTTTTTTTTTTGTTTCATACTCTCCTATCGTCTAGTCTTGTAATTATTCATCCTGAGGATGTAATGTAACCGTCCAATCATATCCCATGATCGGAGTTGGCATCTCAACAAGTAATTAAATCCCTCGAATTTTTTTTTTTATTTTATTTTTCTTTTTTTTTTTTCTGTTTTGACTGTAGGCGTGAAAAGAGCCTGCAAATTAATCTACAAGATTGTATTTTTTTACAATTTATTAAGAATTGTGAACTAATCTAATCAATATACATATACATATAATAAAAACTCATCAATCGTTAAACTAATAATAAATAATAGCAGGGGGAATAAAAATAGTAATAATAACAAAACGAATAGAAAGCAAAGAATGAACAATATGGCTAATCTTTGGTCCAACCATACTTAATTGGTGGACTGAAATAAATTAATGGTCGTTTATATCTCTCCTCAGGTACCTTGCTCAGGTTGTCGGGACAATAATATAATAACCAATTATAATAGAATGTGAAAAATAAAGAATTAGCAACGAATATTGTGAAAAGTTAATGATGGTGTGTCCATCAATTATTTAACGTCAAAAATAGTTTACTAGTAGAACCGATTCGATATCAAAAAAAAAAAAAAAAAGAAGTTGGCTGTCATGTATAATTATCTCGATAGTTTTGTCTTAACAAGCTCAATCGTGAAAGGTTCGTCAGGTTTCATCAGTTTCCGAGTAAAACTAGAAGATGGTCGATTCGTCACCAAATTACTTGGTCGTCGATCAAATCCATATCGTCGATTCTCAAATAATGGCAATTTGGTCGATAGTCGGCCTCCAACAGGTAGTCGCTTCAAGCTCAAGTTATCAATAGATCCACTTCGTGGTGTCATTTGATCTTGTTCTATCAGCTCGGAATTCGGTCGAAATCGAAATCCTCCAGCCTCCTTACCATATGTCAGCTTAGACATGGACCGAGTCAGCAGAGTCGTGCCTCCAATAGTAGATTTACTCCCTTGAGTGGATCGAATTCCACCACTTGTCGGAGTATCACCACTACCCTTGTCACTAAATAGACTAGCAACACTCAGTGCCCTGGGCTTCAGACTATCTGATAATTTAGAACCAGAAGTTTTTGAAGTAGTCTTACCAATTGATCTTGAGCTTTGTGCCTTAGTCAGTGGCGTTGAAGCTGCTGGACTGACTCTCGTCTTGGATGATGAAGTCGTACGCGTCTTTGCTGATGCTGTCTTACCTGTAGTTGTTTCTGCCTTAGAGGTCGCAGTCTTAGAAGATGTTGATGCTTTACCCGTTGTGGTTCCACCCTTGGCTGAGCCGGATATCTTAGAACTCGACTTACCGGCCGCTGTAGTGGTTACACCTGTCTTGATCGAACCTGCCTTGGTTGAACCTGCCTTGGTTGAACCTGTCTTAGTTGCGCTTGACTTGACTGCCTTGGTCCCACTTATCTTGGTTGAGCTTGCCTTGGACGCGGCCGCCGACTTTGTATCGGTTTTTGTCCTAGATTTAGTCGCAATCGCCGATTTAGTGACAGTTTTATTATCCTTGGAACTAGCTTTAGATGCACTCGCAGTAACCGGAGTTGATTTTTTCACATTGGTACTCTTACTGCTCAGTCCATTCCCAATTCTCGTCGAGCTTGTTCCTGTTAATTTATTGGCCTTTAACACAGTAGATTTGGAATTAGTTCGATTTACTCGAATTGAATTGGTCTGAGTCAGTTTTTTCCGTTGTAATTTTTGAGTCACTCCGGCTGCTGCCGCAGTAGTGGCAATCGCCAATTCCTCTTTTAATAATGCATCACCATCAGTACTAAGATTATATTCAGGAGCAATCTTACGAGTTCTCGTTTTATTCAGGCGAGTGGCAGAAATTCCAAGTTCATCATTTGCAAGATTAAAACCACTAGATTGATATGATTCTAATGGTCCTAACTTACTAGCAAATTTAGCGTCATAATAAGTTCCATCCATTTGAAATCGTTTCTTTAACAGAATATAAGCATTCATATCTTTCCTCCAAGCAGTCTTATCAACCGATAATTGAATCTTAGCTTTTGCAGCTTTTAAATCAGGATGTTTTTCATTATCCAAATTTTCAAGAGCTCGTGGACCCGGTTTATACTTGATAGTAGTCAATTTAGTTCCACGTGTTGGTAAATTATTTGAGCTTAAAACATCTTCTTCTTCAACAATCTCAAGAAGTTTCTTTATATCTAATGATTCCCCTGGCGGTATAGGATCGGTATGAGATGGAGTTATACATTCTAATGTAACTTCTTTTCTTAACACTTTATCGATATCAACTTCGGAAAAAAATGCACAGGATTGTGGAACTTCTTTCATGCCTAACTGTTCGCAAAACATAGCACGAGTCCAAAGATTACTTATTTGTAATAACAAGGCAACTTTGTAACGATCTTCTTCTTTACACATGTATCTCAATTCATCGTGAACCGTGATGATTAATCGAGCATCCACCTTATATTTATCCACCAAATAATCCATCGATACCACTAATAAATGTAAATAATCAACACCACTACTTTGAATGGCCCAATTAATTCTTGACGTTAAATAACTGTTTTTATTTAAATTACCCATTGTTAATGCTTCGGTAATTGATGCTCCTAAAACGGGAGTCTTGGGATCTTTTTGATAAGCAATTGATTCAAGCATGTTAAACATAATTGATTCGGTACCACCATGATAGATCTTACGATCTAAAAATTTGGACAGACTTAAATCACCTTTTGTTTTAACGTATAAATCTTTTGCTAATCTCTGTGCTTCTTCATCACTTAAATTAGTATTACACTGTTTTAATAATCTTGTAGCAAATTTAACTCCGGCCCCATAAATACGACCATAGTTAAACACTTTGGCATCCCCTCTTGAAATACCCAAGATTTCTGCGGTTTTGGAATGTAAATCAGTTTTTTCATTCTTATCACCTTCCAATGTCATCCATCCTAATGCAGATCCACCGTGTAATCCGAAGATCGAATCACCAATCAATGAAGCAATCCATAATTCTTCCGAATCAACATCAGCACCAACGAAAACATATCCTTTTGGTGCTTCAATCATTGCTTTAAGCTCGGATCCAATCCTACTGGCTTTACTGTTTGAAGCAGTCAACCAGGTATTTTCGGTGGCCCGTCTAGTAATGGTACCCATTGTGCATAAACGGGGGATAATGATCCCTAAATCGGAATGTTCTTTAATTTCTTTCTTGGTATCAAAAAATTTATTTTTTTGACCTTTTTGATCGGAGAAAATGACAAATTGTTCCATAATACGGCTTCGATTACCCATCCAATAAGATGCGTTGGAATTTAATTTCAAGATATCTTTAGCGTAGTCGTATTCCGATGTTAATGTACCATTTTCGAAATATTGAAGGTAACTTTTAGACATGATCGAAGTACATCTTTTGGTAGGACCTTCTGGAGAAGGAACTTTGAATAATTTTTGATAATTACCAAATCCCATAAGTTCATCGGCGTATTTATCAAGGTCCTCTTCACTTAATTTAGCCTCTAAATAATTTTTCTGTTTTAAATCTTCGAAAACTTTATCCTCATAAGGAACTTTAAAACACCAACCACAAGAATCGGTCCAGAACAAAGGGTATCCCTCCCATTTTAATTTCAATAAAAATGGGGTAATACGGGTACGAACGGTTAATTTCATTTCCTTCGTTTTGGAACCATCATCATTAACGGAAGATTTAAATAATTCACGATACCATTCAGGGTAACCGGTTAAAAAAGCTTGTTTGGCACTAAGTTCACCATTTTTCTTATAACGAGCTTCTTTAATGGACCAATCAAGCTGGCTATACCAAGGATCATTTTCAAAATCGGTTTTAAGAGATATATCATCTTCGATGATATATTTCACCAATTCATTGGCACGATGTTGTAAAATTTCAGTCACACCGGCCCGATTTTCTTGATATAATTTTTCTGCCGTTTCGATATAATTATTCCATTTTTTGGTAGTTGGAAGCATAAGAGTACCCATATGTCTTAAAGCGGCAAATGAGACCGGATGGGGCACTTTAGTTCTGAATTGGGGGAAAAGTTTTGCAGCCACTGCGAACGTGGCCTCCACGTCTTTAGCACAGTAATCCATCAACCCAGTAAAATCATCAATTATTTCCATGGGATCAAGAGTGGCAAAAGAATCACGAACTTGTTTATCCATTTTGATACCACAGTGGAAATCGGCCACGTTAGCCAAAGAATTGGGGGCACCTTTAATAAGCCAAGGATCATCGACCAATTCATTAGCTAAATCTTCGGCAGAAAACATACTGCAATTATCACCATCTTCATGAATGGATGAATCAGTTTCATCGGAGGCTAGGCTTTCTTGAGCTTCAAGACTGGCGCGATGTTTCTTATGATTATGCCAAACTGGTCTTTGTTGAGAACAGATCCCACTGGTGGCAATATGAAGAGACATGGCATCTAGATAATAGGCTTTTGATTGTTTGATACTGTATTCTTCGAGTACCCGAGCGCGATCATAACTTACGTTATATCCAATAAGTAATTTTGGTTGATTCAAGGTATTGAAAGGAATTAAATGTTCATGATCGGAATAATGAGGATCTTGGGCACGTTCGGTAAGAAACGGGGAAACCCAACCATACCACGCTTTAGAAGAAACGGCGGTTGCCAAACAGGCGTATTGCGTTTGTCGATACATTGTTTCTACATCAAATACCAACTCATCTTCTAACGGGAATGGTACAGATTCTGGAGATTTGCCTGGTTCATATCGGGTCCAGCCCAGTTGGAAGATCCAGTCTTTTGAATTGGGTTTATTGGGGATGGGTGAGGATAAGAAGTTTTCTGCCATGGAAAGATAGGGTTGGGCACTTTTGGTACCTATTTTATAGAAATGTTCATCTAAAGAACGATTCCCAACTAGTTCGGGGAAATCTTTGATATTGAGGGGATTTTGAATGGCGGTTTTTTTACCTAGAAGTCCATGATTATCAAGATGAGCTTTCAGTAGCTCTACTAAAGCCGGTTGGGATGGAGTAGCGTAATCATGGCTTGAAGTTTGCGGGAAGATTTTTCTATGGAGATCATGGGATAAGTATTGGATTCCTACTTGGTTGACACGGGGTATTTCTTGGGCATTATTTGAGGCATGCCGTATGGCGGTCATTGAACATGGTTTGGGAGTCCAAGGTGAATAACGCCTTCGTATGTGGTTGTTTATTTGATCGATAATGGCCCGTTTGTGAGAAGATGTCCTTCGCGACATCACCAACGGTATTCGGGATCCGGCCATGGTTTCTATAGGGTCATAAGTTGGAGTATGAGATCAAGCAGTATTGATTGTTGACGTTTGTGTCTTGTATTGAGGATTGAAGCAGAGTTGATTTGATTTAAACAAGCAAAAAAAGAATAGATGAGACAGCGGCAATTGAGAAGTCCAGATGCACAGCAATAAAGACAAGGACACCAATTCAATCAAAATTGTGAAAATACAAAAGAAGGGGTTCTTCTTATTGAAGTCACACAAACAGCCAAATAAAACAGGGGAACTGGAATTGTCTTTGTTTTGATTTTGTTTGTTTTAGTTAAGAGGGTTCGATGTATCAAATCTTTTCAAAATCTGAGGATACTTTTTGTTTCTGTTTGAAATTATTTTACCGTTTTAGTGAGACTGAGAGAAAAGGGCCAGAAACAAAAAAAAAAAAAAACGTTATGGGCTAATTTTATCATAGTGTTGTTTTTCTTTCATTTTTAGGGAACCGCAAAAAAAACGCCCGCATAAAAATGTACGGGTGTAGGAATTAGATTGGCATCAGATGTACGGATGCTTAGCTTTCATCCCAATTAGGAAACAACAACAAACCACTCAGATCATTGACTTATTTAAGCCATATTGTAAACAGATTGGTACCCGTGACTTTGACCAGCCTGAGTTACAGGAATTACTCTAAAGAAACTAAAGGTGAATTGGATGTTAAACCTGAAGCGGTCTCTTACCGTAGATGTTGTGGTCATACACCTTCCAGCTCATACCTTGCTGCTGTTGTAGTTGTTGCTGCTGCTGCTGCTGCTGCTGTAGTGGATGGATCCAGTATAACTGGATGATGTTTACTCTTTTATTGATTGATATCACCCCCGTCTTTATGCAATTCTACAGAACCGTAAGAAAGAGTGCTACCTGAATACGCACAAAGATAAAAAGTAAGCATTAACCGTTGGTGGGAGACGTAAAAAGTTATCCATTCTCAACGTTTGATGGAGTTGTTGTTGTTGATGAATTGTTGATAATTGGGTCGCGAGTTTACTGGTGCAATCCTGCACAATTGGCCATCTTTTTGTTTAAACAGAAAAACAAAAAAAAAAAAAAAAAAAAAAGGAAGGAAAGAAAGGAAAATCCACAACAATTAAATGCAGAAAACAGCCGAATTAGAACACGATTTGTTCATCAATTAAACCATTTATAATAAACAACAAAACACCCAAAACTTCTTTAATTGAATACTTCTGTTTCTTTTTGTCTTGTTTTGTTTTGTTTTGATTTTTGTTTGACCCACACACCAATTCCAGTCTCCGCAGAACTTTTTCCCTGGTTTAGCCTCTCACTATTTATATAGTAAGGAAAAACAAAAAATAAAAAACATAAACAATCATCTTATATACATACTTTTTGTGCTTTCCTATATCTTTTTTTTTTTTTTTTTTTTGTTTCTTTTTTGGAGTCTCTCTTTTCTCAACTAAATATCAAAACAAAACAACATTTGACTACTTGCTAGCATTCAATTCATACTTTTGTCACTAGTATACAACACCTATCAATACCATGTCTGATTTGAACAATTTCAAAAAACCCGACTTACTCAGCGTTGCTCGTAAGGTTGGGATCCATGTCCTTACCAAAGATACCAAAAAAGTCTTAATTGAAAAGATTTCCAATTATATTGAACAAAACCCTCATCAAGCAGTTGAAACAATTAGAGCCATCGAACAGAAAAGCGCTGATTCTGCTGCTGATGAAGATGAAGGTAATCATACTTTAGTAGAAGAAGAGATTGTTTCTGAAGAAGAAGCTGAAGAAGTTGATACTGAAGATGCTGCTGATTTAGCTGATGATGATCAAGATGATGAAGAATCCGATCCTGATTACAATGCTCCTCCTCCAATCAACTTGAAGGAAAAAGTACTTGATCCTATTATTGAATTTGTTGAAAACACCAAGGATAAAATCTTGAATTTTACCGATTGTGTTGGTATTACCACTTTAGAATATAGTGATCAATTAAGAAATCGTTTATCTAACACGGTCACTTTAAACTTTGCTGAATTGGCCTTTGAATTATTCTACTTTGTTTACACTTATATTCCCTTGGTTGCTATCAAAGATAATAATACCATTCATCAAGTCTTCAAAGATAATATTGATTTCTTCGCTACTAGCGATGTTGAACTTCCTGATTTCTCAATTCTCTTGGATTTTACCGTGTTATCCGTCTACTTTAATTGGGTTCTTTACTCAGTGGTGTTACCCCTTGTTATTTCTTACTATTTCAACTTCACCAGAAGAGTCATTTTCCTTGAAGACGATGGCATTGTGGCCAGAATCTTCTCCTATGATCCTTTCATCTTTGCTTTATCCAAAGTTATCATATTCTTCTTTGTGGTTAAGAACAGTGGTACTTTAACTACTTTAAGTACTTACTCCGGTATTCTTCAAGCTTTGAAAAATCATTTCTTGATTCAATTGGGTATTTATGGTCAATTTGCCAATGGTTTGGGTAACTTCCCCTTGGTGGTTGGTTTATTCAACGTTGCTGTGGCTCTTTATTCTCAATTTGAAGACTACTAAACGTGATCATGGATACTAAGCGTGACCATGGATCAATTTTGTTTGTCTTCACTTCCAAAATTAAAAGAATGAAACTTCAAACAAACACTCTCGTGTACAATAAAGATTTGTTCATCCATCTAGATGATAACACTTATTCCTCTCTCTTATTTTTGTTTTCCTCCAAATTGTTTACTTTGACTCTATTTCTCAATATTTTTTTTATTTTGTATGTTTATACTAGCTTTCTTTAAATGATAGTTTCCCTACTTTGTTTATCTCTCTATCTCTGTCTCTATCTCTCTTACTATTATTATATTATTATTATTTTTTTTTTTTTTTATATACATAAATTAATTTTAATATCTCTGTTTTGTTATTTTCACTTAGTGTTTGATTCTTCCCTTCCCTCTTTGACAATTATTTTCTTTCATCATTGTATATTGTAATACTACTACTTTCTCTTCTTATCTTTAATCCTTGTTCACCAAATAAATATACTGTTTGACGGGTATTTATTTGTAGTTCTGTATGCACGCGTGAGGTTGCAGTGCTGCAACAACACCAAAAGAGGTATGTGATTTTTTCCACCTACTTAATCCTCATGATACTACGCATTAATTAGACAATTCCCATCAATCGTAAAATGAATTTATTTTAAAGTATAGTACATAAAAGAAGTAAAACTAACTAGATATCTTTCACTTGTTAACTGGCCACCTCGTCTTAACCCCCATCAAATTCAAATCATTCGTTAATTCATCACCTTTAGCTGCCATGGGCCCAACAAATTGTTTCATAATTTTAGCCAATAATGCAGCTTCGGTATGTTGTTTATCAGGATCTCCGTCCTTACCCGTACTGGCAGCAGCATTCCCTGAACCTGCTCTACGACCCGGTCTTCTTTTAATTGGAGTGGTAGCTGAGGAATTACCACTGTCGGACCCATTCCCATTACCATTAGTGTTAGCACTGGTATTACCATAACCGGAATTGGTGTCTGAACCCAGGGTCCGATCATACAATGGACTTTGGAAAATTTGGTGCTTGATGTTAATGGCATTTTTCAGTTTCAAAGAAGCCGAATCTTTTGACATAGATTTCAGTTTACTGGGCAAATCCCCAGTAATTAAATCGAATTCATCTGGGGTTATTAAGGGCATGAAATCATGAATCACGTAGGGATTGTCTAAAATAGACGTGGTTGAACCAGAGCTACTGGACAGGGATGATTTGGATAAGGAAGATGGTAATGATTCTAATAATGTTTTCGGAGGATTATGAGAAATATGAGTATTACTAGGTTCATTAGTTAAGGAATCTTTCAAAATTGTTTTGATCTCATTATTATAATCTTGTTTGGAAATCCCGTTATATAATTTGGCACTTTCCTTCGTTTTCACGTCGAATATTTCGCCGTTACCATGTTTATGATGTTTTAATAACTCATCAAACGTATTTTTCTGGAACTCAAAGAAATTCTTCAACTTGGATAATTTATTAATCGATAAGTTGTTCATGTTCTTGTAAAATTTATTGGAATCTTCATAAAAAGTCATAGATGCTTTCAATAACTCATAATTGGAATATAACTTCAACCTAATCAATTCATCGTCACGACGATTTTTCACGTATGACACGTACTTTTGTAACTCATCATCATTCAATACGGTATCGTCATCTTTAAAACTGATTTTGGACTGTTTCAAGTTTTGCAACCGTTTAAGTAATTGATTTTTCTTTTGTACGTAGAGTTGCTTACGGTCGCTTTCTTGATGGTTTGATAGTTGATCTAGAGCTTTAACCAATTCTTCTCGTCTTTTTTCTTTATTGTTACCATTGGCAGATATAATATCTTTATTATATGACGAATTTTTGGAAGACTCAATAACCATGTGGGAATCATCAAGGTCTCCATTGTCTAATTCAATATTATCCAATTTGAACTCATCGGGATTTTTATAATGAGATGATGGTTTCAACCCGCTATAAGAAATTTTACCATTCTTACTTTGTTTATGATGCACGGCTAAGTAATTTTCGGGTATCTGGCTAATGATAAATTGATTACGAGTGATCCCCTGATTTTTGTCAATTTGGGTCTGGTCATATGAATCATAAGCTTCTGTGGTGTCGACGTTCTGAGCGTATTCAATGTATTCTTGTAATTCTTCGTTTGTGGAATAAAGCTCAGAGTCTTGGGATATCAAACTTTGGTCTTGTGATTGATCCTGAGACGCAAAACGACCATCGTAAGTGTAATCATCATCTTCATCATCATTATCACCCTCGTCGTCATCATCTTCATCGATATATTGATCGTCTTGACCATCGTCACCGGCGTCGTCATACTCTGAGCCCGATTCATCATCTTCATCGTCTTTATCGATTTCTATTTCCTCACCGTATTCATTTTTAAATGTAGTGGTGGTGGTAGTGGCCGATTTTTTCTTCTTGAGACTTGGTCTACCTCTTGATCTCTTGCCCTTTTTCTTTTTGGATTTTACAGGGATGGGTCTTCCATACTTCCTGACGTAATCTTCGTAGTTTTCAATGGAGAAACCTTCATGTTCGGCCTGTTGTTTCATATCAAATAGTGATCCAGCCGCACTTGCCACCACCATATCAATACGAGGCAATTTGTTGGAAGCCTTAAGCAATTTCTCAAACACTTCATGCGGAGTCAAACTGGCCTCATCAGTTTTTAAAAGATACGGCATATAGTTTGGAGGTGGGAAAGGTAATGGGGGTACCACCGAATATATATCATTATTGGTAGAAGGAGATTTACTGGGGTGGTTCTTGGAAGCAGAGTCCCTTCTTGATCTATCCTTTTCTCGTCTGAGTTCTAATGTGCCTTTATAGTCATCTTTATCAAATTCGGGTCTTATGATGGGGGGAGGAGGGTAAATGAATGGAATCATCACCCCGTCATCGTCGTCATCATCATTAACCATGGTTCTTGCTTTACCCCTTGCTGCATCACCTAATGCAGATGCCTTATGATGACGTGGTAAAGGAGGCATAGGAGGTGGGAACCGATTTAATATTTGGTGTAATTGATGAGAAATTTTAGGATCATTTGAGTTGGGATCAAGATCAGTATAAAAATCAGCCACCGTCAACGGAGGTTGTATAATGGGTATTATTGATTTGGGCACCGAATTATGAGATGATCCGAATTTCGTAGAAGTGGAAGTATCATTATGTAGTGATGAAAATTGTGGTAATGGAGGAAGGAAAGGAGGTGCAAATGAAGAAGAACTAAACGGGGCCGGTATTCTCGATGGTACGATATGAAGCTGCGACGAAGTAGGATGATTATTATTGTCAGTGTTATCGATTTCGTTGGTTCTTGGGGTATTTAATGAGGGTGAAAGTTTACGTTTTTTAGCATCATGATTAATATTAAAGACAGCTGCCAAAGTTTCAGGAGTAGGTAATTCCACCTCTAACGGTCTTTTAAAAGACTCATTATCCATATTGAAAGGCATCGGAGTGATCCTGGGAAATTGCTTTCCACTATGTAGAGTACGTGAAGGTGTAGAAAAAGGGGGTGGGAGTGTAAGTATTATTTAGATTATAAATATCTAAATTCCCTTTTGGTATCGAAGTTGTAAAAATGGGTCGGACTGATTGTGTGGTAGATTTTTCTTTTTTTTCTTTCTTTCGCTCTTTCTTGATAGTTTTTTTTTTTTTTGTCGTCTGTCAGTGAGCCTTTTTTTTTTCTCTATTATTTTTTTTTTCAACAAAAGAAACTTTTAGGGTGTGATTAGGTAATGGCTTAACCACTGCTTGATGTAAAGTGATTGGCTGAGTGGGAGAAGACGTTGTTCAATGAATAAGGGTTTTGAAGCTAGAAGGCGGTAGCAAACTCAATGGGATGGGATGGTCAATGGAACCTTTATGAGTTCGGTATCGTAGTCCAGCAGCAACTAGTTACCTCTATCCAGATACTTTGGATAAGGGGATGATAAGCGTAAGCAGAGTTAGAAATAAGGAGACCAAAGATTGACTGACAGGGGTCAAGTGTAGTTCTAAAAGACCAAATTGGTGCTTGAATGGGTAAAGAGTTGAAAAATCAGGGGCTTGTACTAACCGGATAGCTATTGATTCTTCCGACGAGTCCAGAAACAAGACGAACAATTGACGTTGATACTGGTTGATTGCAACAGAAGTTTCAAAATAAAAAAAAATTAGAGTAGGGTAGATTAAGCAACTCTTGACCTATAACTAATAAAGGGTACTTGGCCGATGAGTCCAGTACAAGTGGTAGTTTGATGGTTCAGAAGACACGGGATGGTATACAATATAGCCCACGGCGTAGAGGTGAAGTATATCGTATAGTAAGAATTAAACAGTATGATCATAGAAGGGTAGTTTTTGTTAATTTTTCTGTATTTTTTTGCAAACGGCACCGAAAACCTCAAAAAGATACAAAAAAAAAAACTATAAAAAGAAAAAATTGCGAAGAATTCGAAAACTGATTAGCTACTAAGAGATAAAGCCCTTGATGGGATAAGAGTGCCTATCTACAGATGAAACCGTCTCTGCCTTCATGGATACATTCAAGATGTCCAAGCAACAGAAGTATGGTTGTTTTGTCCGCTTGAAAGATGCTCAAGCAGCAGTACAAACACTAGATATTGTGGAGTGGGGATGGTTGCAACCTATACCCCGAGACCCGTACATTCTTTTTTTAGAAAAAATAACGAAGAAGATTTGATTACATAAGCAGGATGGAATAACGGTAGAGCTGGCAACAGCACCCGTACCTTCACAGCCCGTAGGGTGACTCCTATTCCTATCCCATGAAAAGGCATTTCACCGTCTGACTTAAGATGAATACAACCATGAAAAGGCATTTCACCGTCTGGCTTAACATGAATACACCATGTTTTGCAACCTTTTTCTATAGTGATACCAGGCTATAAGCGAGTAGAAGTTAGTTCAAATTGTAGCCACTCAATTTGAGAGTTGAACCACTATCTAAATTGGTATAAACTTGCTAAAATGAAAACAAATAGACACCTGCACAAAAGCTCCCCAGCTGCCATAATACTAAGATATAAAGATAGAATTTCACATAAAGCCATTTAACAATTAGGAGTGATAGAATTAATCAAGACAATAGACGTAAAAAGAAAGAAAAAACAAAAAAAAGAAAAAAAAATCATAACAATAAAACATTATGTATTAGCAAGAATTACAAGACATCTCCCATTTTTAGGGTGTGAATTACTTAAGGCGGGCCAATAATTCCACGGTCGTGCTGTAGAATTGACTTAGTAGAATTAACTCACTAAGTTGTACATGCTTAGAATTGAGTTCCGCTTTGTTTCTACTGTTTCCAAATCTACTTTGTTGTTGTTGTTGTTATTCTGTTGCCTTTCCGCTTCTAATTTCTCTTTATTTTTATTTTTATTCAACTGTTTATTTTATTTTCCTTTCATTTCTTTTTTTTCTTTGGAATTTTTTTTTTTTTTTCTTTTTCTTTGGGATACTTTTTTTTTTTTCCTTCCCTTAATTATTTCTGTTATTATATCCGTCTTTCATTTTTTCTTCTTACTTTTCTTTTTGGTTCTTTCCATCATTTCAAATTTTTTTTAATTAATACGTATTCTTCTTTCCTTTCAATCCATCAAATATAGGGCCAGAGCTGTATCACCCGTCGATCGATCGATCCATCAAGCCAATCATCCAGTGTCAATCGATCCCAATACGCACCTAGAGTGATCATCCCATTTTTTGTTGCTTTTGAACCTAACCGCCCAATCATCCTTTCATCCATTCACACACTCTTTCGCCCCTTTTATCAATCAACAACTCACACCATCCCATCCTTTGGCTCAATCCAAGTGATACGCTTATCATCTCCTTGTGCTCTTCAACGCGACCGTGGGCTTTGTTGTTTTTGATAATTTCAGTTGTCCATCATCTCGAGTCTACGGCTGTTTATTCGTATACCAACGACCTATCCCAACTTCTCAATCTTTGGCTTTGTCTTGTGACACGAGATTGATTGGTCGCCTCCAGGCTGTTCGAATTATCGATTAAGAGCCAGTGTCTCACCCCAATTCTGTTGACGTATCGAGTTGCGTGTTATTACACTGTTGATTGTGTTTCAACTAGTCCTCCCCTCGATCATTATTTGACTTGTGCCATCAAAATCGATACCCCCTTGATATATCATCGAGTCACTGTACCATATATCCCCATATTAATAATATCATCGATCTTATCATACCATATCCCATTTACTAGAGCCCACCCTTCCGTTTAGAAATAGGTTACATCACTCCTAATCACTTGTTATATACCAAAACCTCACAATAATGCCGCCTAAGAAGTCCAAACAAAGCAAATTCAACTATAAGGATCTAGTTTTGGCCAAAATGATGGGGTTCCCTGCGTGGCCGTCTTTCATAATGCCTCCTGAATTGATTCCCGCGTCAATTATGAAAGTTAAAAAGAAAACCACCAATTTTTGCGTCATTTTCATTCCTGATGGTGATTATAACTGGATGAATGAAAAATCCCTAGAAGCATTAAGTGCTGATAAACTCGATAAAAAATTGGAAAAAGTCCCCGCTCAGAAAAAAGTTAAACTGAAACTGAAAAATGCCCGGGCCAAAAATGGTCGTACCAATAATGTGGCCGATGCCTTGTTGGCTACCAAAGGTTTAGACTTTGATGATTTCATGGATCAACTTGATAAGAGAAATAATGCTGAAGATGACGATGAGGATGATGAAGACGAAGAAGAGGAAGAGGAAGAGTTAGAAGAAGATAACGTTAAAGACGAGGAAGAAGAAGAGGAAGAAGGAGTAAAAGAAGACGAAGAAGATGTCAAAATGAAAGATGAAGATGAAGAAGAGGAAAATATCAAACCTAAGCGAGGGTCTCGAACTAAACAAGTGTCCAAACGCGAAGAGAAGGCATCAGAAGCCGATGATGAAGATGAAGAAGATGATGATAAAGAAACTGAACCGGTTTCAAGCAGACCATTGAGTCGTACCCGTCAATCCAATACCAGCACCAATAATCGTAAACGTATAAAGCTTGAATCCAATGGTAATGGAGTTTCCAATGATACCCATAATAATGAAATCAATTCCTCACCTACAGCCACCGAATTCAAAAACTCTTCCAAAAACGGAAATGGCAATGGCAATGGCCACCGAAGAAGCGTTTCAACCCCATCAACATCCAGTTCGAGTCATTCACATAAATCGAAAACCATCACCGGGTCATCGACCAAACTGTTAACCGACGAAGAAAAACAACATCAACTCTGGCTTTGTCGTATCAAATTACAACGATCATTAATCCAACGTAACCAACCGGTGACCCCAACTGATATCAAACAATTCCCACCTCCAAGTGTGGATGAATTACTGGTGGCACGATTAATACTACATCGATTGGTTGAATTCCCGGTTAGTATTGAATTGTTAAAACAAACCAAGATTCATAAAGTGTTAAAATGTATATTACGAGATGAAGAGTTGGAATATCCCGATAGTTTCAAACTCCATGAGAAATGTGAGGAATTATTAACCAAATGGAATCCCTTAATAGAGGCCCTCAAATTGGAAAAAATGGTTAAATCAACCTCGTCCTTGAATAAAAACAATGATAAGGATGAGGCGTCCATATTGACAGAATCAAGCACCACCAATAGTACCATGATTGATAATGGTACCATAATCAACAATGTTACCAACCCCAATAACAACAACAACAACAACAACAATAATAATAACAATAAGGTGTTGACCAAGATTCAGGATGGATCCAGATTAAGCAGTCAACCACCGGACGAGTCTGAAATTTCCGCCGTCGAAACCAATGATACCCCCAAGAAGCGAGATGACGATGAAGAAGATGAAGAGGATGAAGAAGATGTCAGCAGTGCCGTTAGCATCAGTGTTAGTCAAACCACCAGTAATGGTAAGACCAAAACCAAGACCAATGGTAATGGGTTAATTGAGGGCAATAAGACCCAATCACCGATACTGAATACCACTGATGTGCCTGTGGCTGCGTCAGTAGAAGGTTGAAATTTTCAATCCATCATCATCATCCCCATGCCATAGACTGCTCCCTGCCACTGCGCAATTTAGACTACTCACTGCTTCTGCAAAAGAATGTACGCTTTGCTGCACGTGGACGGCATTGTCCATGTATATTACTGAATGGAATCGACTCACTCCACCTAATCCATTTGATATGGAATCAATCAGTAATATACACACAGATTATAAATCTTTCCCCTAAGTATTTAATAGTATACGACGTACGCACGGTAGTATAGTTATACGTGTGGGATGAATTTTTTTTTTTGACGTGTAGAAATGTAACGCCGTTTCTGTTTTTTGCAACTAGTTAGTAGGCTTGAAACGCAATGCAAGCGCATACCCGTACACCCATACACCGTGAAAAAACGCATTACATAAGCAGAACTATCTCAACAATTTACATCAACAAAACATAGAGCCAATGAGCGAATAGTAGTAATAATAGTGTAATAACAATAGTGAAATTTGTAGCCATACACAGATGTTTGAATCGAATGGCACAAAGAACTTTTTTCATAATAAACGACGGTTGTCTTGTTACTGGCTGAACTCGTTGTGTTTCCACTTACAATTGCTACCATCACTTTTTGTTGGCGTCGGAGGGTTTGGTCATGGTGCGATGAGCAAGGGACACGACTTTCCCACCACCAAACCTTTCATATGGTCTTCTTAAATACAATATTCTAAAAAGTATTCGTATAATATTCATACTAGTCATACAATACGTGTTTGTTCCTGTACGGTGCCATACAAGTAAACAATTAACAAATTAAACAAATAATATTAGCAAAAGAGGAGACTCAAAAACAAAAAAAAAGAAAAAAAAAAAAGAAAAAGTCGACCCAGGCTGAAATCACCAATGGAAGACCGGGTAACCGTGATTATTTAATGGAGAAGGGTGCTCACATTTACACAGGGACGCCACCTTAAAACAAGTGTCGTGACTGCACTTACGCCGGGCACTGTCTTCCATACCGGTCAGCTTACGCTCACACGCTCATTCAGCCGGATTGCGGTGGTGTTTTCTGTAGTATTGCAAACTGGATGAAGACTAAATTGTAGCCTAGCAGATCCAGAGATTGCATTGGCCAGTGGCCAATGCAAATGTCTACGACTGTACAATTGTAAGAATGACTACTGCTTAATAGTTGGTTGGATCATTTTCCAGCGTGTGTTTCTTTTTTTTGTTTTTTGGTTGTTGTTTTTTTCGTACAGTCGCACTTTTTCCAACGAAAAAAAAAAAAAAAAAAAAAAAAAAAAAAAAAAGAAAAAAAAAAAAAAAAAAAAAAAAAAAAAAAGAGAAGAAGAAGAGGAAAAAAAAAAGAGAAGGAAAAAAGAAAGGAAAAAAAAAATCACTACTTAATTGAAGTTTTCTTTCCTTTTCCAACTTCATTACATATTCAATAAATCATCTATAAATATACAAAATGGCTGAAGAAGATGTATGTTTCTCCCCCAGAATGTCCCTGAGTAGTCATATCTGATTGCTTGTTTGGATATTGAGCATGATATCGTTGGATTTCATTTCTTTGGTTTGATCGTCGACTTGATGAACGAATTTTTTTTTTCTCTTTTTTCATTTTTTCATTTTTTTTTCTTTGTTTGATTGATCATCAGAACAACGTCCAGCGTCGAATCTAGACCTGTTCTATAGTTTGATCTGCTTCTTTTGATCTTTCCAGGATACACGAAAACGGGGTTGTTCGATGTCAGCCATTAATCGATGGATGGTATCGAAGACACCGATCTCGATGGGATGAGGAATCCCTTACTGTTTTACTGTTTATCATTCAATTATCAAGGATGGGAACCAACGAAATTATACGAACATTTACTAACAAACCAATTTAGCACACTTTCGAAACCGCTGATGCTGGTGCTGCTTTAACTTTCCCAATGCAATGTTCTGCTTTGAGAAAGAACGGTCACGTTGTCATCAAGAGTAGACCATGTAAGATTGTTGATATGTCTACTTCTAAGACTGGTAAGCACGGTCACGCCAAGGTTCACTTGGTTGCCATTGATATCTTCACCGGTAAGAAATTGGAAGATTTATCTCCATCTACCCACAATATGGAAGTTCCAAACGTCAGCAGACAAGAATACCAATTATTGGACATTGATGATGGTTTCTTATCCTTGATGACCTCTGATGGTGACACCAAGGATGATGTCAAGGTCCCAGAAGGTGAATTGGGTGACAAGATCCAATCTGAATTCGACGAAGGTAAAGATTTGTTGGTTACCATCATCTCTGCCATGGGTGAAGAAGCTGCCATTTCTTTCAAAGAAGCTCCAAAATTATAAGTTAATTAATAAGTTTGTTTGCAACTTATTGTTAAGTTTAGATAACTATTAGGGAATTGATCATAACACTGATTGCCAAAAAGGAACTACTCCTTTTTGGTATACTTTCTCTAAGTTTAAATAATAAATATAATTATTTATCTTAGTTCACTATTATGTCGCTCTCTTTTATTTACTTATATATTTGTTTTTTATCTTCTTTTTAATCAAAGGTTATGTTTTCTTTTAGTTGCACCAACCATTAGTTCTCTCTGTTTTTATTTTTTATTATTATATTCATTCTCCTCCCCCATATTGCTCTGTAGACACATTGTTGACTTCAAGGTTGACAACATTTATTTTTTGTTCGTTCTGCCTATTCACACCACTTTCCATCTTCGTTTTTTTCTTGGTTTCACTTTGTTCTAAAACTACCCTGTACTTTAACGTACAAACAATGATCATTGCTCATCAAAATTCATTCCCATTTACTCTCTACTTTACTCTCTAGCCTCTCTACTTTACTCTCTACTTTACTGTCGCCAGCGTGCTGTCCTCGGCAATGGAACAGGATACGACAACGGGGCGTATCACGGCCACGGGTGGATTGGTGACCGACGGCTGAGTTTTTCACCCCAGATTAGTCCCCTAGAGAAAACACCCATAGCTCCCTAACAAAAATAGAACCAAAAATACATAAAAAAAGGGAGTGCCATACAAAAGTAAAATAAAAAATGAGACAATCCGCTAACAAAGCAAAAAATACAACAAAATAAAAGGCACAGGGTAACTTTAATTTTACGCAATTTTGGTCGTTCATTTTTTTTTTTTGTTTGTTAGCGATTTCTCTTTTTTTAGTCTTTAGATATTGTATTTATTGTAGATTACATTTTTTATTTGTCTACTTTTTATATTTTATATTTTATATTTTATATTTTATATATCAAAGATATAAATACTCATACATATACATATGTACCCATAGGTTCCCTCGTGTCGATTATTGATACATCTGACTCTAGTGACAGACATCTCCTAACTCCAGACAGTTGACCCCCACACTTATTTCCCCATCTACGAAGTAAAAAAAAAAGAGAAGTGGACTTGAAAGTGAAGACACTTTTTAATACAAGAAACGGGCAACTACAACCAGACTGAGTCGATGCACCTTTAACATCCACACCCGGTTCCCAGAAATGTTACGTATAAGAGACGATGGAATAGCCAGCAGTCTGACCAGTTCCAGTAATTCTGATTCCTCCGGTATGAGTAGTGATAATTCCAATAATAACAACGATGATTCCCTTTCCAATACGTCTTTTGTGGGAAATACACCATCCACGGTGCTTTTCTTTCTTGCGCTTGCGGTTGGGGTGTTCATCGCGTTGTTGTTTGTGTTTTTTACCATTCGTTATTTCATTAGATCCAAATATGGGCTTCATGTTTATCCCATCACTCATCGAAATATCGCATTTGGGTTCTTAGGTTCAAATGACGATAACGATAATAATGCTGCTAATGCGAATAATCATACCAGTAATCGTGAACTTCAAGATCAAATCGATTATATCCGGGCTCACCATTTTATCCGAGGAGAAATTCTCGAACGCAGAATTAATAGTGGAGTAATATATAATAATCAATCAAGTGCAAACCAGGGTACTGCGTTGAGTACTCTGGATTCCGCTAATCCAGATACGGCCATTGCTGCCGCCGCAGCTAGACGAAGACGAAGAAGACGTAGAAGAAGAAGAGGTGGTCGCTACTCAAGAATGAAAAAATTGACCGAACAAGAAGTGGAAATCTTGTTTCCCAAAGCCACCTACTCTATTTGGTTAAATGGCGGGAAAGAACGTGATCGTGATCTTCGTGATGGTGTGGTCCAAGAAGATATTGATTTGTACCAAACTCTTAACTCGGGCCAGAAACTAATTACCCATAATCATGATGAAGGTGTCATCAATACCAGTCATTACAACGTCATTAGTGATGATACCATCCACTTAAACGAGGCCCAGGATAATGCATTACGTTTAACCACTTCAAATGGAAGTTATTACGCCGATGCCAGTCAAGACCCCCATTCATATTCTCCAAGTGAAGGTATCGAATTACATACCATCAATAAGAATACATCAGCATCAAAGCATATCGAGGAACACGAAAATCAACTCCCCAGTACGTCCACCACCACCATTCACGATGATGAGACCAATACCGGAGATTCGTCGGTGGATGAAGAATTACACTTTACCTCCGGTACTTGCGCCATTTGTCTCGAAATTTTGGAAGATGAAGATATTGTCCGGGGATTGTTATGTGGTCACGTGTTCCACGCCGATTGTATTGATACCTGGTTAATTAAAAGACGGGCCTGTTGCCCCATGTGTAAGCGTGATTATTTCTACAAGAGTGAAAATAATGCAACTTCTGAATCCAATCCAGATGCAAATACCAATAACAATGATGAGAATAACCAGGAATTGGATGATTCCGATGATGATTTGAGTTTCGATTATGACGCATTCAGAAATGATCCTACCCTACGGGCCATGTTACAAGAGTTCATTCCTACTTCAGAGCGAGTCCGGTTCATCTTGAATGATCAATCCTTGAATCATTTACACCTTCAAACCAGAGCCGAGGAAATCGCCGATAAAAAATACGGCTCCTTCCTAAAAGTGTTTTGGTGGAAATTAATGGGAGTGAAAAAAGTGGACTTGTTCAATTGGGCCGTGATTTCCATGTATAATCGTGAAGGTGATAACGCCAATTCAACTGAAAATTCAAACAATGATGACTCCAGCCCTGAACAACAAAACGATACTGTGGCCACAACCCCAGGAACCACTACTGCCACCACTGCAAATTCTCCTGCCAACGAGAGATCCTCCTTGGACATTACTGACTCGAGAAACGTCGTCGAACAGAGAGTTTAACCGGCTCCCACCCCAACCTCTTTACATTTCTTTCTTAATTTTTTCAATTCTTTTACTAAGACTTTAATCCTTTATTCCATATGACCTTCACTTCTTTACTCATTGACTTTTTCCTTTTCTTTCCCCCCCCTCCCCTACTGTTTACCCCTCCTAATTTTTTCCAATCCTGTCCCATACTTTCTATATATACTTATATATATTCAATGCAAGTTGCGTCAATGTTAAGCTGCAACTCGTTTCTCATTGACGTGAATTATTCTTATAATTATAAATTGGGGCCTTCGGTCGCAAAACATCCGTACCAATAATCACCACTTTTTTTTGTTTGTTCTCTGGACTTTTTTTAAGCACAAAAACAACCCAAATCAAAGAGGGAAAAAAAATTTTGAAAAAAAAAAAGCGAAGACAAAGAAAAAAAAAATAATTCAAAAAAAAAAAAAAAAAAAAAAAAAAAGTAAAGAATATCAAAATTAAAGGTTTTTCATCTACATATATCTTACCCCATTTATATTGGAAACCCCCGATTCCTTCCCTTATAAGAAGATCAAACAATTTACAAGATGGGTATGTACCCCTTTCCTCCCGAAGTTGGAAAATGCGACCGAATATTGAATCAATAATTCTAAGTGAAAAAATGAAGAAAAAATACCAAATTGAAAAATAAAAAAAACTACAAAGACATCTTGGTGACTATAAGACGACCAAATACACCGAGAAGTACCATAAACACAGTCGATTACTCTTTGCAGAGGATAATTTTCTCGGTCATATCCTTACTAGAGATATACACGGTACTTGATGGGTCCAAATATGCAACATACACTCCTGGTTCATAATTGATTTTGACGAGATTTTCCACCTAACGAATAAGACCAATGATACTAACTTTTTTTATTCTTTAGCTCCTCCGAAGAAAAGTGTTAAAATGGACTTAGGTTCATTCTTGGCTGACGAAAGTTTTGGCGGTGGTTCTTGGGCCGATGAAGATGTTGATATGTCCTCCATTGGTGTCCCAGTTACTTCTGCTAACGCCCCTTCTTTCTCCTCCGCTAGAAGAGAAAATGAATTTGGTGGCGCTGCTGCATCTGCCGGTGGCTTTGAACGTAAGAGAGAAGAATTCCCCGTTCCAGATGCTCCTCCTTATAGAGCTAGAGTTAATAACTTACCTTATGAAGTTAATGAAGCCTCATTAACCAGATTTTTCGAAGACAGATTACAAGCCACTGGTTCTGTTATCGATATTAAAGTTCCTACTGATATTGGTACCGGCAAAGCTAAAGGTTTTGCTTTTGTTACTTTCACAGAAAGAGAAATCTTGGAAGAATCCTTAAAATTAACCTTATCTGAATTTAACGGTAGAAAAGTTTTCGTTAGCGTTGCTGCCCCTCAAAAACAAGATGTCTTTGACATGGACTGGTCCTCAGTTAGAGGTTCTGGTACTCAAGGTCGTCCTGAACGTGGTGAAAGATCTCAAAGAGAAGAAGCTGAATTAGATTGGGGTTCAGCCAGAGGTTCTGGATTACCTCCAAGACAAAGAAGCGAAAGAGGTGAAGGCAGACCTCCAAGAAGAGAAGAACCAGATTTGGATTGGGGTTCTGCTAGAACAACTACCGCTACTTTACCCCCAAGAGAAAGAAGTAACAGAGGTGGTGAAAGACGAGAAAGATCTTTTGAAGATAGAGCTGAAAGACCAAAGAGAGAAGAACCAGACTTGGACTGGGGCTCTGCTAGAACAACTACCGCTGCTTTACCTCCAAGAGAAAGAAGTAACAGAGGTGCTGAAAGACCAGAAAGAAGACAAAAGAAAGAAGAACCAGAATTCGACTGGGGCGCTGCCAGAACAAGCACTACCAAGTTACCTCCAAGAGAAAGAAGTAATAGAGCTGAAAAGAAAGATGATTTTGACTGGAAGAGAGGTCAAACTTTGGAACCTCGCCAAAAATCTAATAGAAGCAATAGAAAGAATAAACAAGAAAAAGAAGTTGAAAAAGCTCAAGGTCCTCAAAAATCTTTATATGATGTTTTAGCTGTCGAAGGTGAATCCGATGAAGAGGAAGAAAAAGAAACCAAGGCTGTTGAACCTAAAGAAGAGAAAGAGGAAAAAGAAGAAACCGGTTTAGAAGAAGCCACCTCCAAATTATCCGTCCAAGAAGAATCTAAGGATGAAGAAGGTTGGGAAGTCGTTGGTAAATAATTGACTCTCAATTAAGTGTCTCAACCTTCACACCTCACCCTACCATGATTGCATTATGTAATGAGCATTTCCATACACCCAGGTACAGTCTATGTATGTAAATGACCGTGTGAATGTAGTTTCCAGTGTCCTATGAACTTTAATTCCCCTTACTCGTCCCTCATACTTCTTGTCCACACTCTTACACTATCCTTCACCCCCAACATTAATCAAAATTTCTTTCCCTCCAAATAATATTTCTCTGATTATATAGATGTAAACTTTCATCGGCCTTATGGCCTCACCATTCTCATCCTACCTCTTCCTCCATTTCGTTTCGTTATTTTGTGTTTGTTTTCCTATTCCTTTTCCCTTGTCTTACTTTTTTCTTCCCCATTTGAATGTTGTGATTAATTGCATGTATAGTGACTAAACAAACCATCTCTAAAGAATCAGGAAGCAAAAAAGGAGTAGATAAAATGAATAAATTATTATGTATTTTTAAATTCAGTTCAATCGAAGATTGATATCTTAATGTAAATTTTACTTTGAATGCGAAATTTGCATTTTCCTCCATACAGATTTAGAGTGAAAGCCGAAAAATAAAAAAAAAAAAAAAA
>JAJMSM010000009.1:38579-85029 GCA_030578475.1 Hyphopichia wangnamkhiaoensis
GTATAGTGACTAAACAAACCATCTCTAAAGAATCAGGAAGCAAAAAAGGAGTAGATAAAATGAATAAATTATTATGTATTTTTAAATTCAGTTCAATCGAAGATTGATATCTTAATGTAAATTTTACTTTGAATGCGAAATTTGCATTTTCCTCCATACAGATTTAGAGTGAAAGCCGAAAAATAAAAAAAAAAAAAAAGAAAAAAAAAGGAAAACGAAAAAAAAAAAAAAAAAGTTAAAGGTTACAAAAATTGCTTTCATAGCTTCTTCTCCAGCTGACCATCACAACCTCTAACCGCAAATAGAACCTCTTGTTACCATGACCGAGGATCTAAGGGATTCACAATTGTCTCTGTCACAGGTGAATGATAATTCAGTGGCACAGGGAATCAATAGTTACTACTTGATAGATGACAATAGTATGTACTTCGAAAAACTGTTTGTCGACATTCAAACTTATACTAACCTAATTCATTTAGACCAATACCATGTATCAAGTCCCTCGCCTCTAGATAATCTTATGGCATTATACGGGCTCGAGCCGATAACGCGTTCGTTGGCCAGAACCAACCCTGATGGCTCCAAAGGTGTCAAGTTAAGAAAGTCATATAAAAACCATATTCAAGATTTACCCGGCAAGCATCAAATCCCTCCTATGAAGGAGTTATCGGGAGGTCTTCTAGATCCGATGGTAGCCCAAGCTCCCGACGTGATTAAAGAAATTGATCCGCAATTGTTAGCTCAAGCTTTGAAATTTGAAAAAACTCCTATAAATGGTATTCCCGGTTTCAACACTGCTGATTTGGCAATTAACGACCAGCAAACTTTGATGAGAGGTGATGATATGAGTGAAACTGATGAATATGGGGGTAATAGAAAGAACAAACGTAAGAAGAAGAACCAAGCAAATGGTGGAGAGGTTAAAAGACAGCATATATAGGATACCACGTCCTCTAGCTGTTTTGGTCAATATAGGCCTCCCTCCATTATCTTCCACACGAACCTCCCTTCCTCTTTTATGACCTAATGATACCTGCTAATGTACCATAAATTTGTGTCTCAAGTTTACTTTAACTTCTGATATAAATGACCTAATTATTTTTAATAATAATACATATATTTATATAATAGTAATACACTTAAGAATTGAAAAAATTAAACTATCAAGGGTGTTTGGCAGTAGCAATACAGCAAATCACCTAGTAATTAGAATGGACCGTCAGGCCATCTTCTGCTAGCTCCGAGACTTTCGTAAATTTGACATATCCCTTCAAGGGTTTGAGTGGTTTATTAATGAATCTCTTACCCAGCTTCTTCTTCACAGTAAGTTTATTCTTAACTAATCGTCCAGTATGACTTAACAAAGTTCGGATAATGAGTTTCTTCATCAACATGGTCACTTCTAAAAGGGATAATATTTCTTGCTCGATCACAAGCTCGGGTAATTTTATGCGTAAATCTTCCACATTCAATGCTCGACGATAACCCTTATTGCATTTGATTGAAATCAGAAGTAAGAAAGGATTAGCTTTGAAAGAAATAATACTAAGATACTGTTTAGCTCTTTGAACCATCTCATCCACATCCAGTTCGTACATCTGCCCGGACTCACTACCTGCTGAAATTGACAGCTGTCTGTTCGAGAGTCTAGAGATATCCCTATTCGACTTTCTCTTTGTTCCAGTTGTTTGGGAATCCGTCTCTTTATCGAATTTCACAGTTTTGTTGGTACCATCTAACTGTTCGACAAATCCAGTTTCATTGGTATCTACGCCATCTCTTAGAGACTCACTAGAATCACTAGAATTACTAGAATTACTAGCATCCTCATTATCTTCTGTGTCTTTCTTCATGTTCAATAAGGGGCTCTCATTTATCGACTCTAGCTCAGTACGGAATATGTAATTCATTAATTTCTCACCAGTTATTTCATCTAGTTTGACATTCAACGGTTGAGAATTAATTTCGAATTTTTCCATTATTTTAATACCACCAATAGACCTGTTCATGGACCAATCAACAGTTATTAATTTTTTGTTGTCACCAAGGCTACCTGGATCTTCTAAGGGTTCTAAGAATCCTTGGTAATGTGCTTCTCGTAATAAATTGAACCCTTGCATCATCTCAATTTCAAGTTTGTTATCATTAGAACTATCTTCCTTAATGGTTCGCTTATAATGACCATGGGCAATCGCAATATCCAAAATTGGTGTCCTATCATCCTCAAGCATATGCAATATTATTTGATCAGCTCTTATTATCCATTCAGCTTGAGATTGTGACTTAGATTCAGCTTGATACAGGTCACCTGTTAAAAGAGACTGCATCATTAAGTAAATATCAGTAACCACGTTGCCTCTTTCGATATTCAACATCAAATAGTCATTCAAGCTCTCATTGTCAAGTTTGCTTTGTCTGAAACTATAATTATTGGATAAAAGGTTCATTAATTGGTAGTACTTATGCAATGATGTCAAATTAGCATGCAACGCCCTCAAATCTTGGAAATCGATTGAAAACTTCAATTTCTCAAGCTTTTCACGCAATGATTTACTCATTGGCTCCGAATAAAACAATAGACTTATCACCATTATGTAAAGAGTGAAATATTGTTTGGAAGTGGATGAAATAATAAAAGTTGGAATATCAACACGGAGCCTGTTGGATACATTACTCAGCTCAGCGGGTGGAGTATACTCACCTTGCTCCAAACTTTGAACCTCAGATGGGGACTCTCCGACCTGTGATAACTTGCTGGCTAAAGGCTTTGTTTGATCGAAAGTGACCATAAGTGAGGACTTCTCAACTAATAATTTGTCCTTACCAGCAAGTGCACCATTTTTACAAATTTCAATACCGAGCCAAGGTGGCCAGTTAGTCTTAGTACCATAAGATGTCTTATTCAAGATCAAGTTGTTCGAATGCTTGGTATCATTTTTCTCGATGACAAAAATATTGGCATCCTTAAGCATAATACCATATCTCACTTCGAGTTCCTTATCATTGACAATCATATAATTGGATCTTCTATCAACAACTGATACGATTTTAGCATCGATGCTAGGGGCAGCGATCATAACGACTGAGTCTGGTGCATCTTCACTCTGCAACTGAATTTGAGGAGATATGATTTCGATCAAGAAATCCTCGTTGATACTCTCATTCTCTTTCACTCTTCTAATGATTTGTTCAAAGTTATCCATTCTTTCTTGTGATGTTTCTCCAACCTTCTGCAGCTCTCTTTGGGTAGATATCAGTTTGAGCTCCTGAAGCCCACTAGTGAGGGAGCTTAGATCGTCAGATGCAAATCTGCGTTCGTTCTGTTGAATAAGCTCTTCGAGAGTACTTATTGACTCATATGACAAATACTTCTTGACATAACTCTTTAATTGTACGAAGTGTATGTACTTCAATAGCAAGTTCCTGTTATCAACATTCCATTTTAAGAACATACTAATAAGAACAAACTTGTTATGAAAGTTCTCTTTGTTAGGATTAGTTGACTGTTCAGCATCTGATTTCTTGATGAATCGTCTTCTTTTTTGCTTGCAATCTTCTATGTCCTTCTTCAATGAGTCGATACGTCTATGTAAGTGTTTATTTGAGTAATTCTTTGTCCTGTTCTCTTTCATCTGCTCTTTTAATTGCTCAATTCTATCGGTAAACAATTCTATTTGAGGTGTGAACACATCAGTAGACTTCAACTGGCAATCATGAGTAGCTTCGGATCCCAACTTATTGTCAACTTTGGGACTTTTGTCGGACTCTGTATCTCTCAAATAAGAGAATCTCTTTGAATACATCAAAGGAAAGACGTTAACCTTTCTAGTACTTTTGCTTAGAGTTGGAATGTACGCCTCTTCATAATCTTGAATATCGAACCATTGTTTGTCATTATCAAATATCTTGTAATGTGACTTCGTCTCATCATAAACCTTTTTCACGGAGTATATGTCTTGCTCGAAAACTGCAAAAATAATTCTCAAGTCAATTCCAGAGAGGTGAACCTCACCAATATTGAAGTTCATTTTTTGGATTTGCTTATTACGAGACAAACCTTCATGAACTTCAATTCTGGGTTCCTTTCGTTGGTGGAGATCAACCATGAAGTCATCCATCTTAGCTCTTACACCAACACACTCAATGGTATCTTGTTCAGAATCCACCGTTTCATCTCTGTATATGTGGGAAATGAACAATGACTTAAACCTGAAGTAGAATTTATTTGTGAACAAATGCTGGGAGAATTTCATTGATTTTTTCAATTCACCGAACATCTTACCTCTTCTTATTGGCAACATCATATTACCGGAAAACAATTTCCACCAGGAGAAGAACTGTTTGAATACACCAGGACTCAAGTGAATAGCATTGTAGCTGTCTTCAGTATTTGCTGCAAGAGAAATCGCCATATGGATTTGATCACTTCTAAAACCAATATAAGAGTCATGGTCTTCTTTCGTGAATTCAGGGTTATACAAATTAACCTGATAATGAGGTTTTCCCTCTTCGGTGCTTTGGTCAGGATTTTCCAGGGATTTTCGTTGCAAAATGAAACCTACCTTGAAGTTAACACCCCCATGTAGATTAAGAACCTGTTTTTCAACCAAGTCTGCTTGGATTTCTCCTGGATCAAGATTTTCTGAAGAGGTATCATCAAGATAGTATGCAAAACATGAAGAAATGAAATGCTTAGCTTTCGGCAAGTATACAAACTTAGAGCTGTCACGAGTCCATGATAGAAGAGGCGAGACCAAGTAGTTTGGAATGTACCAAGATACCTTATCGGACTTAATATCAAAGAACAGGCGAGAATCATCATTTTCATTAACATTCCACTGAACATTATCACTGAAAGCCAAAACAAACCCTGACGACACGTCAAATAAATCATAAGGATCCCGAGAACCTTTAAATGCAACTTCAAGTCCATTTGTGGGTCCAGTTTCAATCTTGAACTTCCCATGCATAATCAACCTCAATTTGTCCCAGAATCCCAACTTCATTGATGGATCGACTGGTGGCTTGGAGAACTGATCAAAGTTCAACATAACTTGCTGAATACCAAATTGATAAGATTGACCCCAAACAAATCTTGAAGGCAATTTTGAGCCAAATTTTACTCCGATATCAGTATACAATTTAACAGTGGAAAGTGATTTTTCAATTGTCAAGGAATAATGTTTATCCTTCTGAATATTAGTGAGATATTTGGCTAGAGGTATATCAAGCTTTCTAACATGTTCTTTCGCTCTGATCAAGGACTCAGCAATGACTAAGTGACCTTCCATTGACAAAGATCTTTTATTTGGATCACGTGGGAGATGAAGCAAAGGTAATGGATAATCACGAAGATGCATTCTTAATTCGCTAACTTTTAGTTGAATGTATGATGGGAACATTAATGAATATTTTGTATCCTTGGGTACACCTTGTCCCACATCGTGAATGAACTGCGGTAAATCACGTAGATCAAATTTAGTAGATTGTAGGTTAAGATTAAAGTCATCCATAATAACAGATAATAATGGTGCTTGACTCATGTAGGCTACCACTTTATGGTTTTCCACTTTTGCTAAGTTAACTTCATTACCAAACAAGTATTTTTTATTGGATACTATTTCATCATTAAGTTTTTCACGATAAACCCTTACTTTTCTGATCCATTGGGCTGAAATATCCTTGAGTAACAACTCGTACTTCTCTTCGAGGTCAACGTCACCATGTTGGTCTAATTCTTGAGTACCACGTTCTTCAAACAAAGTGAGCTGATCCAAACGTTTACGTTGTTCAGTGAGACCTAATTGATAGATCATGTTAAGTTGGGATTCAAATGGATCATCTTCCATGGTGAAAGAAACCTTCTTAGATGCAATGTTTATATTAGGTACTTTAATGGTTTTCGATTCCTTAGGTTTGACGATTTTCAATCTTTGATTGTTATCACCCTTCATAACATGCATCAAATGCTTGATAATTTTAATTGAAATGGACAAATTGTCAAACAACCTATGGACCACGAAAGCGTGGGGTTGAATTAAACGAATAGATTCGGAATCAACTTTAATCTTATGCTCGACACTAGGATCGTTAACACTAAAGTTCAATCCATCAACACAGGCAAGCCTACTCCAATAACCTTCGGTAGTAGGGGAGTCGGCAAGGACTCTGGTGAACCTACTATCAATATTGATAACACCTTTTATAATCGAATTGATGAGATCATATAATTGTAATTTAATTTTGAAATCATCACTCAAATGAAGTACAAAATCAGATTTGCTAACGGTTATTTCACCATGGATGAAATCTTTCAAAGTTTTATCATAATTATGACGAAAATGAATATTTGTTTCACTTGAGAATCGTTTCATATCATTTTTAACTTTGGCTCTGATTAATTTAATAGGATTAACGAAAATTTCATTTAATAAATAAACCACACCAATTAATGACATGTACTTGTAGCGATCATATGTACCCTTTAATTCATCCACATGTCCATCGACTTTCAATTTATGTTCAGAATTATGTTTGACGGCGCAAACATCAATGCTAAAGTTAGGGATATTGAAAAACTGTTCAAATCGGTCACTACGCAAGTCTGTTTTAATGGAGGTTAATATATTGTTTATCTTTACGTTGATAAGCCAATAATTGATGTTTGAGGATTCCAAGTTTGTGGAAGTCAAAGTATCCAGGGAAGCTGTTATTGACGGAGTGAGTAAACTTTCAGCCGAAGAACTTGTTAAATTGGATGAAGAAGTGTCGAACTGTTTTCTTTTATCGTTCTTGATGGTAATTTTTAAATCATCAAATGTCAATTTCACACTTCTTAAATTATGACTAGCGCCACTAACATCTTTATCGAATCCATTTCCATAAACTTGTGATAAGTATTCTCTTGGTATGAGAACCGATCTTGAACCAACAAGAATGTAAGATGATGAAATACGAAGCTCTGCTTCCACCAACCACAGGGGCAACGCTTTAAAAATCTTATCTTCAAGAGTTTGATGTTCTTTCTTTGAGCCATTGGAGTTTGTTGGAGCATGATTGACAGGCTCATATGTTGGATGTAATATTGGATAAACGCTTCTTTGTTTTACGATTTCTGAGTTGAGGAATAAATTGATTAACCCAGTATTCATATCACGATCGGCCATTGCGGTGACATCCAGTAATAAACGGTTGATACCCACCAAAATATCTAGTTGAGATAAATCAACCAAGACTTCGTCGATATCGATAAACAGTTTAACCCGTAAATTTTTCAAAATATCGAATTGGAAATGAGCTGACCTTAGACTCAAGATTTCTTTACGAATTATTTCATTGGAGTAATTGGCTGAATCAACATCACATTTTTCATGATAAGTGGTACAAGGGTGCAAAATATGGCACTTTGCATCGTAATCACGATCTTCTGTGGTAATGACATGGACGTTAAGTAAAGAATAGGAGAAATTAACGATTTGAATCCGTTCATTAAGTTTGTCGTTATTTCTAATGATGAGACGAGGTTGTTCAATGATCAACTTGACATCAAGACGAGGATAATAATCATTAAGTAGTTGAATGACTCTATTTTTGAAATGGGAAGTAGATGGGGCATGATGAGGCGAGGTCAGTTTAGGAATTTCATGATCAAAATCCAATTCTATTTTAGTATCTTCCAAATCATCTAAACCTCTTGAGCTTGTATCACTAGTAGAAGTGTCGGACTCGTTATGGGAGGAAGTATGATACTTTGGCGTGGCTCTAGTTTCATTATCGTTACGGGTCACTCCACCATTTTTAGAATTACGGTATTGATTTGAATCATCATCATAAAGATCGATACGAGATAATTTCTTGGCCAATTTTCTATTTTTACGTTTCAATTCACTTAGTTTGATGAATTTTTTCAAAAGGACGAGGTTATAAAGAAGGGAAGATAATTGAACGGTATCCACATCGAGAATGGGGCTACTAGCAGAAGAAAACAATTCCAACACGCAATTTTTAAATCCATACCCATTGGCCAAATTATCCATGACGTTTGTTTTGAAAGTGAAACTATAGTTGGGGACACTTAAAACTTCATCAGATTCGATGAAATATTTCTTTTTAGCATTATCATAGACTAGTTTTGAATAATCGAGTCTTAATAGTTGAATAGAGGCGGCTAAATGGAATGGTTTATCAATTTTGGGATCGAAGAGCACTTCAAACCCGGCCGATCCCTCATAAAGTTTTTGGAAATTGACGGACATTGATTTGATATTGAGAGATACCGAAGTTTTAGGATGTGATTGTTTAAAATATTCTGTAAAGGTTTGATTATCTTCTGTACTAGCAAATGGGATTTCCATGAAAGTGGTATTTTCGATATGAATCGATACTTCATTGATGGCCGAGTATAATTTATTATGAAGTTTAACTAGTTTATTAATTCTTTTCTGGAATTTTTTATCTTCTGGATTTAGTTTTCCTGGTTCTGATTTATCTAGACGGAAAGTGAATTCGTCTTCATTACCATCATTTTCTTCCTCACTTTCATCGGATTGTTCGTTTTCATTCAATTCTTCGTCTTCTTCCTCTTCATCATCGGCATTGAATCCAAAATCATCAGGATTTGTACCTAATTTTTTAATAAGGTATTTGAATGTATTAAACACAGAAATCTTAACATCACCGGTGAACACTTTCAACTGGATATTTTGTAATTCACCTCGTATAAGATTTATGGAGTAATTTAGATGGAAACGGAAGTTTGCTAAAGATGAAGGAGGTAGTTGTTCATAAGCAGTGGCAGTATTACGAAGTTGAATATTGGTGGTGGTTAATAATAAGTAGAATTTAATATTATCATCGTGTCTTCTACTTTTTCTTGACAGTAATGAGAATTTGGCGTAATCAATTTGACTGGTAAATTTGAAGGAATTAGTAAAACTGGTATTTCTAATTTCAATATCAATTTTAGGAATATGTTTTAAACCAAAACGAACTAAAGTTCTCATAAATGAATTATGGGGGAAAATCAGTAACGTAACTTTAGAAGGGTCAAATTCGCCATTCTGTACATGATCCTTATTAGGAGATCGAGCCTTTTGTTTTGATTTTGATGTATGTTTTAATTTACCGTGATTATCTTCATCTTGTTCTAATATGGTAATATTTAAATCATCCAAGATTATCATACGAGTATTCCCCCATAATCGGAATCGTAATGATTTCAAACTGATATCGAGTCGTTTGGATGAAAATGAAAGTCCGTTGAACAGAATCCCATTATTAATGGATATTGAACTTAGATGAAACCCCGTTAATAATGCAATTATATACCATATCAACCACCAACATACTATAAATGTTAGTATGTAGTAAACTATGTTCATCAACATGATGCTAGTGATATGGTGGTTATTTGTATATCCCACAATTTAATCAATTGGAGAGCAGATGATGTAATAAATAGCAATGGATTCTGGATAGCGGGAGTGGTTTACAAAAAAAATAAATAATATATGAATAAAAGATTATGAGATAGCAACGGATAAATGAATTGATGAATATATTAATGCGGAAGGTAGGGAAGACTGAGGTGGTGAAATGGTGTTAATGAGGGAATAGTTGATTGATATAAGTAATATGATGATCGAATTGACTACCTTCGATAAGAAAATATGAAAAATCGGTTAGACGACTTTTTTCTCATTTGGCAGCTACCAAGCAAAACCTACAGTGTTAACTATGGGAGTGTGGGTTGTGTGTGTGTGTGTGCACACCACATAGAACGCCTACTTAACTTGCACCAAATGGGGAATTGTCACACTCATTGGTATTTTATTTTTATATTTTTCCTCAGCTTTCCTTTTTTTATTTACGTTTTGTTTATTTTGGAATAGCCGCTCTGCAAAGGTAAATCTCCTACACAATTTACTAATGCCAAAGAAACGTATACGACTACTATAATTAGGCAGAATGATTAGTAAACTGAATAACTAATAGACTAAATAACTAATAGACTAAATAACTAATAGACTAAACAGCTGGTAGCCTGAATACAGTGGTATTATTCAAATAATAACATGTAGTGGAGACCAGAGCTGGCTATATTATAATTGCTAAATGCTGGTATTCCAAAATGCACGGGTGTTAACTAGTAAACTTTATAGAAACAAAGAACAGCCTAATATGCATAGAACAAAATAGGACCAAATTAAGATTAAAACGATTCTAAAATACACAAACATGAGACTAAAGAAACAAAAAAAAAAAAAGAAAAAAAAAAAAATAGGCAGCAGCGAAAAGTGGAGATGGAAAGGGTCGTAAACTTGGTTGGTTGGACGGACAAAATTGGTATATTTGAATTTTGGTGGTCACGTGTGATAGTCGAGGGCTGCTGCCCTTGATTGTGAGGTACTGCAGACATGTTACCATCTCTGTGGTTTAATATGGTCATTTGGATTGTGTGCAGTCTGGGTTTGCTCACAGTGTTATGTGCACTCCTCATCAGCTTAGCTCATCAATTCACGGTCTTTTTTTTCCTCTCTCTCTAACAATTCCAATTTGTATGGGAGGCCCAATTTTGTTAGTGCACTCAATCTCTACCACACTCTGGTTCCTTCCCTCTCTCACTGCGAAGGAAAAAAGAAAAAAAAAAGTTCTGGTGAAAATTTTTACTAGTTAATAAAAAAACTCCCTTTCTAGTCCTTCTATTACAGTATACCTTTTTAATCAATATCGTCAAAAGTATGTTTGGACCTTACCAATATAGCCATGACATGTTAGACCATGATGAAAGAAGTGCCTTCCTGAGTACCATATGACCTGATTACGTTCCTGCTCAAAAATAAAGAATAACGATAAAAATGGAAATGAATACCGTTGTCGAAAATGTTGAAGACAACCAATGAAATAAAGCTACAGATATTACTGAAACGATGTATTGATGGCTCTAAGTAGACCAAGTGTTTTTCTCAGATGTCTATTGAACTAGTTAAATTAAGAGAATCATTCAGGTCATCCCCAAATGAATAGATATGAAAAAAAAAAAAATTGAATCACTATAAACAAAGAATTACAATCATTCCTCCTTACCGTCTTATTCAGAATATTTCATCTGTTAATGTCACTCATGTCATGCACTATTCTCATCTCTGAGTATAAATACTAACATTAATTTTTCTTTAGTGGCTGCTGCAGTTCCACCTCAAAAAATTGTTAAGAAGTACACCAAGAAGTTTAAGAGACACCACTCTGACAGATATAAGCGTGTTTCTGAAAACTGGAGAAAACAAAAGGGTATTGACTCTTGTGTTAGAAGAAGATTCAGAGGTACCATCCCACAACCAAACATTGGTTACGGTTCTAACAAAAAAACCAGACACTTAATCCCATCTGGTTACAAAGTTTACAATGTTGCCAACGAAAAAGATTTAGATGTCTTATTATTACACTCCAAGTCTTACGCTGCTGAAATCAACCACAATGTTTCTGCTAAGAACAGAGTCGGTATTGTTGCTAAGGCTAAGAAATTAGGTATTAAGGTTACTAATCCAAAGGGTAGAGTTTCTTTAGAAGCTTAAATATAATAATTGTCAATATCTTTTTTTCACCTTACATATATATTAATAGTTATTAACAATACATCTAAAATTTTCTAACCAATCTCGTAGACAACTAAACTAAATGTAAACTGAATCAGTGAATTTAGTCAGTGAACTAAATCAGTCACCATTTTGAATTCACTCTACTAGGCATACAAGTCTATATGGTAGTTGAAATATAATATATATTTATCAATACATGCAATTTACAAGAGAATCATCGATTCATTCTAGAAATAGACCCTGCCACGGCAACATTACTAATTTCCAAATGATGATGCTTCTTAATTTTATAACCCAAATCACAAACTCCATTTGCATCAAACGTAACTTGTGAATTTGAACGAAGTAATGGCTTATGTAATACCGGTAAATGTTTCTTGGGTTTGTCTTCTTCTTCTTCTTCTTCTTCTTCTTCTTGCTTTTGATGACAATTACACTCACATTGTCCTTCAATCGAGGAGTTTTTCTTAGTAGCGTCTGAAATCGAGGAACTCGATGATTCACTGGTACTGCTACTAGTACTACCCGAAGTTTGTACAGAATCACCAGATGACTCCTTGGTTTGGGGGTTATTATGATGTTGGGCCGTCATTTCTAACCCAGCATCGTCATGATGTGATTCATTATCTTCTTTAACTGCCGGTAAGCTAGGAGATGCTGGCGCATGGGTTGAAGATGCTGAAGAATTGGGTACGGCATCACTAACATCCAACATTGACCTAACTTTACTTGGAGGAGAGGAATTGCCACTGTTACTAGCGTTGCTGGCAGGACCAGTTTGATTATTCCCACTACAGGCAGTGCAATGTTCCTTGGATTCCTTTGATGGTTGTTCTTTAGGTTGTTCTTTTTGTTTTTGTTGAAGTTGTGCTTGAGTATGAATCTGGGACGATGACGTTTGAGCATTAGTGTGGTCCTTACGTAATCTCAATGGAGTAGTCGTTAAAGATGAATTGGAATGAATTGATTCATTGTCCTTACCTTCTTTATGAGACTGGTCATTGGCTAAATCCAACATACTCCTAAAGGGAGTATGTAAGCCTTCATCATCGGTGGTATTATGAACCGAAGACGCGGTGTTTTTCCGGGATGGAGGTCTGCTATTAGGGTGAGATGAAGCATTGGAATTATAATTGGAAGCAGTCACAAATGGGTTAACATCTTGTTCGGGATGTTCATATAAACACATTTCCAAACCTACGAACCAAGGATCATTGAATAAAAGATCCAAATCATATCTGGTATTTACCAGAGGATCACATAATTTCCAAGCACAACGAGCAGCACCATTTGACTGAAATTGAGCCGCCCATTTGAATTCACTACCGGGCCCCCGGGAATAATCCAGATTGTTTTTAAAAGATGGATGATCAGAGTTAAACCGATCACGATTAAATTTATAATCACGATAAGCATGATCAGTACTAACTGCAGTTTGAAATGGTACTCCACAATAAACAAGACAGAAAAGAATCATACCTAACCCCCAATGATCCATTTTAAAAGAATTATAGGCCCAATTTTTAGTTTCGGAAGAACTTAATTCCTTTAACTTCATAACTTCTGGTGGCAGATAAGGAGGTGATCCAACAAATGCGGTAGATAATTTGATTGGAGAATCAAAATTACCAAATTCTTCATGGCCATAGTCACTTACCCCAAAATCACAAAGTTTAGCCACCCCATTTGAATCAATTAAAACATTTTCTGGTTTCAAATCCTTATGAACAATATCATGATCATGTAAATACTTCAATCCATAAGCAATTTGTTTAAAAATACAATAACGTTCAGACAAGGGAGATCGTTTCCAACCAGGACGAATAATGGTATTGAATAAATCACCTCCTTCACAAAATTCCAATACAATCCCCCAACCTCGAGTCAAATTGGCCTGAGATTGAATTCTAACCATGGTGATGGTATCAACGACATGTCTGCTTACACCACCAACTTTCAGAATAATGAATTCTTTACTAGCACGTTTATAGAACTCCTCATCGGATTCATTATGAAGAAGAGTGAATTTTTTCAAAGCATAGCATTGTTTTTTCCGACTAATGGCATTAATGATTCTAACATCGGAGGAGCCACCATCACCCAATTTCTTAGTACTCATATCGATTTCAAAATCTTCGAGTAAATTAATATGTTCTTGTTGTAAATCGGGTGGTAAGTAGTCATTAGGATCAGCCACCGGGTTGGCCACCACCCTTGCACCTTCGGGACCTCCATTAAGATAGAATGAAGGGTTCTTCGGTATATCATTAGTTGGGGTTTTATTCATACCAAAGGGATTATATACAATTTTTTCATGATGCTGATGATTAGTATGATTTGCATTGGACAAATGAGCCGGAGCTCTTTGACCCCCGGGTCCAGCGGCAGCTCTAGCAGCGGCGTTTTTATTGTTCATATGCTGTAAGTGAGCAATTGTTTCTGCACGAGTCAACTTCTTCTTTTCTTGTTGTTGCTGTTGTTGTTGCTGTTGCTGTTGTTGAGCATGACTGGAGTGATGGTGGAAACCGAGATGATGGCCATGGTCGTTATCGTGGTTACCTTTGGGGAATATGTTTGAATTGTGCCTTCTCAACGAGATGACGGAAGGTGTACGAGAATTGGTGGATATTATACTTTCATTATCATTACTATTATTATTATTATTATTATTGGAAGGGGTTTGGGAAATTGGAGAGGCATTAGGGTCGTTACAATTATTTATATTATTATCTTGATGCGATGAGTTACTCACACTAGCATCTGAATTGTCATGATGATGGAATATCTTGGATAAACTATTCCCACTGGAATTATCGTTATAAGGAGAATTCGAGTCCTTTTCCTTTTTGAATAGATTTTTCAAGTGATGGTGGTGATGATGGCCCCGACCCAGGTTTTCCCGTTCTGGTCTTGGTTTGGAGTGAGTCAAGGGCATATTGAGTTGGGTGTTGAATAATTGATGAGCAACAAATTAAAAAAAAAAAAAAATTTTTCTTTATGAAGAGGGGGTCAAGTTTTATATATTATTCGGGGAAACCTTGACGTGAACCAATATCGAAAAGAAATGCCACGATATTATTCCTAAACACACCGGGAACTTACCGCCAATGAAAGGTGGATTCTTGTTGAATAGATAAGATACAGTGGGGTATCTGGGACTTTACGACACCTCAACGTTAAAGACCAAGAATTTTTTTATTTATGTAATAAGCGTCTATTTTGAGATGCTTTCTTTTTGTATTATTTATTTTTCTTTGATTGATTGATGCTTGTTTTTGTTTTCTGTTGAGTGTCTATGGTTTGTAAATTATCCACCGACTGTTTCGGAATGAATTGAATGAAGTATTTATTTACTTTTTTGGTTAGTCGTTGCAAGGACTTTCAAAGTAGAACAAAAGCAAAAGGACGGGAAAAAAGAAAAAAAAAAAAGAATAACAAACGAAAAAGCAAAGAAAAAAAAATTGAAAAGGAAATTAGATGAGAAATTAGCCTTTAAATTTTGTTATTATTCTTGTTGTTGTTTCTTTTCTTTTACTATTAAGTTAGGGACCCTCTGATGTTTCAAAAGGAAAAAAGAAAAAAAAAAGAAGGAAGAAGAGAAAAAAAAAAAAAAGTTGTTGATCAAATACTCTGAATGAAATCAATTGCGATAAAGAATTCTCGAGAAATTAAGGGGAGGGAAAGATTTGAATTAAAAAAAAAAAAAAAAAAGTTCAAAAAAATGAATTAAAAAAATAAAATAAATGAACTGGTACCCGGCGGAGATTAATCAAGGCAATGAGATAGACCGTTTCGAGTGGATACAATTAGAATTTATCTTTGTTGGCGGGGGTTATTTGAGAACAAAGATACTCAAGCGATTGAGAATAATAAATTGTCAGAAAGAAAGAAAAAGATTGGGAACAATAAAAGGTACTCGGAGTTCAATTAAAGCAAGTTAAACTAGAAAGGCCAACACTGTAAACTTAACCAATTCCTGCAAAATGAGGTTAATTTGCTGTAAACTATGTAGAAAAGGGGAAACTTAATGTATTAATAATGCTACAAAACTCATCATAGTATAAACCTCTTTTACTATTTTTATTTTATTTATTTTTTTTTTTGTTTGTGGGAGATTTAAATGAATGAAAAAAGAAATTAATCATAATGCGTGGACCCATCACCGTGGGTCCATACTATAAAAATGGCCTGCTACAATTATTCTTCCCCAATGGTCGATGTTGGTACTGGATTTAAATTTAAATTTTGGGTCATTCTAGCAAATAGTCAGCAATTGAAAAACAACAGGTAGACATTGAGGTGTGAGTCGGGTGGTGGCCGATTATCTGCCGATACTAACCGGTTCAAGCTACGCATACAAATTTGCAGTGTTACTACATGACGCCAAAACATATCACAAAAATTTTCTAACAAGAAGTCATGATTCAGTCGACCCAATTGTAACCTTGTTAGACGATTGGTTATTGTACTTTTGGTTATATTTCCCATGAGTTGGCCGTAAAAAAAAAAAAGTAAATTGGTGTAGATGCAAGCGAAAGAATTATGATAACATGGGCTACAAAATGAGGTGACCTTCGTGCATCCACTAATAGGAGACCTTTTCTGTAAGAAATTTCAATAGGAGAAACTTTTCCCCTTTGAATAATTCAGTAATTTCACGATTAATTAAATTACTTTGTCGTTACTTCTATTTTCTGGTTTTTTTCTTGTCATTCTGTTTCTTTTAATTTTTGTTCCCCCTCCTTATATGTATTATGGGTTTGGTGTACGGGTATTATGGTATATGAGCCCTAGAATGGGGGAACCACATCCCCCACTCGTTCTTACCCCACAGTGTAAGTATAATGACGATTGCAATAAAAGTAAGAAACTAAGCTGAAGTAACCATTTAGGAATTAAGCTGAAGAATTGGAGGGGACCAATCTGGTGATGAGGCTTTTGTTCCACTACCTAATATTTTCACTTGTTGTTTCTGGAAAAAATTAAGATGTAGGGTAGCAAACTTACCAATTTGTGGTGAGGGATACGATCGTGACCTTCCTTTTTTTTTTTTTCTTTTTGCTTGCTATACTTTAATTTTGTATTTTCTTTTCTTTTCTTTTTCTTTTTTTTTTTTTGCAACAGCCTTAACTTATTTAGGTAATGATCTCAAGGTCTCGAGGTATATGAACAGCCGCATCATCACTACTACCAAAACTACAAATCTAATAAAGTGGGAATATACTCGATTAAATTAATTCAAGGACTTCTTTCTTTTTTAAAGTTTTTTTTTGAATATTATTATTATTTTTTTTTTTTCTTCACTGGAAGCAGAGAGGAAAAAAAGAAAGACAAAAAAAGAGAGAGAAAGAGAGAAAAAGGGTGAGATTAGATTAAATAATGATAAGAACAGATAAAATAAAAAAAAATAATTATAGTTGTGGAAAAAAGGGGTAACAAGAGACGTCACAGTATAAAGAAGAAGACGAAGAAAAAGACGAAGAAAAGGTTATAATACATCGGTTAAAGAAGAGAAGCAGGGTCAATGGTATCATTAGATACATTGAAGCGTCAAAGTGTAGAAAAGTTTAAAAATCAGACTGATTCTTCATCAGAAACCTTGTGATTTCTTTTGATTTTGAAGAATCTAATACCCCCACTACCATTGGTTTCACTTTCATCGGCTTTTTCATTGGGCGCGGATCTGGTGAATGAAGATTCATCACCAACGGGGCCAGCAGCACCAGCAGTGGTACCGGTAGTACCATCGTAACCACCAGCTTGTGGGTCCACTGGATAACCAGCTTCTTCTTGTTTAGCAGCATGAACTCTAGCCATGTGTTTTCTATAAGAAGTGGCAATATTAGCAAAACAAGTATTAAACCAAACAATAATGAGACAAGCAACGGCAGTCCATAAAATAGCCATTAACTTAACCCCAATATGAGCACTTTTATCGGCATCTTGGAAAGCATTTTTGGCCAATACAACCCCGGCAGTTTGTAAAGCAGCAGTACCGGCCAAGAAGAAAAGAGCAAATGAAACAAATGCAATAACAACTCGATCAATAATGGTGAAACATAATCCTAAAATGTCAATAATAAGTGCCACCCCGGTAAAACATAATGCTACAATGGTGAAAGCAAATGAAAAACGAGTTAAATAGTAAAAAGTATCTCTTTTACTAACAAAGTCAGATGGAACATTGGTTTTGGTATTGAAATTATCAACTGGAGAAATTGGATAAGCAGGTCCTAAAGTACATTTGGAAAAATCATGATATTCACAAACCCCCCAGAAAGTCCAAGTACCTTCATTTGGAGCCCCTCTAATATCGGAAGTATCAGCACGAATCCAGTAAAAACGATTCAATGGGAAATGTTTGGATGAACCTGATAATACGGTGAAGATTAAAAGAAGGGTGGCCCCTGCAAGAAAGAATAAATTGAGGAAAGTATTGAAAAGTCTCATTTTTAGTGTATCACTCTAAATCCTGGGTCTTCGTGTCAATTACAAACAAACGGGTATAAATTATATCAATTGAGAATTAGACGACGATAATGAGGGTGAAAAAGAGTAGTAAGAAGAAGAAAAAAAAATACAGAAAAGTAAGGTAGGATGAAAAGAAAAGACGGGATGAAAAATAAATAACAAAAGAGTGGAATGGAAAGGAAATGTATGGATATAAATTAAGGGAAAGCGTAACAAAAAAAATATATATAGAAAGAAACAAAAAAAAAAAAAAGAAAGAAAAGAAAAAAATACTAAAGGGAAGAAAAAAAAACAACAAACAAAACAAAAAAAAAAAAAAAGACAGACAACAAAGGGCAAAAACTATAATAATAATTTATTTAGAGGTAGGCCAATTTGACAGAAAAGGGAAAACCAAAAGTCAAAGAAACAAAACAAAACCAGGATGAGAAGAAGCACAAAGTGATAAAATTTCGACATGGAATTGCAATTGGAATTAACAGTGTCATCCTCATCTTCATCATCTCCATCACCATCATCATCCAATAAGTTTTTTTTTTTCTTTTGTTAACATCAAACTGAAATGAGTGACAATAATTAAGTAATTAAATTATTAGCATAAACAAAAATAAATAAAAAAACCAAATTGGGCAAAATAAGATGAAATTTTTAACTTGTCAACCTGAATTGAGTCATTATGTAAACATGAACTGGGGGTGGGGCCAGTATGCAGGCGCACCCACCCTACCGTTTTAGCCTTACACTTTGGAACCATTGACCTTCATATATAGTCTATCATTGACATAGTCCTATATAGTCATTGATTCCTCGTGGTTGTAATCATGAATATCGGGTAGTCAAGTGTTCATTTTCCAAACCGTTGTAGACGTTTGACCGTCTTTTTTCCTGATTGAATTTCAGATGCGCAAAAGAAAAAGAGTCAGCCAAACAAAGCAAAAAAAAAAAAAAAAAAAAAATTGTGAGACCCATTGTTTACATTTGGGCCCTTTCTGTGTTATTATCTTGAAAGTCCTTTCCAATTAGGAAAGCAGGGAATCGAGCCAGGAAGAGACAAGCTTCTATTACTGGTTCTATACATACGAGTTAGCGTATACAAAAATTCTAAGTCCATATATTGGAGTGTGATTTGAAGGTTAACAAGCCACCACTCATAGGTAGTGCGTCAGTTGACAAATTTATCATTTCAGTCTGACAGCTCGGTTATTTGATATTTCACCGTAATTAACTTTTGATGTGAAATAGGAAAAGGTCATTTATGCATGCATCCTTATATAAATATATGGATATATGGATATATGGATATATGATTGGGGGGTGGTCACGTGCCGGATTGGTTCTTCATTATTTGCAACTGTTCATTAAAACTATACAGGTATTGTAATCTACGTATCATCGTCATACCCCCATTTGGTACACCAGCCATACCAGGTACGTTCCAAGCATTTTTTGGGGGCATCGGAAGGCTCGCTAGTGGCACTTGTTGTGGAACTAGTAGTAGTAGTAGTAGTAGTGGACACGGCCTTACTATGACTGCTGCTGCTTCTACTACTGGTAGTGCTACTGCTGGACGACTTGCAGGGTGGGCGTGGCCTTAGTGGATTGGGCAATTTGGGAGGATCCGGCTCGTCATCATCATGACTAGTATACTTCCAGTTGAAACAGTCTCGACATGGGGGTTGTTCGACACAGGGTGCCGTTTCATTGTAGGTAAGAATAATGTCGTCGATCACAGTATGAATACGATGATTCAATAAATTGACTCGCCATCCTTTATCGGTAACCACATCATATACACACACTTTCCCTGTATGACATGCCGTTTCCATTGCGTAACCGGCAACATTGCATGAAGACAGGGCCCCATTACAAACTCCCATATAGATGGGGTCTGCCGTGTTACCAATATGCCATATGTTTTCCATATGTTTAGGAATCCCCGGTGGTTGAGGTAAGTGTAACCTCTTGGTAGCTAACATTTCTCCTGGGGCTTCGAAAGCCACCGCCGGTAATCCATAAGTACGCCCTAATAAAGATGCTAAGGACCCTCCTAATGAATGGCCGGTAACCCATATTTCATAATCAGACGATGAATAAAGTTTACTAACATTCCGATAAACATCTAATACGGCTTGATAATATCGATCTTTACGCATCAATTCTTTTTCCAAACAATCCTGATTGCAAGTATAGGTTTTTTCATAACAATCACACACAGTGGTCCACATATAACTGATTCGAGCACAACAACATGAAAATAATAGATTATCATTGGTCTTATCATTGGTGGAAGTTTCATCACTTCCACCACCAGGTAATCCTGCTCCCAGGGTACCCTTAATACCAATAACCACTATTTTTTCTTCGTCATTAACAAATATGTGACCTCGAATACCAACATCGCCCCATCCAAAATTGATATCTTCGTGGTCTCGATCAGGAAACCAAGGATCTCCTACGTCGATCCAATCCAGTTTTTTCTTTTCATCATCATTAAGGGGGAATCGTACGTAAGCATTCAGGGAAATTGTGGCCAATGAAACAAGTGAATCACGATCTTGAATCTCGGGTAATTTGATTTGTTCCTCTGGGTCCCATTCTAATTCAATCTTATTCAATAGTTTAGGATCTCCTTTAACCTCCATGGCATATTGTAAATACAGGTCAAGAAATCCGGGACTATGACGTTCTTTCAATCTTCTTACCAAACCTTTCTTCTTGGCTTGTTTAATCTTCAAATTAATCGTCCATGGATTTTTACCCTTATGAACCTGTGGCCAATCGTGGGCCGCATAAATTTGCTCTAAATTTTTATCATCAATCATTCGCTCCTCCACTAGTGGTTCTTCCACAAACTCCTGATCTAAGTTATGCTTGGATAAATATTGAGGCGTTATATCTAATCGACGATGTATGTGATAACTGTCATCTCCCGCACCATGATGGAAAATATGCTTTAACCGGAAACCTCCTTCGTGGTTTCCTTCTGGCATTGGAGGTGGCATCGGTGCCTCAGAAGGTGTCAATGATGGAATCCAGCCCCACCATGAACCCATCACTAATGGTTGTGGAAATGTATGCACTACCCCTATAATGGTGGCGATGGTAATAAACACGAACAAGAGTTGACGTGTTATATGACGATATTTATGACGATAAGATACATGGCTCGAATGTTGGTTCATCCCTAACGGGAGGCAATCGGCCTGCGATTTCTCCTTGTATTTAGAAGACATGGTATAACCTGGGGCAAAGGGTTCACTTGAAAACAGTGAGATAACAACCGGGTCAAAACGGCACTAATGAGCGTAACTTAAGTACAGAGTGCGTGAGTGTATGTATAATGGCGAAGGAATACAGTACGTGGACTAGAAGTAAAAGCTAAAGAATAAGCCTATGTGGTTGTATAATCGTGTTGTAAGTAGTTGACGAAAACACGATAAGATAAGAGATCTGGTTTTTGGGGTGAGTTGAATCATTACATTATTCTCTTTTTTTTTTTTTTTTTTGGGTCCCCATAGTAACTTCTTGTGGCGGTCACTAAAAAACAGAAAAATACAGACCAAAAAAATATCAGGTGCGTCACATCAACGTGCAACAAAATAATCGGTTAAGAATTCATATAAAGAGGAATCTATTAAATTTACATTAGCATCTTGAGGAAGATATAAAGCTTGAGGAAGAAATGAAGACTATAGCAATTGACAATGCTAAGTAAGTTACTAATATGGAGAAAATGAATAAATAAAGCGTATAAAAAATCTATAAGTAATGAACTTGACTTTTTAGATGATTCTGAGAATCATCGTCTAGTAACACATGTCTCAGTGTTATAATTCTAATGTCTTTGACCAATTGTATGTCATCAATGTCACCCCCGACTTTTTCATGTTCTTGTTCTAAACTATGTACCAATATCTTATTCAATTTAACAAGCACCACCGATAATACTTGCGGGGTGAGTGTTTGATTCTCCTGATAGAATTCATTGGTTAATAAGGCTGCAAAAACATCACCACATCCATTGAAACTACAACTTATTTGATCCACCGGGAAGTGGAAAATTGTCTGTTTCAGGTACCCGATACTGTACATTTTACCCTCAATGACCACGGAAGAAACCACCACATAAGGGATTGGGTATTGTCTCTGAAATTCGTTAAAAGCCCGTTTAACGGAATCCCAATCAACGATCTTAACTCCACTCAATAATTCAAATTCAAATTGATTTGGAGTAGTAAGCGTAACATATCCACTACCCAAAATTTTTTTGTAAATAGGTACCACCGATTCAGGCACGTATAATTTATTATTATCTCCTAATACGGGATCCACCACCCATATTGGTTTCTGGGCAATTTCTTGACTATAAATGGGTATCAATTCATCACGGATCACTTGTAATATACTATCATTGGGGGAATATCCCGTCAAGATAATCTTATATTCCTGGTTAAAATCAACAATATCTTTCAATCCCGCAAACAAGCTGCGTACCAATTCTGGGTCCGCTGGTTGGCCCTTAAACTTGCGGTATCCAGGATGATTCAGATAATCAGTGGTATTTATGGCATCAACATCCCATCCGGCAAATTGAAATGGAAATACAATGCCTCGATTCCCCACGTATCCATGACTCACATGTGACAGCACGGTTAGCATGGATTTACTAACTGGTTTGGTGGGAGATGATGCCATTTGGTTCTCTTCCTAATTTCCCTTGGGTGTATTCTTTTTTAGGGGAGTGGTACTGCAAGAATCAGTAATGTTGGTCCATCTCCATTTACTCTGAAGGCTTTTATCAGCTAATCAAATTGATAAATCAATTGATGGTCGTGAGCGATAACCCAATTTTAGGACATCCGTACCTTTTTTTTCTCTCTTGTTTCTGCACTTACTTCAAATTGGTGAGTGACAAAAAGAAGCCAGACGCCATTTTTGAACAGCTATCCAGATTTATTTATGTGTATTTTTTTTTCTTTTTTTTCAAATCAAAAATAGAAAGCAAAAACAAAAGGTTCATAAATCTTCCCCATTGGTAACTTCCTCTACCTACAACCACTCTTGCCCACATCCAATTAAATGTCCGTTAAAGAGTCTGCTGGCATCAATGTGGGTTATCCCATCTTTGGATCGAAATTTCTAAACAATAAAACCTTAATCACCATCGGTGGTGGCGGTGAGGGTAAGAATGGGATCCCCAATAAAGTTACTGTGATCAAATGCAGTTTCAAAATCACCGATAAACAACGTCAATTACAAAGATTTAGAGAAATCGTGTTACCGACCAATGAAGATAATCCAACTTGTTTAGATGTGGCCAGAATCCCCGATGATGAGGTTGAATCAGAGAATAATTCGACCACAGGTCCTAATTTTTCAGTTTTTTTCGGTTGCAATCAATCAAATCAATTAATCAAATCCATGAATATCAATAACAACCTAAGAAAATACGTATATACCCACGATGAACACTTGAAGTTTATCGACGCCGTTCAATTCGACGACAACATTTCTAGTGATGATACTACCGAGTATCCTAAAGCTATTGCTTTATCGCCTCATAATTCTGTTGGTTGTTTAATGACTTCCAAATTCCCTTCCTCCATCTATATTTTCAAACCTGATACCTTGGATTTGTCCTTTAAATTCACCCCGGAAAAAGATGTTGAGATAAAAGACTTCCATTTGAGTCCTAATGATGATGGTAAAACCTTATGTTATATTACCTCGAATTCAATTGAAACAATTTCAACCGTGACCGGTAACCTCATCTCCTCCTCCAATTCACAACCAGAAGTGGCTCAAGTGTTGAATAAATTTATTCTTTCCAAAATACGTTTCATTGATGATTCCAATGTCATCATTACTGGTGCTTCTCGCGCTGGGAAAGGTTCGTCACTTTTCCAATACTCTTTACCTCAAAAAAAAATCGTCAAGCAAAGTGTATTATCAAAAAATACTAAAGGTATCGTGGCCATCGATTTCAACTTGAATCAAGATTTAGTTGCCTTGGCTGGTAATGATTTCTCGGTCATTCTTGTAAGATTATCTGATTTCAAAAATTTGAAGATTATGAACAAGCTTCACAAGTTTGCCATTACTACTTTATCATTCTCCCCCAATGGTACCAAGCTTGCTACCGGTAGCGCTTCCAACTCCTTAATAGTATTGAAAATACCTCATAATTTTGCTAAGGGCAAATCAACCATTGGTAGCTTAATACAATACTTATTATTGACAATTGTGGTGGCCCTCCTTGGTATTTTTTTACAAAAAAGCCATGAAAATGGTAATTTACAAAATTGGATTCAATTGTCTCAACACTATGGTGACATTGGCTATAATATAGCAAAGGAACAATCTTTGATTGCTTATGAATTAGCTAAAGAAAAAATATTGGGCGAAAATGTCGATGGTGACGATGATACTAAAAAATATTTTAAAATGGATTCTTGGGATCCTTCGGGCCTGACTCGTTCAATAACGAATTCACAATTCACAGAAATTTCGGAACCAAGCACCACCACTGCTACTTCGGTGCCTTCCTCGGATGATACTTCAATTGTGATTCAGACTTCACAACCAGCCATCGAAGAACCAGAAGTCATCGAAGAACCAGAAGTCATCGAAGAGCCAGCGTCTTTTGAAACCCCAATTATTTCAGCTACCACTAATGATGAAGTTAAAGTAGAACATATCACCAAAGATCTTGATTTTGAGACATCTAATGAATCAACTGATATAGAGTTCACTGAATCTACTCCCATCATTGATGATGCTGTCAACATCGAGACACTAGTTGATCAACAAATTAGTGCCGAATCTCTGATCGTCCAAGCTTATACTGAATCGGAATCTGTATCTGGAACTGTTCCTGAGGTTGCCCCTTCATTAGAGGTTGATGACTCTTTAGCTGAAAAAGATAGTGATCCTCTAGATGTCTCCTACGGTTCTAACCATTCTTCTTTTGAAAGTTCAGAAGTCAATTTCACTAGTGATCCAGTGACTACTAATATCGACACCTCCACGATTGAATCGTCCCTTTCTACAGAACCAAGTGATGTTACTGATACTGTTTCTAGTTCTAAACCTGAAGAACCAGTTACATACACTGAGACGCCAATAGATAAAAGTCCTGTTGAAGAAGCTCCTATTGAAGAAGTTAAAGAAACCGTTGAAGAAGCTTCTGTCGAAGAGGCTGTTGAAGAGGCCCCTGTTGAAGAAGCCGTTGAAGAATCTCCCGCTGAAGAAAATCCCGCTAAAGAAAATCCCGCTAAAGAAGCCGTGGAAGAAGTTGTGGAAGAGGCCGTTGAAGACGCCCCTGTTGTAGAAGCTAATCAAGATGATGAAATCGTCGAAATAGAATTAGAAGAAGGTGAAGAAGAAGAAGTCAATGAAGATGATGACGATGAAGAAGAAGTAGTGGAGGAAATTGAAGAATCCGTATTAGAGGATGAGTCCGAAGTTTCAGAGCCTGAATCAGAAATAGTTGATAGTAAAGATTCAGATGAAACTATCACCCAAGATGATGCTGACGAGGTCGTTGTCGAAGAATATATCACTGAATCTACCACGGCTCCAGTTGAGGTATCTTCCTCATCATCTGAAGCTCAGCTCGAGTCTTCCATTGAGGTTGCTTCTGAAATCTCGGAAGCTGTCGAAGCTTCTCAGGATCCACTTATTTCTGAAACAACGGAAGTCGTTGAAACTCCCAGTGAATCAGCAGAGGATACTAGCGAAACTGCGTCCATGTATGTGTCAGAATCGTCGTCTTCTGAACAGACTACTAGTTCTCAAACGGTCATAGAAACCCCTCCTTCAGAGAGTGAGACCACTCCTGAAATGATTACATCTGGAGAATCGGAGTCAGTTCCACTTGAGACTGAGAAAAACACCCCAGATGCCAGCTTTTCAACCGCTGAATCACTTTCTATAATTGAAGAAACTAGTTCGGTGTCTGAACCCGTTCCTACTGCCACTGAAACCACTTCCACCATGCAAAGCTCTCTTGAAATCCCTACCTTATCAACCAGGGATTTAGAAGATCTTTTAAAAGTTAAAACCCCAGAATCGTCTACTGAGGATTTTACCTCTACAGAAACCACCACTTCTGAAGTGTCAAGCGCTTCTAAGACCTCTACTACTAAAAAACGTAAATCAAAAACAAAGAGAACTAGAACTATCACAAGAACCAAAACCAAAAGCAGTGCCGATACCAACAGGCCCCAACATGACGAATTGTAATATTCCATCACATACTAGACTGTATCGATTTTATATATAGAAACTTAATATCTGCATGTTACCGTTATCTGACTAATTCCATTTCTTGTATATAATCATTTTTGAACATTGATGACTTTTTTTTTGCTGCTATGGCAAAAAAAAGTGCTAACGCGCAAAAAAAGAGATATCAAAAATAAGACTTGTAAAAATGAAAGAAATGCTACGCGCAGTAGATAATCATCTCTTCTTCAACCCACATTTGCTAGAGCTATTGGTATCATCTTCATTTGTTCAATCACGGAACATAGAGTAGGGATCCTGAACAAGTTCTTTGATTTCCACTGCATTACTTCTTGAATCGGCTAAATACAGTGGGAACATGAATCCATTCTCCCGCAACCTTCAGAACGTTACTGATCCATCTGATTGGAAGGCAACGAAGATCCCGGACTTATCACAGCTTGATTCTTTACAACGATGTTTCATTTGTAAGGAGTTTTTGAAGGCTCCAGTATCCACAGGTTGTAATCACACGTTTTGTTCACATTGCATTCGCGAGTATTTAGTGGCTAATAATCATTGCCCTTTATGTCAAACCGAACAATTCGAGAGTAATTTGAAACGAATCATACTATTAGAGGAGATTGTATCCTGTTATAGTTGGTTAAGACCTTTATTATTGGAGCATCTCCGCTGTGGAGATAACACTGATGGTCTACAAATAAATGGGAACAAAAGATCAAGTGAGGATGCCAATGACGAAATAATTCAAATAATATCTGACAGTGAGGATTCCGACGATGATTCTGCCCTCATGCTGCAACCAGCAACCAAACGGGCCAAAACTGAATCACTGACTCTCACCAAGGAAGAATCAGTCAAGAACCTAGAAGTAAAAGTAGAAGATGCAATTATAGAGCTGCCAAAAGAAACAATACCGACGCGTCAAGAATTGGTCACTTGTCCCGTATGTTCTCAGAAGATGACAGCTGAACTTCTACAATCAGAACATATTGATGATTGTTTAAGCGGGAAAAAAACCATTGTTAAATCAAAATCACCAGTACTTTCGGGCCAATATCAGTCCCAGAAGAGGAAAGTCTCACCAAAATTGGGTATATCATCATTTTTCCAGCCCAAGACATCAAAATCGGCTCAATCCAATTTAAAGAAACCTCACATTGATCACCAAAATTTTTATTTCAATGAACCTAGTAATCATCGCCATGACGAAATTAGACGATTATCGAAATTGGACTTCAGTTCGCTCACAACACCCAAGCTCAAGGAGAAACTTACGTCATTAAAGCTTCCCACACAGGGAACAAGGCACCAATTAGAACTTCGATATAATCAATATTATATACTTTTCAATTCCAACTTGGACAGTAACCATCCTGTGCCCGAGAAAGTGCTTAAACAAAAACTCAACCAGTGGGAATTGTCCCATCTGGCTTTCACATCTTCGTCGTCCACTACTCTTTTTTCCACTAGAAATAGCATAAGTAATAAATCCATCATAGACAAGGATTTCCTGGTGAAACTATGGATGGATACTTATCGAGATGAGTTTAAAGAATTAGTCAAAGCTGCCCGAAAATCCATGGAAAAAGAAAAAACCAGTTCTCTGACTGCATCCGAAAACCAAGCCGTTATGGGGAACAATATTCAGCCCAACAACCTGTCGCAACCACAGAAAGGTGAAGAGGACCAGCTGGCAATTACCACAGAGGATATCGCTAATAACACCAATGACAAGCCTAAAACTGATTTGATGTTCGATATCTCCAACAACGTTCTCTTCTCGGGAAATAAAAAATAAAAACTCAACATATTTAATTGTATTATCACTGTATCATTTAATAATGCAACCATATAAACATGTCTCTGGGCTTTTTTGCAGTATTGTAGTACTTAGTATAAAAACCTCTTAATACTTTCTTATCCCAAAAAATTTTCACATATTCACGTACACATATGCACTTACAACACACACCATCCGATTCTTGTACCATGATAATAGACGATTGTAGCATCCACTCAATTCTTCCAACATTGCAAAGAACTCATTTAAGCTAGCAAGAAAAATCAGCCCTGTTAGGTTAATAAATCCCGCGCATTAAGGAAATAATTGCCGTAAAAACCTTTTTTTTCCATCCGAATTAAGTCACTCAAAGAATAATCGGATCAACTCAAAGAAAAACAGAAAACAGAAAACAAAAATTTTAAAAATTAAAAGTTAAATTTTAAAAACTAGAGGATCAAGAAACTTACCACTTATACCAGGAAAATACGGCCTGGGACACTATTTGAAAATCTTATGTTTGTTTGTGGTTCTTTTTGTTCTTTTTCATTGTCGTTTTTTATGAAGTACATGTAAAACCATAGGCCTCAACGCTCCTAGATGCAGAAATTTTAGGTATCATAATTCATTATAGTATTCAACATCTACTATTTTTTTACAATCCAATTTAAATCCTTATCCAGTATATTCTGCCTTGTCATAATTTTTCAACAAGTTTCTTCAAGCAAAACTTTGTGCTAGTGGTATACATCTTGTATCTTTTCTTTTTGAAGAATGGCCATTGATGAATCCCTATATTTAACAACCCATGAAGCAGCCCTAGCGGTGGTAGCTACAGCCATGAAAAAGGCCCGTCTTCGAATTGACACCTTGATAATCAACTCCCTATTGGGTGGGTTGTTGTTCACTTCAGGAGGAATGCTTCATGTAATGGCCCAATCTCTTTGTGCTGATTTGTACAAATCCAATCCCGGTTTGGTTCAAATGCTTTGTGGGATGTTTTACCCCATTGGTTTATTCTACGTTGTCGTCATGGGGGCTGACTTATTCAATTCCAATATCCTATACTTTAGTGTAGGTTTGGCTCGAGGGGCTGTATCAATAGTTGATCTTGCCATAAGTTGGATTGTTAGTTGGTGGTGTAATTTGGTGGCTACCATTTTTGTTAGCTATATTATTTGTCACTACTCTCATATTTCCTCAACTGAGGCAATGATAGATGGAAGTGTTGAGATTGTAATGCAAAAAGCTTCGTATTCTTTTGTTCAAACATTACTCAAGGGTATTAGTGGGAATTTCTATGTGTGCCTTGCTATATATTTACAATTAATGGCCAAACCATTACACGTGAAATTCCTCATGATGTTTCTCCCCGTGTTCACCTTCGTAAGTATGGGTTTCACTCACTCGGTGGCAGATATGTTAGTTATTATCGTTGGTCTTATCAATGGAGCACCAGTTCCTGTTCGTACCATTGCCTGGAAAGTGTTCTTACCGGGTGCCCTCGGTAACATGATTGGAGGTAGTTTCTTTGGTATTGCCATTCCTTGGTACTTGCATCTTGTTGTGGTTGAAAGAGATCAGAGATTATTGAATTTGCCTAAGTACGATGTGAGAGATGAACAGCCTGAATTGAACCAAGATTCAAGAGTCGTTAGACAACTGGAACCGGAACCTGAAGAAGAAGAACTCGTTGATGATTTCCCTACTGATGTGGCTTCAGGTAAAGTTGTGCCCGCTATGCTTAACGAAAAGTACTCAGAAAGCCCTAATGAATCTTCAAGCGGAGGAATGTCAACTTCCGAAGTAGATCGATGCGGTCCTCCGCAGGCAATATACGAGCCCTCTCTACCAGAATCCTTATCAAGAATACCATCTAGAGCTACTGGAATGTCTCGGTTCAGTACTAAATCCGCACGAGCAAGGCATAGGTCGCCTCAGAATGTTTTCCCAGTTTATGGTATGGGACCTCCTTCTGAAAGAGAAAGATCAATTGCTTCAGGAAGAAATGATAATGTTGAAACTGATGATAATTCTGTACATACAGCAAGATCTGAATTCGACTCAGAACCAGCTCGTACAGCAGAGTATATTGGTGCTCAATTGAGAAGAGCCTTAACTCGCAAATCATCTTCGAATAAAGCTGACTTAGAATCCCAACGCAGTCCTCCTAACTCCTCTCATCTGGACTCACGTCGCTCTTCGTTGATACGAAGTTCAACTTCGGGAAGTCTTCCAAAACATATGAGATCCTTTTCATTCAAGAACAACCGATCCAACAAGAATAATCTTTCTGATTTAGATAATAGAATGGACCGGGCTGGCATCAGTAATATAGCTGCTGATGCGTCCGATCCTGCAGCTGGCATTTCACCATATTCCATGACACAACCTAGATCAAGTGTCCTGGATAATCGACATCAAGTGCCTGGAGCAGGTACCGTGTCACCCGTCATCGAGGAAGTGAGTAACGGTGGTAATGTTTCTCCAAGGGATGCTGACAATGATAGCTCTTCGTTTAGGGTCGCGCAATATGAGCCAGGTGATGAGGAGGCTGTTGCTGGCGGTCCCAAAACAACTTCCCGAAAAGACGGAAATTTTACAGACTGATCACATCTTTCGTTTTAATTGAGATATCTCAATTTTAATCTTTTTCTTCGCTTATCGTGTGTATAATTATTCTTTTTTATTCCTCATATGTTGCATGCACTTTAAGACGGTGCCTTATAGACTAATAAATAACGTTCCTTAATTTCATGTGTTTGACCTTAATTTTTTTGTAGTTATGATTGGACTCTCAATGTATTATTTCCTTTTAGCAAATGAGAATCAATCTGACACGGCCATTATATATGCTGATTCTGTTTGTTCTGAGGGTGTCTTTCATAGTTGGTAATTCTATTTATCTTCCTCTGTGTCCTCATTTTGAGATAATTTTGGTAGACTTATCGCTAGATTTTGACGATTTTAAACCGAAAATTACAAAAATTGTAAAAATACAAAAAAAGTGCTACAAATGAAACACAACAGTAATTCATTCTCTCTCTTTAGACAATTATCCCTACTACCTTTCAGTTTTTTCCAGGACATTTAAAAAGATCAAATGACTTCTCTTTGGTAGTTCGAGTTCACCGATGGTTTTCATCCAATTGGTTCACCGAATCCAGAGACAACCTAAATCCCAAAACGGACTGCCTTATTAACTATAACTTTATTGAGAATGTATACCAAAACATTTTACTTATAGACACGAGTAAGAATACATCATTCCCAAATACTGCAAATACATCATCTTTATCTTTTTTGCATCCTTAGCAGCAATTCCTTACTTTTTTTATCACAGCAAAAGAAAAAAAAAAAAATAAAAAAAAGACACTTTGTTATTGCGGGTAACACTTACTAAGCTTCATCAGCTTTAATAGTATAGTGTTCCATACAAAAAAAAAAAAAAAACGAGAGAAAAAAAAAATCGCGTCCAAAAGGCAAAAAAAAGTTTACAACGATCAATATCAAAGGATAAGTTGGATCAGGTCAATTTTCAATACGACATTTCAGATTGATTACCATTCCACAGCCCTATAACATCCAATTATTACCTTTTATTGAGAGGTTAGAACACATAATTGAAAGGAAAGGGTCATTTTACATAATATGTCATCGTCGATTCAACTACTTAATCCAAAGGCTGAATCCTTGAGACGTTCTCAAGCATTGCAAGTTAACATTGCAGCAGCTCAAGGTTTACAACAAGTCTTGGCCTCCAACTTGGGCCCTAAAGGTACTTTAAAACTCTTAGTTGATGGTTCAGGTGGATTGAAGTTGACAAAAGATGGTAAAGTATTATTAACTCAAATGCAAATTCAACATCCAACTGCAGTTATGATTGCAAGAGCTGCCACTGCCCAAGATGAAGTAACCGGTGATGGTACCACCACGGTTATTCTACTTGTGGGGGAATTATTGAAACAAGCAGAAAGATTTATAAGTGAAGGTGTTCATCCAAGAGTTATTGTTGACGGGTTTGATGTGGCCAGAGAAGAATCTTTAAAATACTTAAATGATTTCAAAGTTAAACCAGAAAAATTTGATCGTGAATTTTTATTACAAGTAGCAAGATCATCTTTGTCTACCAAAGTTGATAGTGATATCACTGATGTATTGACACCAATTGTTACTGATGCTGTTCTTACTGTCAAGTCGGATGAAGATATTAAGAAATTGGATTTGCATATGATTGAAATTATGACCATGCAATATGGTAATGTTAAAAACACCGAATTAGTTAAAGGTTTAGTTTTAGACCACGGTGCCAGACATCCAGACATGCCAAGAAGATTGGAAAATGCGTACGTTTTAATCTTAAATGTCTCCTTAGAATATGAAAAGACCGAAGTGAATTCAGGATTCTTTTATTCTTCTGCTGAACAAAGAGAAAAATTAGTTGCATCCGAAAGAAAATTTGTGGATGAAAAATTGAAGAAAATCATTGATTTGAAAAATCAAGTTTGTGAATTGAATTCCGATAAGAATTTTGTTATCATAAATCAAAAGGGTATAGATCCTATGTCTTTGGATGTATTAGCTAAGAATAATATTTTGGCTTTGAGAAGAGCTAAGAGAAGAAATATGGAAAGATTACAATTAATCGTGGGTGGTGAAGCTCAAAACTCTGTTGATGACTTAACACCTGAAGTTTTGGGTTACTCTGGATTAGTCTACGAGAACAGTATTGGGGAAGATAAATTTACCTATATCACTGAAAATAAACAACCTAAATCAGCCACCATATTAATTAAAGGTTCAAACAGTCATATTTTACAACAGACTAAAGATGCTATAAGGGATGGTTTAAGATCAGTCTCCAATGTGTTAAAAGATGAAGCCGTTATTCCAGGTGGTGGTGCTTATTTCATGTCTTGTAATAACCACTTATTAGAAAGTGGCTCCAAATTCTTCAAAGGTAAAAATAAATCTGGTATAAAAGCGTTTGCTGAGGCCTTATTGGTGGTTCCAAAAACTTTAAGTAAAAATGCAGGGTTAGATTCTTTAGACACTTTATCTAACTGTCAAGATGAAATTTCTGAAGGCCATACTGTTGGTGTTGACTTGAAATCAGGCGAACCAATGGATCCTTCAATCGAAGGTGTTTGGGACTCTTTCAGAGTGATAAGAAATGCCATTTCTGCAGCTACTGGTATTGCTAGCAACTTATTATTATGTGATGAATTATTAAAAGCTGGTCGCTCATCATTGAAAGAGGGTGCTGGTGGTCCAGGTGGTCCAGGTGGTCCTCCAATGGGTGGTCCTCCAATGGGTGGCCCACCTATGATGTAAACATAAATGAATGGCCAATATGAATAATATTTTATTATGTCTCATTCTTTATTTCCTAATCACATATTTTGTAAATACCTAGAAGTAGGGGACAGAACGGCTGAAATTTTTGTTTTTTCTTTTTTCATCTTCTTAATTTATATTCAGCCATATGGTCTACACTTGGATACCCCAGGTTTGGAAAAAGTTTCACGTACATAATATCCCTCCCCCCACACACATAGGTGTATAATCAATAGGTATATATATACATCAATTTACAAAATTATCTAGTCAAATTTCAAAATGGTATCTTCTCGGAAAATTGGGTCACAATTTGGACCCTTCACAACTTAAAATCAGGGCTAATAAGCAATACCGGATAAAGAATTGATATAGCTTGACGCGCATCCTACAAAGGTCGACCCTTTTTAATACATCTGACCTTTTACATTTTGAACAGACTCAAAATAACAATAGGTTAGTCTGAGGTCTTAGCTCAGCTTGCGCATAGCCGTGTGATTGCAAAAAAAGGGGGAAAAAAAAAAGGGCAAGCAGCATCTGCTAATTATTATCAAAAAACTTAAAGAAGTACAACGGGTGAATTAAGAACATTCGAGTATTCAACGCATCAATATTATCTTAGGCTAAGACACCAAAACCTAACAATACCAAAGTTTCTGGAACAAGAGCAGTCGCATAAGCGAGGCGATGGTTAACCCGCCAGAAACAGCATTAAGGGATAATTGCTTCAAGATAGATCATATTACGGTGGTTTGATTGTTCCAAAGTACTTTCAGACTAATGGCGTGATCAGCTCTCGTATATGCGGCGAGACTACCAGTGTCCCTTGAATTTTAATAAAGAGAAGCAGAAAACATCGCCAATTGTCACCCATCGTAGAAGGCTATAAGATTAAGTATTAAAATGCTGACCTTAAAAGTAATCTCTGATGCACAAACGCCTGACGTTGAGCAACTTCGGGGATAGCTCAAGATGAAGCTATAAAATTAGCAGCCAGTATACGACTCGAAGTTTGATCAGACAAAAAAAGAAACAAAAAAATTAATCTTGCTTACGGGAATAAGTCAGAAAATGACTGGCAAGCAGGTGAATATCGATCCTCTTGCTATTTCATGTTTAATTAAACTCTTATCAGACAAAAAGTTGGTGCTTTCTATCAGTTAATTATACCTTATTTCAAAAAATAAGGTGACAATAGGTTATTTTTGAATTCCTATATAATGTGCTTACACTTAAGACCGAAGTGGAGTTACAAGATGAGCTCAATGTCAGTAACTATATTTTTTATGTTCCTCTCTTTTTTTTTTTTTTTCTTTTTTTTTTCTCTCGCTTTGCTCTTCGTTTTTTTTTTTTTTTTTTTTTTTTTTTTTTTTTTTTTTTTTTTTTTTTTTTTTTTTTTTTTTTTTTTTTTTTTTTTTTTTTTTTTTTTTTAGCTTAATTACTTTTAGATTAGTTTAAAACTTCAGTTATTTTTACTTTTATTGTTCAATTACAATTAAACAAGACTTAGTGTAAAAAGATTTTGAACAACAGTGACGGGCAAAGGTTTAAGTTGACGTTTCAGGTAACTGAGATATGTCTGCGTGCATATGTCTTGTTGTAGACCGATCATGTCCGATCCTTACATGTATTACGAAATCAACTCTACGTCAGACCTCAACCGAAGGTGTTCTAACAACACAAAGTTAGCAACAATTCTGTATGAAACAACTTTGACTATTAAACATTGTTCCCGGTTACGGTTGCTCTAATGGTTCAAACGTCTTTTTTCTTTTTTTCTCTTTTTCTTTTTTTTTTTGATGCTTGCATGATGTGACACCAGACAATCTTAGAGGAAGTAAACTGGTGACATCTTGCTGGGCAGATACCAACAGGAAAATTAAGCAATAAGCAGAAAAGTTAAAAAAGACAAAGAAACAAACAAAGCAACAAAGAAATAAAATTAATAGAAAATTAATAGACTGAAGGTAAAAATAAAAAAAGAAGATAAAGTAACGCAGTAGAAATTATTGAGCTCATCACTACGTTGGAAATTACCAGAAACCATGATCATTACCTCGTAAGTTTCTCAAGTCAAAATTGATGTTGTATCGAGGCTGCATCAAATTAGAAAACCGCAAGAATTACAAATTGCACGCAGCTACGAGATGATTACGGTGACAAAGTCTAATAATAAATTCAAGGTGCTAATAATAACAGTTAGAGGCAGTCAATATCACCAAAATCCTAATAATATATATGGAACGTATGCTATTAAAAAAATGAAAAAAGTTGGACCATACTATAATAGTATCAGGTACTTATTCGTAACCAGTCACGATGAGGAAACTGGGCTTTGACCCAATTTTGCCTTGTTCTACTTCATCAAGGCTGAAAGTGCGAATGCGCAAAATGCAGAAACCAGATTCTGTTGTCTAGAGAAACAACTTAGCCTTTTGATGTACTTTAAAGTATGATTTCAACGTCATTCTTCAATAACAGGTTGCACGCAGCCAAGTCAAAAAAAAAAAATAAAATAAAAAAAAGAAACCAAAAAAAAAAACGTCAATTTTCTTCGATCTCAAGCCGCCACACTATTTGTGGTGATATGCACTAGAAGAGGTGTACAAAACCATCACAAGAAAAAGAAGAAGAAGAGCAAATTGGTCGTCCGTATTTGTTGCACCAGAGTGGATAACAGAGGAGGTAAGACTAATAATAAAAAATAAAAAAAAAATACAGTAAAACATAACAACTCAACATACGAACACTTCCAAAATGTTAATTACTTTGGGAAAACTTCAATATGAGGCCCCTGAGTTTTTCTTACGAGTCTAATGTGCACATAATCAACCGAAATCATTCAGGGGGAGGCGCTGTTGCCGATCATAATAATCGTGGGAGAAAATGGCAGAGGAAAAGAAAAGAATAGAATCAACATGGTATATACTTTAGAGCACGAACTGACGATCCCAGCCCAGAAAAGAATGCATGAATTATAGCTGTTGATCTTTACTCCCCAGTAGAATTATTTGCAAAAATAATGTCGATCCCTATTGGAAAACGTCAATAGGCCAGTTATGATCACTGGAGTATTTAACTCGAACAATAACAATAACAACAAACACAATAGGTATATGTTACAATTATAATCACAATTGGGATAAGTGTCTATAATTAATTTGATCAATCTCACAGATGAGGCACGGGTTCTCGGGCAAAGTCGCGCCATCGGAATAGGAATTTTTTGGACTAAATTTATTGAGGAGAACTAGATCTACGCTCAGATGGTTCCATATGCGGACCCAATTCACCCGCGTTGTTCGCAGGCTTGCAGGCTTTCGTAGACACCCGGAATGGAACATGAGACCAATTGGTGAAGTTGAAAAAAAAAAAATACTGGATGCCAGAGGCATGCGAGGAGGAATGGTCCTTAGTATTAAAAGAATTCAATCCCGCACTTCTTAATAAATCCTGACAAACCAATCAATAGTGACCATTTTGACTTAACTGATAAGCATGTCTATTCATTTGTGGGGGGATTCCGGGAGGGCGTGGACGTAAATTGAACTCAGTTGAGTCCAAGCATGGTTGTCCACGACCATAGCGGGATTTGGTTACTTTGTTTCTAGTGTCTGATACAGGCGTGTTTTTGTGCACGTGTAACAAACCGTCAAAACAGACCAACAGCATCACCCAGCAAATGGGACCATGCACAAATAGGGAGGGCGCATGTCGCTTATGTGACATGCACATACATCACGGCATGTTACGCACACGGCTTCATGCAAAATGCATGCATATCTATATACAGTCTTTATCTCTTTTTGTCTTTTTTCTATTCCGTTACTCTTATATCAGTTTATTTTCCCCTTTCTTCTACTTTTCTGTTGTATATTTGCGCTTACAAATTAAAATTCGTAAACCCGACTCTAACAAAGTTTATTTGGCCATCGAAATTTTTTTTTGCTCTCCTTAGGTTTTCCTTTCCCCCTTCTTTTTTTAGCTTCTTAGAGCCTCGGGGTTTGATAAAGTTTCCCTGATCCCTTTTCATTTGTGTACTGGGTGCTCGTGTGATGATACTATCCAGCTAGATAATCGAATATGGTCATTACATTAAATATATCTAGTATCTAACAATCCTATATACCATGCTAGTATAGATTGTGGTATAATATTGTAGAGTTTTGCGCTTTCCAAAATATAAATGTTTCACCAAAAGAAGACAATCAAAATATATACTATAGAGGCTATGGTTAGTAAACTTTGGTCGCAACTACTCGAGAAGTCAGCCTTTGAAAAATATTCAGCCTCTTTCAAGTGACCATCTTTTAGCTGCAAACCGATAGTCCAAGACTCTCATGAATTACTACTAATTGAACTATAAAGTTAAAACATCATTATTAGCTCTCCACCTTCCCTAATCAATGATTTTTCGTCTAAAACTTCTACCTATTGAGATGGAATAAATACTTCCGAAATTAAATTTTAGCGCAATGACATCCTTACAAGATAGGTGGCATTTCAGGAGTACTTGTGCCACGATGGTTAACCATTCACAATATTCTAGTTGTTATGCATAGGGAGGAATTCCATAACCATTTACTTTCCAAGAGAAAAAAGTGAAGCTCATGATATTATATTGATTCTTTTTGTCTGAAGTGCCTAAATGACATTGCCCAGTTTGATAATTAGTAAAGGATTGGTAAAAGTCAACTTCTGTTAGGGGTAGTACGGGAAGGATACCGAAAACACCTAAAAAACAGTAATTGTTTGAAAGAAAATAATGTATATATTTTTTTCTTTTGAAGGCTTGTCCGATTGATGCACTATCTCGCCCTTTTTCACAAGGACAAGAATATTTGCTTTTAAGTTTCAAAATATTTAAACAGAAAGAAGAGAAACAGAAAAATACCTAACAAAAACAAAAGTAGCCGCTAGCGGATTTTTTGACAGTTACCGACTGATTTTGAAAATTATGCAAGATGTCTTTTGATTTGTTCGTCAGGAGGGATCAGAGAATACGGAAGAACTAGGTTGATGAAAATAAAAATTTAAAAGTAACAAGACGCCAGTATCCGGAACAGCAGCGACGACATGCACCTCCTCCTTCGTGTTTCTTTCCTTTTATTTTTATTTATGTCAATTACAACCGCACAGCTTTTTAAGGTGCTGAGCATTTCCAGAATCTTCACTCTACTTACAGATCCTCTTCTAATATTCTAGGGTCAAGACCAATGTATAGAAGCTGATAATACGAACACTTGTCATATCTAAAGAGAATCCGAATGTAGATTGGTTGCTTATTTCATAACAGCCTGGCCCTTTGTTCAAGATGATTAGCCCTCTGGGAGTTTTATTGTAGTTGGATAAGAAATTCAGCTCAAACGAGAGGAAAGGGACCACCATTTGTTTGGGTATTGTGTCAGACGTTATAAGTCAAAATTTCACTTGGAATTTGAGTTTTTAATTCTTCCAATTTTGAGTGCAATAACTCTTGTATATTACAATCGTTGGAGTGCCTAACAACTTTTTCATCTTCTCTCGGAGGAACAACGGAACACGCAGGAAATCTTGCATTTACTTAAAAGCATGTTTCTAAACAACTACAAAGAATCAGCGCTTATGGTACAAGCGATAGGTTCCAAGGGCAATAGCTAATAAACAAAAATTGCTTAGTGTTTAGTATCGACTCCTTTTTGACACACTGTGACTATCCTTCGTTAAGAAGTTGGACCAACTATATAATTCGCGCGAGTATGCAAGAGTTATGAGCACGTTAAGTACCTCTCACCCCGCCATGATGTGCTCTCCTATTGTTTGGTAAAAGCTTTAATTTGTGGTTATTTTTCTTAGTTACCAACTGACAAAATTTCCCCTTGTTCTTTGTTTAAATTCATGCCTTTGTTGAGTTTTTGTTTGTTCCTTCTTTTATTTTCTTTATTTTTTGTAGGGTTATTGTTTAATTGCTTTATATTTAGCTGATTGTTTTATTTTTCTTTTTCTTTCCTTTTTTTTTTTTTTTTTTTTTTTTTTTTTTTTTTTTTTTTTTTTTTTTTTTTTTTTTTTTTTTTTTTTTTTTTTTTTTTTTTCTATCAGAGCCCGCACACTAAATAATTGGGACCAATGCTAGGTAGCTGCATGCACATAAATACGTACGTCTGCATAAGACGCACTCAGTTCGACCAGCGCATTCCGCGCAGCTGATGCAGTCGGCGCATGCAACTACAGACAATAACAGTATCGAGATTGGCTAGCAAATTTCAGAATATGAATACAAAGTAAAATGATAGGTATAACCAAAAAAACAATTAACGGATAAATCAAAAGGGAAAGAATGGAAAAAAAAGAAATAAAGAAGATATCGAACAACAGCAACACCCAAATAGCGTCTATTAATCGACTCCATCTTAGGAAAGTTATTTTTTGGATATTCAAGGAGGGCTAATGTTGGCATATTAATCATTCTTACATTACAGAATCTGTACAATACTTTCGCATCTGCACTAGTCTTGGGCTACGCAGAATGGTTACAATTGGGCTGAGACAATTCAGCAAACTTCTGTCATTTTTGATCTAGCTGTTTATAGTTCTCTTCTGTTTATACATCTCTAAAATTCACGTGTTTGACACCATTGGGGAGGGTGCAAGTATTACAGTGGACTTCAAATTTTTTTTGTCTGTGTCTGTAAAAATGAGTTTGTGTGTCTGCGCTTGCACTTACCTCCGAGTCCAAGAGGAGAGCTACTAATCCAATTGCTTCTAGAATGAGCCACTTTCTGATGCTTCTAGAATACTGGGTCATGCAATTTGACCGCCCTTCTTTTTGACTCTTCTTCTTAGTCGGTTAGTTGCGTGGGTTTGAGGGCTGTTTTTGGCCACGATTTCACTAATTGCCTCATGTGATCAGGTTGTTAGAGTAAATTAAGCATTAATTTTCCAGATTACAACGTAAGAGTCCTTTTCGAATTACTTACCTTTAATTCATAATAAGGGATCAAGGCGTTAATTGAGTTAAGAGGAGAAATCAATGAAGAGAAACAAGACAAACAGACAAGAGAAACAATTCGATACTACATATGCATACAGGTAAAGAATAGATTTATAACGTGGTGTATGGTTTAAGTATGTTGAACACAGACAAAGCAACCACACCACATGTAAATAAGTAGACTCCGTAATAATTATAATAATAATAACAAAAAATAAAAAATAAATAAAGAACCCAAACTCAACAAAGCAAAGAAAGCAAAAGGAGCCATCAAAAAAAAAAAAAGAAAAACATAAAGAAAGAAAGAAAGCAGGCTTATATTGAATTCATTGGTGTAGCTTCATAATAACCCAATATAACCCGTTCCACGCATTTCCATCAATCTTGTCAGACTGTTATGCAGTTCGCATTGCTTTAACAACTGCCAGTGCCAGTCAGAGTACAATACCCAGCATTAAAATTTCTCAACGCAACAAGTCTTGACACACACGCCGCCATTGAATCTCCTTATTGTGATTGTGAATAATTTTAACAATTATCTTCGACGTATTAGTAGTCACGTTACCACGTTACAATGGGACCAAGAATATAATCTTGAACATCAACTATGCTCTTCTTGATCAATGCAGTCCTGATGATAATCACGGGCATACAACAACCTTAGAGATAATTGAAAAAAAAAATAATTAAAATAAAATTTTAAAAAAGAAACGAGAGACAAACCGAAGCCAAAAGAAAAAGAAATATTGAAAGAAGCAAAATAAAAGAAGAAGGAAGGATATCTGTGTCATATTTTATTTTTAACATTGAATTATTATTTTTATTTTTTTCTTTTATTCTCGCTGATTATACCGGAGCGAAAAAAGAAACGCATCAACATTATGTTTATTACCGGGCTGCTTCGAAGTTCGACCTACGTAAATTCTTTTTTTTTTTTTTTTTTTTTCTGTAGGCCCCAAAATTTCTCACTGAGACCATGGCAGATAGTGGAGGGAAAAAAAAAAGAACAAAAAACAAAAAAAATAAAAAAAGAAGAGAACAAACAAAAAAAAAGGAAGAAAAAAAAAAAATACAACCTTTAAGTTTCATATGTTTGCGTATGATCTGTGTGGATTCTTAAATCCCGTTGCTTGGTTATGTTTGTTTGTTTCCTCTTCGACTGTTTACCTTCTGTATCCATAGCTTGTTCTTGAATTTCCTTGTCTTTTCTAGTTTCGTTTCTTTAAGTCAATTAATTATTCTTTGCCTTTGTCCGTCTTGTCTTAGTTTTTGGTCGATCTTATTCAGTTCGGTAATCGAGTCCGTTCATAACTCACAATTCAGTATAATTATTATCATCAGTTTTATTTTCTGACAATATCACGTCTTTGCTATTCATAGTTACTTATTTCCATACATCTTCCCGTTCTGTCTTCTTTTGCTTTTACTATTTCTTTCTTTTTTCGGATTTCTTGTTCAAATTTTCTTTTTTTTTTTTCTTTTTCTTTTTTTTTTTAATTTTCATTTACCTTTTTTATTATCGCTATTGAAATTATAACCGTCGGTACTTTTCTCTGCTGCCGCCATCTGTTATTTTGTCACTTCAGCATAAGGCTTGGGCTTCAAGCGGCTTGAATGGTTCCTATCCCTTTACTTTTTTTCGCCCGTGGTTGTTGAATATTTTTAGTAATTTTAACGGCCTCACATATCACTTTAAGCATTCCCGCTTCAATTTGTTGTTGTTCCAAATGCCAGAGGTCTTATGAACTTCTAAAACATAGCTTCTTCTGCTTCAACTTATTAATTATATTTTTTAATTTTATGATTCATTCTTTTTGTCCCTGTTTCTTTCTCTCTTTTTTTGTTTTTCGTTTTTGTTTTGTTATTTTTGTCCAGTGTGTTGAAATCCTGTATCTATCTGAGTTTTCCATCAATTTATTTGAACCATCTTAGAATTGTCGTATTCTCTTGAAGTTGCCAATCTTTTTACTAAGACCGTCCATTGAATTGGTTAACATCTCTTGATTAATAGCGTTTACCATAAATCCGGAAATAGTGAAATTTGAGATCACTTTCGTTGGGCCAGAAATTAAAAAACAAAAAAAAAAAACAAAAAAAAAACAAAAAAAGAAAACAAACCAAACCAAATAGAAAAAGCCTTAGGTGTGACACAGAAACCGAGACACATTTCAATAATTTATAGATCTGATTGTCCAACCTATATTTTCTATATCTTATTTCCTTTAGTATTTTTCCTCCTTCCATCTATTTTGCTTGCCTCTTTTCTTTCACTCTTTTCTTTTTTTTTCTTTTTTTTTTTTTTTCCATTTCCTAAGTCCCTTGGTTTCTCCCATTTGCTGTCTGTTTCTTACAACATTTGATTTTAAATCTGAATCTGTGTCTGATTCTTGATATTTTGTGCCCGTCCCATCGGTTTCTGAAATAATTTATGAATAGTTCGGTTCCATACCTAGAAAATAACGTCATTTCTTTTATTTCTAGATAAAAGGCTATTATCTTCTTCTTCTTCTTCTTCTTCTTCTTATTTTTTTGTTTGACTTCCGTTACCATTTTCGTTTATTTCTGTGTCTGTCAACCTTGATTCAGATTGATCAAATATTTTTTGACAATTCTGTTCGACTATATTTTCTATTACTGATTCTGGCTTCCAACACTAATTGCCGATACTCAATTCTTGCCAATAATTACATTACCAATCTTTTTGGACATCCCTGAAGTAGTATATATTACACGGCTATTCCTCCTATTTTCATTTTGTCATCTTAGCATTAATTATTAGATTTTGTTTATTGTTTTCCTTCGTTATTCTGTACTGTTACTTCAGTCGATTGGTTGTTTACATTCATGGAAAAAAATTTCAAGCTTGTTTCCTCAGAAAATTTAACTCGTTTCTTAGACATCCTTTATAATATCAACGTCATTCACCACTAAGGTTCCATTGTATTGTTACTTCCACTCAAAATTACCATATAGGACTCACAATTTCAATTGGTTCACCGTACATAACATATACCAGCCTTCCACTAAAATTTCCTCGCTCATTTGCTATTCTTGGACTTTCTTGCCCAAGACAATCCCTCCTTTACCAAACTCCAAGAGCAGTATACTCATCAATTATCCAAACAGATTGAAATAGAACAGCCAACCATATATCTTCATCTAACCCATATCCTACTCTATACTTAGACGCCTTTTTCAAGGTTTAATCATTTGAGCGAAGATACAAATACACCTCTCCGTCATAAACTGCATAAAAGTAAGCTCGAGACATTCAATAAATATAGATTCTCGATTTTCAGAATATTATCAAACTTCAAAAGACAATATTAAGGAGCCATTAGATTCTCTTAACAACAAATACAATCCCACAAACAAACATACCATGTCAGTACCTCCTAGTTCATCATCAGTACCAACGAGTACCCTTGGCTCATCCCAAAACTCAAGTGGTCCTCAGACAACGTCATATGCTTTAGCCGGCTCAGCAGTCTCTCCTCATTCAGCGACGTCGACTCCTCCAACAGGTTCAGCAATACCGAATAGAAGTGCTCCACAACAAGGCCATCCATCAGTTCAGCATACAGGCCAGTTCCAATACACCCAGCCACTTTCTTATGGTCCAAGCAGCAATAATATTCCCAATTCTGGCACTGAAAACCAACCTCCTCCACCAGCGGTTCATCCTTTAGATCCCTTACAAACTGCCCCACAAGGTCAACCTATTCAACAGACTTCATACATGCCTGGCCAACCTTATCAGTTACCACAAATGCCTTTACCAGGTTTTTCAGCTGTTAACAATGTACCTCAACATGATCAATGGGACCAATTTGGCCAAATACAATCCGCATCCGCTGCATATAGTGGCCACCCTCCAGGTCAACAGCCTTATACAACGCAACAACAGAAACAATATGCTCCCCAGGTTCAATCATTAACACCCGCTGCAGGTTCAACTCCATTGGGCCAACAACAAAGACACTCTTCAGTATCATCGTCGTCGAGCAAAGGCTCGAGGTCTCGAAAGTCATCAATAAAACCCGAATCAACTGGCTCTACTAGCCTGAGCTCAGGGTCTTCCAAGCCGGTTACTAAAAGATCGAGAATGGGGTGTCTTACTTGCAGGCAACGAAAGAAGCGTTGTTGTGAAACGAGACCCAAATGTACCGAATGTAGTAGATTGGGCTTAACCTGTACTTGGCCCAAACCGGGAACAGAGCACAAAAACAAACCCAAAGATGTGAAAAACGAGGAAAATATGATTGAACATGAAATCTATGGTAAAATCAAAGTACTCAGAGGTATAGTCGAATATAAGAGTAAGTAATCGACTTCCTGATTCTTTGTACTTCCCTTATTCATGTCATGTGAACGTTTTTCTCTTGAACCATTTTTTATTTTCCCCAAAATACTTTAATATTAGACTGGCCATTGATACGCTCTTGGCGAACTCTCTAACGACTATCCACCCCTGTTCCAAATAACTTTTAATGCCAGTAAAAGCCCCATTATTGCAATTCCTATTTTAGAATATGGCCCTCCTAATTGAATGCGGATTAACTCAGTGAATTCAAAATATGTGAATTTTTTCTTTCTGCAGCTCAATTCGGCAGAACGATCCGCTAGTTTCATTCAAAACAAGTAATAAATTCTTCAAAAACGAATGAATTTCAGCTAAAAGTTAAATAAAAAAAAAAAATTGCAGAGAACACACACTTCAAAAGAGAAAACAAAAAGGGAAACAAATAAAAACAAAAGGATGAACTGCGCAGTGCGTAAATTTAACACTTTGTGCTTTTCGCCAGCAAAGATTTTTTTTTTTTTTTCAGTAAAAGTTGGATCTCAAAATTTGCACCGATTTTCTTCCTGTTCTTCTCGCTTAACCTATTGCAGGTCTTAGAGTTGATTATTGTCTTGGGTTGATATTATATTGTAATATCAATAATTGACAATGGTAACTAAGTGAGAATCTTTAATTCTTAGCAACCTCATGAGTGGGGATTGATCAAAAATTCGTGGAGATCTTGCAAAATCCTATGGGTGCATAGGCACATACCACTGAAGCATAATGATCCACATACATCACACATCATTTTTAGAAATCACTGGGGGAGGAAACACCTTCTTCAACTGTACTATACTGTATATATTTATTATCAAAAAAAAAAAAGAAAAAATTAAAAGAATAAAAAAAAAACAACTTAAGATAATAGCTTACTTTCATTCATTAGTTCATTTAACAGCTAGTCTTAATTTTTTTTTATTTTCTTAATTTCTTATTTTTTTTTTTTTTTTTCATTATTATTGTTCTCTTACCAGCTTTCATTTGATCTTTTTTTCTACCCCGATCTCCATATACACATCTTCCTCATGGTTAGAGTATTAAGTTAATAGTTTTAATTGAATATCATAACATGTTTGGCCCAAGTTAGATCTTGAGTTCTGAATTCTTGCTTGACCTGGGAATGCTCTATTTGAGATAGATGGCACTAATAAAAGAAGCAAAGCACTTCATTCTGCTCATGGTATCACATGTGTATCCTGGATCACCTCACTGCGTTACACTTTTGCATTGAAATTCGATTCTCGTTTTGTTCTGAGCTAGAGGGCCCAGTAATTTAAACTTCTCAACAGCCATTCAAACCACAGGAAACACCCCGTACTTTGGGCCATAATATCTTCTTTAAACAGCCTGTTAAGGTCAATATTATCAAAACTTGACATTCATTTACCCCTGGATGGTTTCTTCTGACAATCAAGATTTTGATTCTAAAAAACGTGGTAAAACATGTAGCAGCGTACCCCTGGGTAGGGATTCAGTCAGGGGAAGGATCGCTCGATAACCCTTGAGAATGCATGGTATGTAATATCAACTTGGGATCGAGTAAGCGCAAGCAATAGAGTAGTCATTTTTGTAAAAAAAAAAAAGTAGCCGCCGTGCTATAGTCTTCCGTATGAGGAATGAATGGTACTGCCAAATTATTTCTACTAACAAAATTTGGTGGCCCGAGAGTGCGTTACTCATTTTTTTTGCGTGTGTGTAAG
>JAJMSM010000009.1:85129-176244 GCA_030578475.1 Hyphopichia wangnamkhiaoensis
TTTTTTTTTTTTTTTTTTTTTTTTTTTTTTTTTTTTTTTTTTTTTTTTTTTTTTTTTTTTTTTTTTTTTTTTTTTTTTTTTTTTTTTTTTTTTTTTTTTTTTTTTTTTTTTTTTTTTTTTTTTTTTGGTTCAAAATAAACCCGGCGCGTTTTTCTGTCGCAAATGGGATGTACAGGTTTTTAATCCAATTTTACAAAAATAACAGAAAGGAAAAACCCAAAAGAAAAAAGAGAACGAAATAGGACCCGAAAAAGCAAACACGTAAAACAAGAACGGTTAATTTCTTCTGATAATTGTTTATTTAATTTGCAGGTGCTTCCCCATAAAAATATGTCCACGTCTACAGAGTTAAGTTTGAGGGATAGACAGATTGGTATGTATTGTTATGACTGGCCATTAATTGGATGATTTTGACTTATCGAACTTGATAGTGAGTTCTTGAAGTTAAGATTGAAAATCCATTTTGATGTCAATTCTTTAATACTAACGTTTTGATATAGGTAGTTTGGAGCGAATGCTTCATTTGAATAAAGATGGAGCTGCTGATTTAACCTTGGCGTCGAAAAGTGAGGAGATCATTTGGAAAGTTTTAATTTTGGATCAAAAATCAAGAGCCATTATATCTTCTGTTCTTAGAGTAAATGATTTACTTAGATGCGGTATCACAATTCATCCATTAATAAATAGTAAGAGATCCCCACTACCTGATGTTCCTGTGATCTACTTCGTTGAACCAACCATTAATAATATCTTGGCCATTATTGATGACTTGAATAATGATAAATATGATGATTTTTATATTAATTTTACCTCCACCTTGAATCGTGAATTATTAGAAGAATTTGCTAAACGAGTATCAATTTCGGGTAAATCATCCAAAATTAAACAAGTTTACGATCAATACTTGGATTTTATAGTGACCGAACCAAACTTATTTTCATTAGATGAATCATTAATTTTTTCAAAATTTAATAATCCAAGTACTAGTGAAGATGAAATTCATCAAATTGCTGATTCAATTGCTAGTGGATTATTAGCTACTATCATCACCTTAGGTAATATCCCCATTATAAGATGTCCTCGTAATGGACCAGCTGAATTGGTTTCAAGTCAATTAGATTCAAAATTAAGAGATTACTTGGGTAATTCGAGAAATTTAATTAATCAATCTATTCAACAAAGACCAGTCTTAATAATCTTGGACAGAAATATTGATTTAGCTTCGATGTTTTCCCATTCCTGGATTTATCAATGTATGGTTAGTGATGTATTTGAATTGAAGAGAAATACTATTAAAGTGGTTAAATTTGATGATACCAACCAAGAAAAATCAAGTCAAGTTAAAAGTTATGATGTTGATCCAAAAGATTTTTTCTGGAATAAAAATTCCCAATTACCATTCCCCGATGCAGTAGAAAGTGCTGATACCGAACTTCAACAATATAAAAAAGATGCACAAGACTTAACCAACAGAACCGGTATAACATCATTAAATGATATTGATCCTAATTCAAGTAATACCGCCAATATTCAACAAGCAGTTGATGCACTTCCTGAATTGACTGCTAGAAAAACCACCTTGGATATGCACATGGATGTTTTGGCTTCTTTATTAAAAGAATTAGAAGCAAAATCATTAGATAAATTTTTCGAAATTGAACAGAATTATAATGATCCTAAAGTTCAAAATCAATTTTTAGAAATTTTGAAAAGTGACTCCAAAAGAGATAATTCAAATGATAAATTAAGAACATTTTTAATCTTAAACCTTTTATGTGATAATTTGTCCCCCAATTTCATAGATCAATGTAAATCGATCTTCACTTCAAAATATCCATCTCTTGATATGAATGCATTCAACTACATCTTAAAATTCAAGGAAATATTGAATTTGTCCAGAAACATTAGTCTCAATGATAATTCAGGTCAAAACAACTCCTCTTCTTTGGCCGATACGAACAACTCCGCTTTATTTAACGGTTTATCATCTAAATTATACGGTTTAACTGAGGGAAGAATCACCGAAGGATTAAGTTCATTGGCCACTGGGTTGAAAAAACTTTTACCCGATAAAAAGAATTTGCCAATAACTAATGTTGTCGAAGCAATTATGGACCCAAATAATGCCTCTAATAATTCAATTCAATTGACTGATGATTACCTATATTTAGACCCTAAATCTAGAGGTGGCCACTCAAAACCTCCCAAGAGACAGTCATACCTGGAAGCAATTGTTTTCGTTATTGGGGGTGGTAACTATTTGGAATACCAAAATTTAACTGAATGGTCAAACCAAGCCAATAGAAGTCCCAAGAGAATCATATATGGTAGTACTGATATTGTGACCGCCAATGAATTTTTGAATGAAATCTCAAATTTGGGCAACTTAGAAAATAAATAATGAAATCACCCATGATTGTGGATAAATTTTTATTCCTTTGAGCTTTTTTTTTTAAAATTTTTTTCTTTTTAATTTATTTACTTCTCGTTTGTCTCATTATATAAACACATTTTAATCAAATTTTTACGTCCAATATGTAATCTTGAATACCTGTAATAGTATATTACTTTTATTTTGTTCATTGATAATTGAATTTCTCTTGCTATTTACTAAAAGTACATATTAAAACACAATGGTATTTTTTTCTTTTTTATTTTATTTTTTTTTTTTGATTTTGTTCATGTCGAATTGGTCCTGATTTGAACGGATCAAAGATAACCGGTGTTTTGTTCCAAAACTTTGATAGAACGACGAGAATCCAAGAATAAGAACTCACATTCTTCAATATCATCATCAATAATTTCATTACGGTTAACAGTCTTGGCTAAAACCCCAGCCGGTGCCAACAATTGTAAAGCGTAACGTAATGAATTGTTGACACCATGAACAGAAAGTTTGTCTAAAGCGGAAGGGCTTATATTTAAACCTTCTAATGTAGCTCTCTTTGAAATAATGGTCTTAATTTCTTCTTGGTTATATGGCAAGGTTCTAACAATAAGCAATCTATCAATTAAATCTGGAGGACAACCATGGGGAGATTTGACATCATCATCAGTACCTCTAATGGTAGTCATACCACGATTAGAAGCCAAAACAACGACAGGGGCTATTGAACTTTCCAAAGCTCTATTTAGGTAAGTGAAAATTTCAATATCCAACATATTAACTTCATCAATGAATAAAACACCTGGAATCAATTCGGCGACACCTTGGTCAATATATTTAGATACAACCTTGTTAACTTCGGATCTTAATTTATCTGTTATTTCAGTTTTTCTAGGTTTCAATAATTGACCCATCATGGATAAAACATCCTGGCCACCTTGAGGTCTAGCATTAGCAACATCCAAATCATGCAAAGTAACGTCTTGAACAATTTCCTTTTTCTTGTGGACTTCACCCTTTGGTAATGGAACATATTCTTCAGCTTCCAAGTCAAATTCGGTTGCGTAAGCATCTGATCTACCCACTCTTTTAACGGCACCAGTATTAGCCTCAATATAAATAACATCACCAGGAGTGACTCTTTCCTTTTGAATACTTTCATATATGCTAGGGTCTAATCTTAAGTTCTTGGTACCTTTAGCCGTTTTCAAACCAACAATAACATGACTGATAGTTTTACCATAACCGCCCAAAGGATTTTCAGCTTCTTCTGGGATTAGTTCTGTCACCTCACCTTCATAAACTTCCTTAGTTTCTTTAATTCTTAAACCAATTGCTCTTCTGAAATTCTCCATCAAGGCGGCAGTCTTTTTAACTTCGGCAGAGAACAATTCAGACCCGACTATTGGACAAAAAGGAACTTTAGGTCCTAATTCTTGTGATATAGCCAAAGCCAAGGCAGTTTTACCAGTACCCGGAGCACCAGCTAATAGTATAGCTTTACCACTCATTTTTTTCGATTTGATGAGGTCAACTATGATACCACAAGCTTCTCTGGCATCTGATTGACCAACAAACCCCCCTTCAACCTTCTTAGCAATTCCATGCTCATCTAAACCTAAACCTTTAATATGCGTATGAGCAGCAGTCCTGCTTTCTCTGACCTGTGAGTCCTTCACCTCATTTATTTGAACCATATTGTATATAAAAGTCTTGATTGATCAAAGTAGAGCAGTTGGAGATGTATCCTAAATTTATAAGAATGGTAACAACTGTCTGTTTCTAGTTTATGGTTGAATCTCAGTATGGTGTTTTTCCACTCACTTTACCTTCTTTTCTTCCTCTTCATGTTTTTCATTTTTTTTTTCCTTCTTCTGAATTTCGTTCAAATATTTAATATCCGTACACCAAAAACATTTTCAGATGTACGGATGTTATGTCCGCAAAATCACGATTGACAGTTCAAAGAAGGACGAGGAAAAATGCGGGACTTCTCTTTTTAATCTTAGATTAGTTAGACCCCTTCATGCTTAAACTGTTAAACAATTTAAGCGTGCAACTTTAGTTAAGGAATTTATCCGAGTAGATGACTGTCGCTTCCTCAGAGCTGTCATAGTAATTATAAACATTATAGGAAAGGGGGTTAAGTACAGAACAATCGAATAGCAGTAGCACAGATATTCACTTCACACTTCGTTTATTCTCGTTCTGCTGACAACTTTCATTTGAACTCAAAATTTTTTCTTTTTTTTCAGTAATTTTTTTTTTTCAATTTTTCAAAAGAGGAGGAAACTGCTTTCTACTTGAATTTTTGAAATCAGCCCCAAACCATGACAAATCATGACAAGCTCAATATTCTAATGTCCGAAGGCCAGATTTACTAATGACACTCTGGCCCCCATGTGCCGGGCTACTCTGATATTAACAGATTTCTAATTTGCAACAGCAACACCTCGACTCATACAAAATGCAGACATTTTGAAGGATTCGGAAAAAATATCCAATACTTCGAGAATGACAGTGCATGGAATCTGATTTGGGTTAATCAAAATGAAGGAAAAAAACAAAAAAAAGAAAGCAAATTGGAAAGAAGCAAAGAAGCAAAGAAGCCTTCTTGTATGCCAGAATAACATATTGACAGACTTTATTCTGAGCATCGGAGTTCCTTTCTAAATGCTTTTTTTTTTATAAAATACTAATATTATTTTGTCTGATTGTTTTGCGCATAAAGAAGAATATCGAAGCGCAAAATAGACAATTCGGTCTTTAACACGGTCAGTATGCATTAGACCTTCTAAAAGTGGAGACGAAGTTTAATTAAATCAGGCGACGCTAAACGTTGTCAGTTTCATAACTCAAATGAAACTATCGTAACCGTTTTGGTTCAGAACCCCTGTTTCTCGTTATTTTTTTCACTTGTCTTTTCCATATTTTTTTCTACGATTAGGATTTGTATTATTATTTTTATATCTCACATTGGTCATGGCTAATGCTTGTACAGCTTCGGTGAAATCGTCAGAACTCCTGCTTGCAGGATGTTTTATTTCCGCCGTCGTGGAAAAATCACGGCGAGTCCGACACTAGTAAAGAAAGTGCATAAATTTCGCATCTGATGGAAGGCTGCGTACCTGTCACGGTACAAGCATAATTACGCTTACAATTGTTAGCGAAATTAGGATGCAAGGTCGTTTCTATGAACCTTATTTTGATTTTGTGTTGAAAACAAATATCCGCTTCATAACCAGATACCGCCAACCTTTTACCCTTTGTCTCTTCTATATTTCTATTAATCTTTTGTATCATTTACAACCTTGTACTTTGTCTTGTTGGCAGTCGGTTAGAAGCAGGCAAGAAAAATTTATTAACCGAATAAAGAAAATAGTAAAATAACAAAATTTGTAACAAATTACTAATATTCTAGCTCTTTTTATTAAAAAAGTTTATACATATACACATGATAATATACAAGAAGGGAGTATGTAAAAGAATCGACCATATTGGGTTGAACTGAAGGTGTTCATTACTTCAAACCATCTATTCGAAATCCCCATCTACTTCAAATTCTTCATCATTTGGTTCTTTTGGTTCTTGGCTCTCAGACCATTGAGTAACGTCATCAATGTAACTTAGGATTGTGGCCACCGATTCGCTATCTTTAGAACAGTCCAATGGTAAAAATTGAACCATTCCGAAATCATCAACTAAATTAGCAATAGCCTTATTTAATTTTGTGAATTTTGGATTGAATTCTTTCTCAGGGTGATTTGAACTTAATAAAAGAGGATCTGGATTCAAGAATTTCTTTAATTCTTTTTTAGAAATTTCATTCTTAACTAAATCAACCTTCGATAAAATATTTATATGAGGTAATTCTAACAAAATCATGGCTGACATAGCACTCAAAGCACCCGAGAAAAATTTGGAGCGATCAATGATGAAAGGTGCTTCTAATAAATACGTAGCACAAAGATTGAAATTCAAACTAGTTTGCAAATGCTTGACAATAGTTGGTAAGACCGGAATATGAGTATATAGTTCAATTTGACCAGGACAATCAAAAATTAAATATTCATCATTATAATCCCCAATTTCTTCATCTAGCCAATCCAAATTATTCAACAAGAATTCAAAACAATATATCAATGCCCCATTAGGACCCAAATCCATTTCCTCCATGACATCTTGTAATGAAATCAAATCTCTTATATCAATGGTGAATTCAAATTCAGTAGCTTCTGCGGCGGGGTCTAAATTGACTATATGAGCTCGACGTCCTATTGATTGCATATGTGCTATGATTGAATTACAAAATGTGGATTTCCCAACCCCAGCGGGACCCAAGGCCAATACACCGACTCTGGACATGTTTGATATTTAATTTTGGATAAGGGTTATTCTTCTCTGATCTAAGAGCGATCAATCTTATTTGTAATCTCCAGCCTTTTTTACTCAGACGTAAAAAAAAAAAGAGTAAGAATCAGATGAGCAGTTGGTGCGTGCACACACAGATTAGAAAAAAGTGTACGGGTGCAAAATACGATTGCAAAAGAACAGTAGCAAACTAGAAAAGACAAACATCTAATGATACTATTATACATATAATATATAAATAAGAGACAAAAAACTTAACAACTAATTGCCCTTGGAATATCCTTGCGATCTACACCAACAGTCGTCATAGTCATTTTCTACTTGAATCATGACGTTGATATTTTCAATCTGGAAAATTTTTTCACATTGCCTCTTGATATATGAGCCATTTTCACCTCGATAAATTTGTACATGAATATAACCATTCAAATTCAGATCATCACTAGAGGGCCAGAACCTTGGGGTAGTAAATGACTTGATACCTTTGATGGTGACAATTTCATTCAACACGGATCTAAGTTTGGCTTCTTTTGTAGGATTCAATTTTAATAGTAAGGTGGAAGCAGTAGATTTAATCAAGGGAATAGCCGATAAGAAAATGAGAACCGCAATGATTATGGAGGCAACTGGATCAAAACCTTCCCATTTAAAGCATTTGATGAGAATAGTAGATATGACCACCCCAACAGATCCTAGAGTATCGGCCAAGATATGCAAGAATATCCCCTTCATATTATCGTTCATGCCATGTCCATCATCACAGTCCTCTTTATCTTCATCATGGTCATGGCCATGACTGTGACTATGACTATGACTATGACTATGACCGTGACTATGTCCATGAGAGTGTCCATCATGGCCATGATTAAATGCCACGATACCAACCAAATTAACCACCAATCCCAAGAATGATACGATTATCAACTCGGTAGTCTTTTGTAACGGTACCGGATTGAATAATCTTCCTATAGCTTCAAAAGTAATGCTTCCCGCTATCCCAATTAACAAAGCACCATTGGTGAAACCGGCCAAGATTTCAAAATGCTTTAAGCCAAAGGGGAATTTACCATTAGGGTTAATGGGATACTTCAGGAGAATACCCGCTATCAAACCTAAAGCCAAGGACGTACAGTCCAATGCCATATGGAGAGAGTCGGACAATAGCCCCAATGATTTCGATCTAAAAGAATAAAGGAGCTGTACAAACATGAAAGTTGTATTCAACAATAGGAAGTTGAAAATGGCTCGAGTATCTTTATGACTTAATAATTCTTTTAAGATTGAGTTCAGAGTAGTATTATCGGGAATAACATCATCATCATCATTGACATTGTTCATCAATACTGACATATCCGGTTTTATAACAGCTGGGGTGATAACTTTAATTAGAAGGTGGATGGGACTAGTGGGAGTGGAAAAAATGATAAATTCCAAAGATACCGAAAATAAGGAAATGATGACTGGATTCAACCGTGAATGTCTCAAAAAACTATCGGGTAAAGATATAAGGAAAACAAGCGACGCAGCCACGTTGACGCCAATCATAACAAAGCTGATTTGATTCAAACTTAAAATCACTAGTAGTAAACTTGATGATAATGAAGATACAAGTAATACCAGAGTATCCAAGTTATTTAATGTTTTGGAAAAAGAGCACAACGTGAGTTTCCGGTATAATATTTTGAACGAAAGAATCACAAGACAGTATCCTAGGATAGTTACTCGCGGACCTGATTCGGTAGAATAAGTTTGATAAACATCATGAATGAATGCTAATAGGGTGTATGGATTAAATTGATTTAAAAACAAGCCAAGTAAAAGCACCGACAATCGATTCACACTGAGGGTATAAGATGAAATGTAAATGAGCGCAATTGCTAACAAGATGTGAATAGTTGCGGTAGGAGAGGAATTATTATAATCATTTTTTTGGGATCCTGGAAATGAAATAATATTAAAATTGAGGGATAATTTGGTAAGGGCCAATAATGAACTTGCTAATAATATCAGAAGGGATATTATGGTTAATGAAGTTAGGATGGAAACCTCTTTTGTTGAAGGAATATATGCCAAATAAGCCGATAATAATAAACTAGGAAATGCTAACAATACCGGTAATGTACCAATAAGTCGACTGAAACTAGTATTATCGGTATCCAATTCTTTCACCCTCTGTTTTGAAACATCGTAAAAATCATTAATTGTATTTTTCAAAGGATTATTGGTAACAAAAGGGTTTCTAACTGGAGGATCCAGGTTATGCGAATGAGAATGAGAATTTGAATCTGAATGAGAATGTGAATGAGAATGAGAATGTTCATGGGAATGGTCACGAGTGTGCGAGGTGTCGAAATGTGGGATGGTCAGGGTTGGAATACCAAGGGTTTCGTGCTTAACGTCGTCATGATCATGATCTTTAAGCGAAGAAGAAGATTGACCTGACCCAAACGAAAAGGATTGATTGAGTTGATACTCATCGTCCACCATCGGCAGGACAGATCGACCCCGTGCATGCGAGTGGGAGCGGCCGTGTTTGTGATGACTGGACATATGACCAATGTGTATATATGTGTATCAATAAGAGTATATATATATAGTTACTATGAGCTTTCAGTCAGCTCTTAATTTCTCTGTGCTCCAGATTTCAAAATAACCACTATCACTTTTTTCTTTGGTTCTGGCTAATCGAAAACGAAAAATACGTGTTTTGACGCAGCTTCCCAAAGTATGAAAAAAAAACATTCACCAAAAAAAGAATAATCTCTTTAAAGAGGCGATCACGTGAGTAGATAGTGTGCAGGTTTAGTTTTTTTTGACCACCAAAAATTGTTTTAGTGTTTTTTACTTTGAGTGGCAAGAGAAATCGAAAGAGAGAGAGACAGAGAGAGAGAGAAGGAAGCATCGAATACTGGACTAGAGAATTGTTCAATAATCATTTACTTTAGTACATATATACATATAATTATTTCATCGATCCATTGTTGTTTGTGATTGCTTACTCAGAGGGATTAGTTCAGATAAGTTTCAGTCCTTTTTCAGTCCTTTTTCAGTCCTTTTTCAGTCTCCTTTTTTTTATATACATATAAAGTTTGATACTATCAATCCTTAAACGATAATGTCCACGTTAGAAGAATTGGAAAGTAATAACCAAGACGATTTGATAGACCAAGAAATCTTGAACTCGGCCACTTCTGATATCATAAACAGAACCAAATTGTTGGATAATGATATTAAAGTCATGAGATCCGAATCGCAAAGATTATCTCATGAAAAATCCGTCATGACAGAAAGAATCAAGGATAATCAAGAAAAAATCAATAATAATAAACAATTGCCCTATTTAGTGGGGAATGTGGTTGAACTATTGGATTTGGAAGCAGAAAAGGAAGCTTCAGAACAAGGTGCCAACGTTGACGTGGATGCCACTAGATCGGGTAAATCTGCCGTTATCAAGACTTCTACTAGACAAACCATTTTTCTTCCATTGATTGGATTGGTGGATCCAAGCAATTTAAAACCCAATGATTTGATTGGGGTTAATAAGGATTCTTATTTAATTTTGGATACTTTACCTTCTGAATATGATTCAAGAGTGAAAGCCATGGAAGTTGATGAAAAACCAACTGAAGATTATACTGATATTGGTGGATTAGATAAACAAATTGAAGAATTGATTGAAGCAGTGGTTTTACCCATGAAACAATCAGATAAATTCAAGAACTTGGGTATTAAACCTCCAAAGGGGGCATTAATGTATGGTCCTCCAGGTACTGGGAAAACTTTATTAGCTAGAGCTTGTGCTGCTCAATCAGGGGCTACTTTTTTGAAACTAGCTGCTCCTCAATTGGTTCAAATGTTCATTGGTGATGGTGCCAAGTTGGTTCGTGATGCATTTGCTTTAGCTAAAGAAAAAGCCCCCACCATTATTTTCATTGATGAATTAGATGCCATTGGTACCAAGAGATTTGATTCTGATAAAAGTGGTGATAGAGAAGTCCAAAGAACCATGTTGGAATTATTGAATCAATTAGATGGGTTTGGTTCCGATGATCGGGTTAAAGTTTTAGCTGCCACCAATAGAGTTGATACTTTGGATCCTGCATTATTAAGATCCGGTAGATTGGATAGAAAGATAGAATTCCCCTTACCTTCTGAAGAAGCTAGAGAATCAGTATTAAAAATTCATGCCAGAAAATTAAATTGTGATAATAATTCGGTCAATTGGAGAGAATTAGCAAGATCTACCGATGAATTCAATGGGGCTCAATTAAAAGCTGTTACCGTTGAAGCCGGGATGATTGCATTAAGAAATGGTAAATCCATCATTAAACACGAAGATTTTGTTGAAGCCATTGGTGAAGTTCAAGCCAGAAAATCAAAATCAGTCAATTTCTACGCCTAAGTTTCTATATCCATTCTTTTCTCATGTACACTATAATTTTCACGCTACACATCTTTATCAAATAATCAAAAAAGAAAAAACGTAGTATTTTGTAGAAATCGTAATATATAACGAGAATCACATATTCAATGAACTCGAATTGATCATTAATATATGCTAGCTCACTTTTTTAAACTAATATACAAGGGGGTGTAAATAATTTTGCAAATTGCTTTAATTAGATAATTTTTGGGCTTTCTTCAATTCATCTCTTAATTTTTTGGAGAAATCATCTTGATTATCATCATCATCCCAGTCTTCTTCCCATAAATTGGCCGAGGAAAGTTGTGGATTAGATTCATTGGACCATTTGGTATCTTCAGGGAAATCTTCAAATTCATCATCTTCCTCCAAGGTCTTGATGACTTTCTTTTCAGCTTCGTCGTTGCTAGCAGTTTGTGGGGCGCTGACCGGAGCGGCTTGGGCAGACATTGTATCTGTTTGTTATATATGTTTGTTATAAAATTAGTTTTTTCTAATCTGTTTTTGGTGGATGTTATATTGCCACCACAAACTTAAACTATATTTCGCTCAATACAAAAGTTCCAGTGTGAGAGATTAAAACAACCATTAAAAAATGGAAAAGAGTGAGCACGTGATCCAAATCGGAATTTTTCAAAAAAGCTCTGCTCTTTTTTTTTTTCTTTAATTTTTTTGACACACAAAATCGGATTCTCTTCATAAAGTGCTAGTCATCATCACTTTATAACTAATATACAACTTTGGTTCTTCAACTTGTTTAGTATTGTCCCCAGAATACCGAAAGCACACATATTACAATGAAGGAGGTCGTCGTTGACGTTGCTCCTAAATGTATCAAGGGGCTTGAGTTTGGAGCTCTCTCAGCTAAGGATATTGTTGCACAGTCCGAAGTAGAGGTTCAGACGAGAGATTTATATGACTTGGAGAAAAATAGAAGTGCTAAAGTTGGTGGTGCCTTGGATACTAAAATGGGGGTATCCTCAAACTCAACTGAGTGTGCTACTTGTTTTGGGAATTTAGCTTCATGCCATGGACATTTTGGTCATATTAGATTGGCATTACCGGTTTTTCATGTGGGCTATTTCAAATCGATTATACAAGTTCTACAATCCATTTGCAAAAGTTGTTCGGCAGTCCTTTTAGACGAACAATCAAAAAGAAGTTTCTTAAATGATTTAAGAAGACCTAACATTGATAATTTAAGAAGAATGAAAATATTGAAGAAGATTTTAGAACAATGTAAAAAACAAAGAAGATGTTTAAAATGTAATCATGTCAATGGTGTGGTTAAGAAAGCAGCTAGTGGTGCAGGTCCTGCTGCCCTCAAAATTGTTCATGATACTTTCCGTTGGATTGGTAAAAAATCAACCCCAGAAAAAGAACTTTGGGACAAAGAATTCGATGAAGTTTTCTTAAGAAATCCAGAACTCGAAAAATTCGTCAAGAGAGTTCATGATGATTTAAATCCTTTAAAAGTATTAAATCTTTTTAAACAAATCACCCCATCTGATTGTGAATTATTTGGTATAGATCCAGCTAGAGGTGGTAGACCAGAAATGTATATCTGGAGATACTTACCAGCTCCTCCTGTTTGTATCAGACCATCCGTGATGATGGATGCCCAGTCCAATGAAGATGATTTAACCGTCAAATTAACCGAAATAGTATGGACTTCATCTTTGATCAAAGCTGGTATCGAAAAAGGGATTTCAATAAACAACTTGATGGAACAATGGGATTATTTACAACTTTCAGTCGCCATGTATATAAACTCCGATTCTGCCAATCCTGCATTACTCCCAAGTGCTGGTGGAAGTGGATCGAAAGCAGCTAAACCAATAAGAGGTTTCTGCCAAAGATTGAAAGGTAAACAAGGTCGTTTCAGAGGTAATTTATCCGGTAAAAGAGTTGATTTCTCAGGTAGAACTGTTATCTCTCCTGATCCAAATTTAAGAATTGATGAAGTTGCAGTTCCAGACAGGGTTGCTAAAGTTTTGACTTATCCTGAGAAATGTACTCGTTATAATAAGGCCAAATTGCAAAAATTAATTCTCAATGGTCCAAATCAACACCCGGGGGCCAATTATGTCATGAGACAAAATGAAGTCGCCAAAAGAAACTTAAGATTCGGTGACAGAGCCAAATTAGCTAAAAACCTACAAATTGGTGATGTTGTTGAAAGACATATTGAAGATGGAGATGTAGTTTTATTTAATAGACAGCCTTCCTTGCATAGATTATCCATCTTATCTCATTATGCTAAAGTCAGACCATGGAGAACCTTCCGTCTTAATGAATGTGTTTGTACTCCTTATAATGCCGATTTTGATGGTGATGAAATGAATTTGCATGTTCCTCAGACTGAAGAAGCCAGAGCCGAAGCTATTAATTTGATGGGTGTGAAGAATAACTTGTTGACACCAAAGTCAGGTGAACCAATTATTGCTGCCACCCAGGATTTTATTACGGGGTCATATTTGATTTCACACAAAGATTCGTTCTTTGACAGAGCCTCATTAGTTCAATTACTTTCAATGATGTCTGATGCCGATACCCAATTCGACATCCCTCCTCCTTCTATATTCAAACCCGTGATGTTATGGACTGGTAAACAAGTATTCTCATTATTGATAAAACCTAATAAAAAGTCAAATATTGTTATCAACTTAGATGCCAAGAACAAAACATACATCCCCCCTGCTAAAGGTTTACCCAGTGAAATGTCACCAAATGATGGTTTTGTTATTATCAGAGGTTCTAATATTTTGAGTGGGGTTATGGATAAATCTACTTTGGGAGATGGTAAAAAACATTCTGTTTTCTATACCATATTGCGTGATTATGGACCTGATGCGGCTGCAGTAGCCATGAACCGTATGGCAAAGTTATGTGCAAGATACTTAGGTAACAGAGGGTTTTCAATCGGTATTAATGATGTTACACCAGGTACTGATTTGAAGAAAAAGAAGGAATTAATGGTCGAAGCCGCTTATCTCAAGTGTGACGAATTGATTGATTTATATAACAGAGGTAAATTGGAGACCCAACCAGGTTGTAATGAAGAACAAACTTTAGAAGCCAAGATTGGTGGGTTATTGTCCAAGGTCAGAGAAGAAGTTGGTGACGTTTGTATCAAGGAATTGGATTCATTGAATGCTCCATTGATTATGGCTACTTGTGGTTCTAAAGGTTCCACATTAAATGTTTCTCAGATGGTGGCTGTTGTCGGTCAACAAATTATTTCGGGTAATCGTGTTCCCGATGGGTTCCAAGATAGATCCTTACCCCATTTCACCAAAAATTCGAAAACTCCTCAATCCAAAGGTTTCGTGAGAAACTCTTTCTTCAGTGGTTTAACACCACCAGAATTCCTTTTCCACGCTATTTCTGGTAGAGAAGGTTTAGTTGATACTGCTGTTAAAACTGCAGAAACCGGTTATATGTCAAGAAGATTGATGAAGTCTTTAGAAGACTTATCATCCCAATACGATAATACTGTCCGTAACTCTTCAAATGGTATCGTGCAATTCACATACGGTGGTGATGGTTTGGATCCTTTTGATATGGAAGGAGATGCTAGACCTGTCAATTTTGTTCGTCAATGGGATCACGCTTTCAATATTACTTTTAATGTCAATGAAAATGGTTTGTTACCATATCAAATCATTGAACAAGTGGACTCAATTTTACATCCATTGGAAGAAAAATTAGTCAGATATGATAATGTTGGTAAGATAGTACCAGTAGAGGATATTGATAAGATTGAGTATATCGATCAAGATGATGCTGAACGTGCATTTTATCAATCAATAAGAGATTTCACCACAAAGAAGGCTACCCAACTTGCATTATTCCGTGAGGGTAAAAAATTAAGACCTTATATGACGAAACCAGACGAAGACTCTATGATTATCGATGATGATTCTGAAAAGTTAAATGCTGTAAACCAGCTTTTAAAGATCTCATCCGAATCTATCAATGCTTTCTTAGAACAATGTATCTTGAAATACTCAAAGGCCAAGGTCGAACCTGGTACTGCTGTGGGTGCAATTGGGGCACAATCTATTGGTGAGCCAGGTACCCAAATGACTTTAAAGACTTTCCATTTTGCTGGTGTTGCATCTATGAATGTTACATTGGGTGTCCCTCGTATTAAAGAAATTATCAATGCATCCAAGGTTATTTCAACTCCTATCATTAATTCTGTGTTAGTTAACGATGATGATGAAATTGCCGCTAGAGTGGTCAAGGGGAGAGTCGAGAAGACTTCTTTGAAAGATGTCGCTTACTACATTGAAGATGTCTACAAAAATGATATGGCTTATTTGTCGGTTAAGATTGATCTTAGAACAATTGAAAAATTACAGTTGGAACTCACAATCGAGGGTATTGCACACGCTATTGTGAACGCACCTAAATTGAAGATCTTACAAAGCGATGTTTCAATAACAGGTAAAGATAGAATCAATGTCTTGGTAACTCTACGTGAATCTAAGAGTGAAAATTTGGCAAGAACCTTATCTACTGACTATAAGAGTTCCGATGCCAGCAATTCCTTATTCTTTAGAATGCAACAGTTGAAGAGACAATTACCTGATATTGTGATCAAAGGTTTACCAAGCATTTCACGTGCTGTTATCAATATTAGAGATGACAACAAGAGAGAATTGTTAGTAGAAGGTTACGGTTTGAAAAATGTCATGTGTACTGATGGTATTGTTGGTACTAAGACCAAAACCAATCACGTTCTTGAAATTTATGAAGTTTTGGGTATAGAGGCGGCTAGATCTTCTATTATTGGTGAAATTGACCATACTATGGGTAGTCACGGTATGAGTGTGGATCCTCGTCATATTCAATTATTAGGTGACGTTATGACCTATAAAGGTGAAGTTTTGGGTATCACCAGATTTGGTTTGAGTAAAATGAGAGACTCAGTCTTGCAATTGGCTTCTTTCGAAAAAACCACTGATCATTTGTTCGATGCTTCTTTCTATATGAAACTTGACCAAATTGAAGGTGTCTCCGAGTGTATCATTTTAGGTCAAACCATGAGCATAGGTACCGGTGCCTTCAAATTGGTGAAGACATCTAACTACGATAAGGAACGTTTCCAACCTAAACCAACTTTATTTGAAGGTTTGTGTGAAGTTTCTGCTGCTGCATAATATATATAAATACTATTTCTGTATAATAATTTTGTCATAATAACATAGCGTAACGATTTTTTATTTAATTGTGCTATTTGTATTCTTAAATTTATGTATTTTTTTTTTTTTTTTTTTTTTTGCGTTTGCTTTTTTGTGTTGATGTTTTTGAGATAAAGAAAAGGAGATCAAAAACATAAAATAAAGCCCCATAAACTGTCAGTGACCATACCAATATCTACTATGTCTTACAGAGATTCTGCATTCACTTATGTCCATATAGACGATCCCAATCAAGTGCTATATATGGAAAAATGGCATGAAGATCCCATTCCTTTTGACGACATAGATACACAGGCTCTTTTCGATGCAACATCGAGTTTATTTCCTCTGTTTTTACTCGAAGACGACGAAGATGGCGGTATCCCTATAAATTCGTCTACGTTTGGAGCAAAGGTTTACAAGAATCGAAGCTTACTCAAGGAAAAGGCGTGGTCCGACTTAGGAATTTACGATAAGTTTTTAAAGGAGTCAAGTGCCTTACATAAACAAACCGATAGAACGATCCTCAAACCTATCTATACAAAACTGTCGACCGAGCTTACTGATGGACGGGATGAGCCTCACCATCTTGCTCTTAACGAGTTTTTGTCAAATGGTTATGCCACTGAAAATGCAATTAATCAAATGCTAGCACCATCCGATATAACAAGCAACAGTATCAATGCTGGTGATATTTCAATTACTTCAGCATCTGACTACCTAGGTCCTGGTAACAATACCTTCATTTTCAGATCCAATTCTGCTAGTGGACCCAGTTCAAATCAGCCAGCTCCTAAACCTCACCCAACTCCTCAACACACGCATCAACAATTACAAGGGCAGTCATCTAATCAGCAGCAACAGCAACAGCAGCTTCATCAACAAATGGGGCCCTCTTTAATACCGGTACAGACACCAAGGATTGGTAGGACTCGGCAGTCGTCAACGGATAAAAATCTTCAAACTCCAATCACAAGGATTGTTCGATAGCTGTATGTTAGATTTTACGCTAATCATGAACTACATTGCATAATCTGATAATTTAATGTATATATGTAATACCAGGTTAATTATACAAATGAGAATTAAATGTCGTTAATGTCTGTAAATAAATAGATAAAATTCCCTTTCATCCCGCTATGAGTGTTATTTTGTCCTTTTCAATTTCATTCTTCAATTCACCTAGCTTAAGTCTCCTAAGCTCGGCCTTTTCACTTCTTCTCTTTATCTTCACCATAGCGAGAACAAATTGGGCAACAATTTTAAAAGATAGTTTACCACCGTTTCTGAGTCTATGTAAATCCATTGATGTATAGTCGGGATAAATGCCACAGTGTGCCAATTTAACAAGATCATTCTTTATCGACTGGTTGGAGTTTTTGATGGCCATGATAATAAAGTCATTCATCAAATTCAAATCGTTAGCTTTAAGATTGATATCATGTAAAATGGCTTTGTAATATTGCAATTGATGTTTGGCAAGTCTAAGTTCATCGGATAATTTGGTATATGGTATAGTCGGAGTAGAGATAGAGGTTGATGATAATCTTTGGTTGAGCAGTTCAATTTGTTTGCGTAAGTATGCATTATTTCTTTTGGCCTTGGTGATATCATCTTCTTGTAAAGCTGATGATTTATGACCACGAAGATCGACTTCATTGAGTTTATTGGCCAATTTGGTACAATGCTTAAAGGATGTATTCAATTCGTTGGCTAAGTTTTTAGTCTTCAATTCCAATCTGCTATTTTCAGATTCTAATATTTTCGAATCAGTTTCCAATTCAGAAATCAAATCTTCCAACTTGGATTTTTCTTTTTGCAATTTCTCATTTTTAAGCACAAATTCATTCATATTGTTCTCTAAAGAAGATATTTGGGATAATAACTTACCCTCTTTTGACAGAGTGTCCGATAATTTTTTTGATAATTCACTATTTAATTCTCGAGTGTGTTCAAGCTGCAGTTCCAACAAGGTAATGAGAGGAGACATGGAATGGTCAACATTATTAAATTTTTTGTTGTAGTCACCTTCAAGTTGCTGATCGACCATGGTATTAATCTTGTTTTTGTAATATGATACCTGGTCACGATAATCAGTTTCAAGTCTATCAAACTCTGTTTCAATTTCTCGTATTCTCAATTCATAAGAATTTTTCAATTTTTGTATATCCTCTTTACTTTCAGTATTGTCTAAGGAATTTAACTTGAATTGTTTATTAAGATCTCTGACGCGGCCCTCAAGAGATTCAATTAAGGTTTCTTTATCTTCAATTGTAGCTTGAAGTTTGTTACATTTTGATCTGAATTCTTGTAATTGGATTTCGTAGTCATCATTAGCTAATCTGAGTTGATTCTTTTCTTTCAGGACCTTTTGATATTCAGTTTCAAGGTAAGAGACGTTTGGATTTGGTAAATCTTTATTGTTCTTTTCAAACTCCAATTCTTTTTGTAATCTTCTTACTTGGAACTTCAAATCATCAATTTGTTCGATCAATTGTTGTTTTTCACGCTCATCGCGTTTAACATCATTGTCAAATTCGAAGACGGCAGAGTCAATTGGCTTCTTAGAGAATGTCCTTAGTCTATTGATCAAATCTTCATTCTCTCTTTCCAAATTGAGAATCTTACTCTCTAATCTTAGTTTATTGCTATTGAATGTCTCGATTTCCAGTTCTGCACTTTCCAATGCTTCTTGAGCCATACCGTACTCTTTTTCATAATAACCGAGCCTATCAATGAGTTCTTCATTTTCTTTTTGGACCATATGAAGTTTGCTTGCATCCACATTGACTTGATAAGCTTGATCTTGTAATTCAGCCATTTCCTCTTTCAACTGTTTGTTTTCAAGTGAAAGTCTGGCTTCCTTTGTTCTTAAGGCATTAATCTGAGATTGATAGAGTTCTATATCAGCAGCCTTATTATTTGAATTGGAAGCTTTAGAGTCCATAACTCGTTTAAGTTGATTTCTCAAGTCAGATTCTTCATGAGCCTTTTCATGAAGCTTATCACTGATGTGATTAATATCACGTTTGAGTCTTTCTATCTCATTATCTTTTTGTTGTCTCAAATCAGCAATCTCTTGTTTTGCTTTAGTGAGGGAATCATTTCGGGAATGAGTAAAACCATCATACTCTGCATTCATGGACTGATACTTTTCTTTCCACTTCCGTATCTCTATCTGGGCTGATTCTAAATCAGATTGTTTATCATTCAATTGGCGTTTAAGATTTCTAACCGTACTGTCAAATGCATCTCGTTCATCTTCTAACTCGTGGAAATCCATACGGAGCAGTTCCAATTTATTTTCAAGGCCTTTTATTCTGTTTCTAGCGTCATTCAATTCTACCAAAGTGGATTCATTCACTGAGCCTGACTTTTTATTTATACTTTCAATATGATTCTTTAACGCTTGGTTTTCTTCATGAGCATCATTAAGCTGTTTCATCACATCTTGGGGGACGTCCTTCAGATTTTTACTGAGTTCGTCGATTCTTCTTCTCAACGATTGATTATCTGCTTGTAAGTACTCAAATCTTTCGATCATATCATCGGGAATACTAGAAGACTTATTATTATCATGGGTAAGTGTCTCGATTTGTTGTTCATATCTGGCAAGTTGTTCATCTTTATCCTGAATAATTTCTTTATATTGATGTTTGATAGAATTGGCAATATCAAATTGACCACTCTCTGAGACATTCTCTTTGTTTGATTGAAATTCATATTCTTTAATGGTCGCCTGTAATTCTTTTATCTGTCTTATTGCTTCCATGAATTGTTGTTTCAAATCGATATTTTGATTGGCTAACTCTCGTTGTTCTTCTGGAGTTTGCTTGAGAAATTTAGTCAAGGTGGCAACCTCAATCTTCAAGTTATAATTTTCTGTATGAAGTCTATTCATCTCATTTTGTTGTTCTTTAATGGAATGCACCCCATTATCCACAATTTTATTACCATTTTCACCAAACCCATTGGCGAAAAAAGCCCACCTTGAAGAAGGAGCAGACTTGGAGTCTCCGTGGGATTGTTTCTGGGCCTCAAGACCCGTCAAAGTAGTATTATTTAGATTGTCAATGGTGTCATCAAAACTGGAGTCCATGATCGAATGATTAAACACCTTATCATTGCTCAACTTCTGAGAGACAGTATTACTTTTGGTGCCTTGGTTGCCCACGTTATTATTATCACGAAGATGATTATCACGAGACTTGGTCCCTATTGGTGTGAATTCGTAGCCATTTTTATTATTATTCTGATTACCATTGTTGTTATTTGGGCCTCGCTGGGGAGTTCCTATTAGATTATGGAGTGAGAACATAGCAGCAAGAGAAAAGATACCTGATTCACTCTAATTCCAGGGAGTTCGTAGTAGTGGTGGACTGCAATTATGTTCCTCAGTGTTCTGTAAAGGTAGAAAGACGAATGAGTTATCCAAGTGTTTATGAATTAATCACATTAAATGATCTTTCATATCATCATTAAAATAATGAAAATCAAAACAAATAAGACGCGACCACAAAAAAAAAAAAAAGAAAAAGAAAAAGAAAAACACAACCTCAGGGCTTCGCGACAGAATTTGCAAAAAAAAAATGCAGCACGAAAAAAGATCCATACCGCTAGGTATACTAACATACACTACGTTTATTAAGATGAAAGGTCTAACATTCTATATTAAATTACAAGATACGGTTACTTACCGGAAGACAGGATGGCCTGTTTGAATTTTTCTAAGCCCTCAATGGCAGCCCCGCTTGTTATGGAGGTTTTGGCGAGTTCGACCCCTTCTTTCCAGGAGTTGGCACGGCCAGCCACCACGGCAATGGCTGCGGTATTCAATAAGATATAGTCCACAAGAGGATGGTTATTGGCTGGTTTGACCTCGTATTCTGGAGAGTCTTGAGATAAGATGTGTAATAAGACCTCTGCGTTTTGCTCTGGGGTTCCAGATCTGACCAGATCTAAACTGTGTTCAGGTAATCCAAAATCAGCTGGAGATATGGAGAATTTTTCAATTTCACCTTGATCATTGATCATCCAACACTTGGTTTTGCCAATGGGAGAGATTTCGTCTAGACCAATCTGACCAAAAACAACCATTGTTTTCTTATGGCATTTTTGAGAAAGACTCATTTTAGCCACGGCCTGAGCGTAAGATTCTCCAAGTTTCTCACTATATACCCCTAAGATCCTTGCTTGTAGTGGAATTGGGTTAATCAAGGGACCGAGGATATTGAAGATGGTGGGGATACCCAACTCACTTCTAATCGAGGCAACCAGCCCCATAACTGGATGAAATGATGGGGCAAATAAATAACAAAAATTTGATTGTTTCACAATTTGAGGGGTGGTTTGAGCATCGACATAACTAAGATCAACACCCAAGCATTTAAGAAGATCTCCAGATCCAGAAGTGGAAGTGGAGGCCTTACCACCATGCTTACATACTTTCAATCCCATCCCGGATGCCACAATCGCAGATGATGTCGACACATTAAAGGTGTTTTGACCATCACCTCCTGTTCCCACGATGTCTATGTATCCTTCCGAGTTGACTGCTTCTGGGTCTATACTGTGAGCATACTCAATAAGAGTCAGGGCAGCAGTAGCTATATATTCTGGTTCGTGGTCCAATCCTCTTAATCTTAAAGCTGTTAAAAATGCTGCCATTTGTACATTGGTGGGAGTCCCCTTAAACATATGTCTCAATACCGTTTCCAAGTCACCGGGAGTGAGGTTAGGCGGGTCCAATAGTAACGACTTTATATAGGGTGTTAATATGTGCTTGCTGGTCATGGCCTTGTCTATATTGTTTATTGTTGTAGTTGTACTTAATGAATATATGTATATACGGATTAAAATTTAAATGACTTAGTCATAGAACGTTGATTCACCGGATAAAAAAAGTGAAAAAAAAAAAAGAAAAAAAAAGCTCGCTTCGCAGAACAAAAAGAAAATGAACAGAAACAAAAAGAAGAAAGAAAAATTACTACATCAAGAATGAATGTTGCAGCATAATTGCTAAATACAGCCAATTGCACCTCTAATCGTACTTATTGAAAAAAATTTATGTACATAAATTATGTAGTATACGCAATCATTCGACATCGTCTTGTCCTTGTTCGACGTCTACTTCAAACTCAATCTCTTTATCAGTATCTATGTATGAATCACACATACACCAAATGGATAAATTATGATGACCAGCGTTGGGGATGGTGAATTCCATCTTTAATTGCTGAGATTCTTTACTGATTTGGGTTTTCTTGATAGCATAGAGTTGCTTGGATGCACTGTCACCAATAACAACCCACCAACCCTCGGTCTTTTCGAAGGGGAAATGAGCAGAAACAACATCAAGGTCTTCCATATCTTCATCTCGTTCCAAATTGATGGTAATTTCTTTGGGATCATTTGATTTGATTGGCTTCGAAAGGTCCAATTCGTAGCTGACATCGATGTTTGGATATTTATTGACAAACTCTGCAACTTTGTTAAGTTTGGCGTCGTCTAATTGCAAGAAATCATCTCTTTCGTCATCTTCGAGTGACATGATATCATAAACGGTTTCCACATTGTACTTCTTGGCTCGGGCCAACATGGCGTCGTTTACAAACGGAATTTGTTTTAAAGGACTATCTCTGTTCCACATTGCTTGAACAATCATTTGTGATAAGTCCATTGCGTTGATGGCATTCAAGAATCCTTCACTAGATAAAGTGTCGACACAGGCACCTAGCAAGTTCAAAACTTTACCAAGTAAAAGTTTTTGATCGTTTGCCAAATCCTGAGGCAAAGGGATTCTCGATAAATGGGCTTGAAGAAGAACAAAAGACTTGAAATATGGAGATTCATAATCCACTCCAGTTGATTTGATCGGGACTCGGTTGTAAATCCTGCTGAGTTGAACTTCTTCATTCAATCTTATAGGTATAGCATCAAATTCGGAAGCAGAAGTGAGAATTTCAATAAGACCTTTCAACTTGGTTTTGTTTTCCAATTTGTTGAACTGCTTCATGGTATAGAAAGAAATATTATAGTGTGATGCTATCATACAGGCATTAAGTGGAACAATTTCCCTCTCGGATTCATCCTCATCCTCATCATCTTCATCATCTTCATCTTCCATTTCTATCAATTTAGCATCTGACAAGTCCTTCAAAGTAGCTTCGACCATGTCAGAGAGGAATTCAGAAACCCCCAAATGTGATGTATCTTTCAAATCATAGAAGCTCGGATTCAATTGTAACCTTCTATAAAAATACGTATAGGTAATCCAATCCACACAGTCTTGTCGAGACTCAAACGTACCATTGGCTATCTCATTTATAAAAGGTTCATGAACCAAAGTATTCAAAAAACTTTCGATTGGTAATGCATCATTGAGAAATTTACGGTACAATGTAAGTTTAGAGGCGTTAGTCATGACCAAAACCTTACCTGGCCTCTTTTCATCCTGACTATTCCCTACCATCTCGAGTAAATTATTGATTGAATAATCAATGAAACGATGTTCCTTACCTTCATATGCTTGGGTACCATAAACCACCACATTGGTACATGGTGGAAGACAATATGCCACATCTTTCGTGGCCACCAATATTTGCAAAACATTATTGGCAAACATTCTCTCGACGATCAATCTGTCTATTTCATTCATCCCATCATAGAACACACCTACTCCTTGTGAAATAAATTCTCGCAACGTTGTATCCAGAATTTTTTTCAAGTAAGGGTCGATAGTTGCTAAATCTATTCCTAATAGTTGCCAGTCATCGTTTGATGAGCGAACTAACAATTTAGTGGCAACATCAATACACTCCTTTCTCGAAGAAACGAAAACGAGGGATTTACCATTTTCCGAATTTTCTTTCAAGAACTGATAGGATACTGGTCCCATTTGAAGCATCATTGATGCGTGGTTTGTCAAATTGAAAGACTGTAATCTTATCTCTTCAATAGGATGAGATCTATAAGATGGACTGAAATTAAAGATGTTTTGCTTACTGCAACCAATCCATTCACCAAAATCACGGCCATTTGCTAAGGGGTTTGATAAAGAAACAATTCTTAAAGCAGTCCCAACCTGGTGAGATACAAATCTCATCCTAGCCAAGATGATTTCATAGCTTACACCTTGTGTACCAGTACCGACCGCATGTGAGTCGTCTGCAACGAGAAGTTCAATCGATCTTAAAACCTTTCTTTGCTTCCATCTTCTAGAGAGAACCTCAAATTGTTCCGGAGTGGCCAATATTAAATGACTTGATGAAAGTAAAGCAAGATCTTGAGTCCTGTCACCGGTCAACTTATTGATGACCTTACTAGGATCAGATATCGTCGAATATTTGTTTCTCCAAACTTTGATTACCTTGTCAATCACAGCCTGAGTTGGTTGAATATAAACTGCTCGCCCTTTATTCTGTTTCCAGTGATTGAGAATAGAAAGTTCTGCACAGACAGTTTTTCCGCTACCCTTAGACAATCCGACAAATATATTATCATTTGTATTATATAGAGATTGGAAAACCTGTGTTTGTGCTTTGTTGAAATAAGAAAACTTGAATGTATCGATGAATTCTGGAACTTTGAGGGCTTTTGTAGGGGTCCTTTGCAAGTCCAATAATTCTGTAAATGCTGGAAATTTTTTGGGTAACTTCACATCATACAAGAATAAGGGAATCCTGGCCTCGGAATGTAACCATTTTTCACTTACGAGAGTAATGTAATAGTTTGGTTGAATAGGATCTGTTATTGGTATGGTGAATTCAACAAAATGCTCTCTTTCTGCATATTCCTTTGAAATCACGACCGTATCGGCGTATAATATCTTGTCACCATCGCAATCCTCGACTAAAAGTAAGAATGGCTGTGACCCTCCATGAAAGTTATTATTCCATTTCCATTCGGGAAGAACTTCGAGTTGTACACGTAGTAAAGTAGGAGTTATAGGTTGAGCATAATAACTTAATGATACTCTAGGAAACTGTTGTAAAAGCTCATATGCCCTTTGACTGTGACCCTTGAAGTTGATGGCCTCAGCTAATTCTTCAGCATTAAGATTGAAGTAACTTACCCAAGGTAAGTGGGAACTCTCTGTAGCTCTAATAATATCTTTAGGGATGCTAGAGTCAAACTGTCTAAATGGCGAATTGGTGAGCCACATCCGCCTTTCAACCATGTTGCATAAATTTAAAGTAATTTTACTCAAGGAAGACCAGTTTTTACGAAGCACAATTTCGTGGATCGCTCTGAGTAATCTTCCCGCTGACTGTGTGATGTAAATCATATCAGCCATCAATGCAAACCCATCCAAAGTCAATTTAGATACGTATGCTTGTAATAGCAAATTGACCTTTGCTAATGGCTCTGACGGACTCTCCTTCACTGGGAATGGGCACTTATCAAGTAGTTTTGCCACTTCCAATTTTTCTTCTTGTCTAACGGGAACAAATTTGAATTCTCCAGAGGAAGAGAATACCCTCAAAACATCAATTTCTGACATCCATGGCTTGAGGTGAGTATTGTACATATTTATAGTTGGAAAATTGATATAATAATAGGATGCGATCTTACCTAATTCGGTAGATTTGATTGAGCCTGTTTCAGAGTCATACGTTATCAAATTATTTTTGTCTAGAATTGTTAATGCTGAGTGTATCAAATCCATTCTTTTCCAATATAATGAGTCGTCATTAGCATATTCAGCCCCGACATGGTATAAAGCTGGCGATTTTAACATTCGAATGTATAAATATGTATATCCGAGCCATTCAATGGCATCCTCTCTCGACCTAACGGATCCAAGAACAATTTCAGCATTTAGACTGTCGACCAATTTACCCATCAACTGGGACTCAATCGGCAATTGTTGATTCAAAACAGCTAAATAGTATTGAATCTCATCTTGGGAGGTTATGATGACACCTTCACCACTTTTGTCATACCTGGGTCTACCAGCTCTCCCAAGCATTTGCAAAATATCTTGAGGAGAAAGCTGAACCCAAGAACCTTTTTCAGGAGAATAAGTCTCAGTGCCCTTGATTATAACAGAATGAGCAGGTAAATTAACACCCCAAGCCAATGTAGCGGTAGAAACTAATACTCTCAAGTGTCCCTGGGCAAATAAATCTTCAACCACGCTTCTTTCATCTTTATTTAAACCAGCGTGATGAATACCAAACCCACCGGGTATAATTTCTTTCAAGCTTCTGTCACGCATTTCCTCAGCTTCTTGTTTCAAAATTTCTGATGATCCAGCATCGGCTTTGACAATTTGATCCAATTTGCCATCTTCAGCAAGTTTATCTCTGAGCCATTTTGCAGTCTTGAACGTGTCTTTTCGAGAATGTACAAAAATAATCAATTGGTGTTGGCTCTTAGAGCATTCTAACAATTTGTCGTAGCAAGCCTCATTCATGGCATTTATTTTCTTAATGGCTTTCTTTTCCTTGATTCCAATAAACTGTTGCTCTAAAGGACATGGCCTGTACGATGAATCAAAGTAAAATAATCCTATCTTGAAATTGACTCTAAGAAAACTTGCAACATCTTCATAATTGGGGAGTGTTGCAGAAAGGCCCACAAGTCTGACAGTTTGACCAGAAGTTTCAGCCTGTCTTATGGTTCTACTAATTATACTTTCTAAAACTGGTCCTCTATCATCATGCAACAAATGAATTTCATCAATAATTATAAGTTTGACAAGGCTAGTATACGAAGACTCGTTAGTCTTTCTTGTGATAACATCCCATTTTTCCGGGGTAGTAATAAGCATTTGCGTTTCGCTTATTTCTGATTTAGTCAAGCTGGAGTCCCCTGTAAGTTCATTGACAACAATACCGAAATTAGCGATAAGTCTTCTCTGAAATTCTCGCATTTGTTCTTGCACCAATGCTTTTAATGGAGCAATATAAACCATTTTAAAGTTCTTAAGATCAATATTACCTGTTTCGGGATTTCTATGATTATGAATTGCTCTCAAGACGGTAAGCATGGCAACGTTAGTTTTACCGGCACCAGTGGGGGCACATAACAACATATTTTCATCAGTTTCAAAAGCAGCCGGATACACTTTGGATTGAATTCTGTTCAAAGATGACGTCTCTGACGAGGGGAAGGCGACTCTAGCCCACTCGGGAATTTCCAGGATGGAAACCAACCTTTCGTTACTATCCTCTAACGATGGTGGGGGTGACGGTGCAGGGATGCTGATAATATCATATAATTTTTTATTTTGTTGATAAGAACCATGAGGTAATTTTACTTTGGTATTGGACATGAGATGGGATCCTTGATCAAAAGTGAGGCCATCTAAATCGACGATCTTTGGAGTTCTCTTAGGTACAGTCTTTATCTTTTTACTCGACTCGATATTCGAGGCATCGTTTGAAAGCTTTCTTTTCCTATCTTGATTAGAATCTAGAGAAGTATTGAGCTCTGCCAATATATCATCGTGACCCAAATCTGACATTTGTGAGTAAATTTCTTGTTTTGTTTCTTCATTATCGGCGTCGAGTAGTTTGAATTTGAATACCAATCTCCAACGATTTTCAATACAAAGTTTAACAAACTCAAAATGATCGTAGTCCAATAATTCCATTAATTCATTTTCAAGGTCTCTTGTGGGTAATTCAAAGTTCATCAAGTGTTGAGTGAAGGCAGTAATTGTTTCATTTAGCGCCGATGAATCTTTATCTGGGAGAAGGGCAGAAAGTTTTCTTTGCAAGAAGAATAAATCGATTTCATTTAGATTTATGATGTTGGGATCGGTTTCTTGCTTTGACTTGGCTTCTATGACTGTTTCATCAGTCGGTATATCGGCACTTTCATCTTGAGTGGTTGGAGCTGGAGAGCCATCTACTTCCTCTTCATTTTCGACATCATCGTCCTGTTCTTCTTGTTCGTCATCGTCATCTTCAAAAATAACAGCCATCCCATCTTCTGCAGCATCTTCTTCTTGCTCGATATCTTCTTGAATATTATAATCGGTGATTCTTTTTGACAAAGTGACCAATTCATTAAAGTCGATATCGTCAAGTTTGATACCAATTAATTCATTTAATTCATTTCTTTTATCTGATATCGAGGATTCTTCCAGTTTCAATATTTCCAAGGATAAATCTGATGCTGATAGTATGACACTGTGACTATCATCGGGGAGATGCTTATGAATTTCGGCCATCATTAATTCGAAAACATGAGAAGTTTCTGGATTAGTTGGTTGATACGATATATTTTCAAATGAGCCAAAGTATGAATATTTATTATACGAGGAATTTCTTACTCGGTGATCATCCCCATTAGAGGCTGGTTTCGTCAGCTCGGACGGTGTTTCTCGTGATACACGAGAGCCCATATCTTTCATGGAAATTTGACCTACCAAAGAAGCAGGGTTCGAGTTGACAGACTCATTTTGGGGTCTTGATTTTTTATCTGATTGGGCGACTTTATTCGATGTTGCCTCGTGATTGTGCAGACCGCCATTCTGGTCATTATGTGCGTCTGGCATTATGTGAGTGCAGGAAGAATTCACTAGTAAGCTGATGCAATGAGTGGCGGGAAACTAATAACTTTGGGGTACTTCATTCGAGATGAATAGATATCTATCTCATCCCAGCGCGGTTACTACTTTTTTTTTTTGTCTCGCTTTTTTATTGTTACTGTATATAATTTTTCAACTTCTTTCACACAAATTTAAACTTCAATCAAAAGATTGAAAGTTACAATTGAGTAATGAATACAAAGGTAGAGAGAATATATTAAATTTAAAGAGGACATGTAATAAAGTATATATATCTACTTACTGGATCTTTATATTTTTTTTTTAATTGTACGTTTTTATGTATCTTTTTCTTTTTCTTTCTTTCATCTTTTCATATAAAAGAGTTTATGAAACTGAATGAATAATAATACTAACAAAAAAACAAAAAAAGCAAAAAGAAAAAGATATAGAAAGAAATCATGATTTTAAGAATACAGGCATTTGATAATTAAGAAGAATTAATTCAATCTTAAAAAACTTGCTTAGTAAACTCTGTTGGTGAAGGTACCGGTTTCGAAGTTCCAGGTATCATCGGAGATTCTACCTCTTAATTCTTTAATTTCAGAACCTGGGACGTAAACATCTTCGAATAAGATATCCATCTTGGCTTCAGGAGGAGCATCGGCTTCAGCTTCAGCAACTTGTTCATCGACATATTTTCTGGCAGCTTTATCATAAGATTTGATTTCTTCTTCGGAAGCAATGTTTAAGTCAATCAAAACAGCTTTCAAACCAGCAATTGGATCATTTCTTGATCTCATGTGTTGAACTTCTTCTCTAGTTCTATAAGTGGTACCAGGATCAGACATGGAGTGACCACCATATCTATAAGTTTCATATTCCAAGACTAATGGACCATTACCTTGAGCACACCAATCTTTGGCGAATTTAGAAGCTTGGTAACAAGCCAAGATATCCATACCATTGACTTTTATACCGGGGATGTATTGACCTCTTTTATAGTATTCAACCATGGCAGAAGATCTTGAAGCAGCGGTACCCATACCATATTTATTATTTTCACAAGCGAAAATACAAGGTAAGTCCCATAATTTAGCCATGTTAAAGGCTTCAAAAACTTGACCTTGATTAGAGGCACCATCACCGTATAAAGTGAAAGTGGCATTTTGTTCACCTCTATATTTATGAGCAAATGCTAAACCAGCACCCAAAGGAACTTGAGCACCGACAATACCATTACCACCGTAGAAACCAGGAGCGAAAATATGCATAGAACCACCTTTACCGTAAGAGGCACCGGATCTTTTACCCATCAATTCACCCAAAACTTCCTTAACGGAACAACCTCTCATGAAGGCAAAACCGTGACATCTATAAGAAGTAATAACGGTATCTTTAGGAGTGATGGCGTTTTCAATACCAACAGCAACTGCTTCTTGACCAATTGACAAATGACAGAAACCTCTAATTTTTTTAGCTTTATACAAAGCATCAGCAGCCATTTCCATTCTTCTAACAATGATCATATCTTTATACATTTGTAAAAGAGTACTTTTTTCAGTCTCAAAAGTCAATTCAGGAACATCAATGTTATAACCTTCAAAAGATGAAGCTGGTAATTCAATAGTAACTAAATCACTAGAAGCACTTGCCATGGCTCTTTTGGCCATGACAGAGGTGGCTCTTGAAACTGGACGAGCAACGGAGGCACGAAGCATGGTTAATCAAGAAGACAAGCTTTGTTTAATTGAAGAATTGCAAAAAACAAATCAAAAACAACAAAAAGAAAAGGAAGGGAAAAAGATTGAATAAAAGAAAGAAGTATGGTTATAGGACTTTTTGTAAAAATAAGTATTACCAGAATGCTTGAAAGATTGAGAAGGGGAAGAGTACTAGCAAAAGAAAAAAAAAAAAAAAAATAGCCCAATTTTCCTAAAGCACTATCAATTTTTCTCATTTCTTTTTTTTGTTTTGTTTGTGAAAGATAGTAGTACTGCTTACAATCCCGGACTACATTGACCCCCTCTCTTTTTACATGGTCCTCCACAAGTTGTAAACCAGCCATACTGTAGTAACAATTGGGTCCCAGTGTATGCGACACGTCTAGCACCCTTGTTCTGCTGGTGTCTCCTAGCATTGAACAGTCGCTGACTGTCTATTCTTGAACTTCATACTATCAGAAACCAACGGGACGAAGAGACCCGCCGCTAATAACAGAGGAAACGGTAGGTGCGCGTTCTTTTCCTATCGGGGATGTAAACCCGGCTATACCACCGTAGCTTTTCCTCTGCTGTATTATTTTTTTTTTCTTTCTGGTGGGTTCGGACCAGTGTCGCTTCTTCCTATCTTAACCGGGACTGATGTTCACGTGATCTACAACAAAAACACCCGTACATACATTTGATTATATAATTTGTTATGTAATCACCTGTCTCGTTTGGGTGCAAGCCATCGGAAGCGATAGGAGTAAGTCACACACCACACTCCATAGATACTTCAATTTTATCGGTTATCAATTACCAATACAACACTGCATATGAATCGACACTTCGTATATGGTTTCTGGCAAAAAAAAAAAACAAGAAAGGTACCTCTATTGAAAAGAAGAAGAGAAAAAGTGGTAAAAAATAATATATTATGTAAGGTAAATTTTGAGTGTTAATTGGAAAAAGGTTATGAACTCAGAATTAACACACTTGACTCAATTTGGCACCCACCAATATCAAGCTTTTAGATTTAACCACCTTAAAAACTGGCCCCCACCAAATTAGACTTCACCCCTAGGGCACTACGCATACGGATATCTGTGTAGATTGTAATCAGCCAGCACTAGTTGACATAGTATAGTTGTAGGCAAAATGTCTTTGAGATCTTGAAACAAACTCGTAAATAAACTTATCTTCGTCTCCATATTTTTGATTTCATTCTTCTTTTATTTTGATCCTATGTTATTGCCAGTTTGACCCAAGTGTGTAGTTTCCCAGTCAGGCTACAGCTTCAGAAATTTCTTATCATTTTGATATTTTCGGGTTTAGTTGTCTGGTTTTTCAAAAAATAATTATGTTTCTAATGCTTATCCCATTGTTATGTTGCCCATTAAAATGTTCCGTTCCAACTATTCTTTATAAATCCACCATGCATAATAAGAGGGGGTGCCTTTTAATAAACAAGTGAAAAAAGGTCTCTTCTTTTAGCCACATTTGTTTTGCATCTGTTCTTTACCGTTAAATAATAGTAAGTTGCCGATTGTCAATGGTGCCTCTGCTATTGTTGCAGAGGTTAGAATACCACACCGATACTCAGTTAAAACTCAATTGAAACCTTCCTATATATATGCTTCTTCTAATCCTTCCTTTTGTATCAGAATTTATTCAGGTTAACTCAGCTTTGTGACCTTTTCGCTACCTCCCGTCTTCTTAAATTTATAATGCTACATCCAATACCTACATCTGCTGCTCCAAATCTTCCAGAGAAAAGGAAAGATTGGAAAAATAAAATCCTCAAAACCAATTCTTCTTCTCCTAGAATTAAATCTCGTCCGTTTTTTGATGATAATTCAGCTAGAACTCTGTTCTATTCAGGTACCATGAGTCCTTCAACTCCAAATACGACTGCAACTTCCTCGTTTGCACCTTATTCTCGTAAACCTTCTCATTATAATTCGTATTTTTCCACTCCTAGTTCTCATGCGTCTTCCTCTTCTTCTTCTTCTTCTTCTTCTTTCTCAAGAAATTATAATAATATATTCCAAACTCCTCCAACAACGATATCAGCCGGGTTAGCAACTCCTCCTTCTATCTCAAATAAGACCAACATCATCAATGGCTCCATTCCCAGAATTCTTTTCCCATTTCCTAACAAAAAAACCTCGGTTTCATCTGCTGATGACCACAACATCAATTCGTCCTCATGTGACCTCCTAACTAATTTGGAGCCTTGCGATGAACCTTTCTTCACTTCCTTAGCTGAAGAATGGGATAGTCCTTGCCCCATGCCTGATAGTCGTTTCCCATCCAACCCTACTGCAGCTCATCTCTCCCCAAATTCAGTCTCATATGAGAAGTCCAATATAAAGCCACCTCTATCTATTAAACCAAGAGGTCCTAAAGTCCGTCCATTCATCTTCACCCAAACTCATCAACCGCAACGATCACGTTCAGAATCGATTGGTAATCGAAAGTGCTTTGTTTGCGAAGAGCTTCTTCAAACTAAATTGGAATGGGAAAAAATCGTTGAATTAGTTTGCGGTGATTATCTTCACGGAAAATGTTTCTCAATACTAATTGCTTCAGCCATGGAAACATTAATTGAAACCACCACTGAATCTGATCAATTTGATACTAAAACTCTAATTGAAAATATCTTACCTCCTTGTGAAGGTTCAATTTGCTCTTCTAAACAACACACGCAAAAATTAGTGGCCAAGGATGGTACTCTAGTCAGCAAAATAATAGCTGAAACCTTATTATCTTTCAAAAATACCACCAATAATTCTAATCCCTTATCAGCTCTAGGGGTAACTTTACAGCCAAATCGTAGACCTGCGGTTGATTCTTCTTCCTTTATTATGACTGCCCCTAGCATTCGCACGACCTCCCCCACAAATAATTTGCAGCCTTTCCATAAAAGTCCTAACTCACACAAAAATGACTTAGTCTTCAAAAATGAATCAAAGTCAATTAGTGAAATCTTACTTGAACCAAACTCAAATGACAATGAATTAGGTCTAAATAAGTGGAACCCAGCTGCTCCCCCCATTCTTACTCCTACTAGTGGAACTTTCACTGAAGTGTTTGGCACCGATTCCGATAAAGATTCACCTTTTCAACTCAAACCTCTGGGGACAATTAAAACAAATTACAGTAACGACTCATACCTCAGAAGTACTAGATGTCTGTCACCTAATCCAAGCATCTCCACACTTAATACTGTTAGTGTTAGAATAAATAATCATAAAAATGTTCCCCTCAACACATTGAAAGATTATTTCATGAAATACTTGATTGATAATTGTCCGAAAATTACCCTAACTACTCTTTCAAATCTTGGACCGTTAAGGTTAGTGGACCAATTGCTTATTAGCACCAATGGTCCATTCAGTTTTCAAAGCCAAACTTGCTACCTCTTCGCTAATTTCCTCCTCGTATGGACTATCAAATTTAAAACTCCTCTTTTTTTCCCTCTCTTCGATAAAACAGTGATGGAATTCCCCAAATCATCAGTTCTCAAAATAACTACCAAAAACTTCTCAGGTCCCTTTGATCACATCTGGCTTAATTCAAAAGAATCTTCAATCATCGAAAAATGGTGTGCTGCCATCTGTGATACTCAATATTCGGTGCCTCCAGAACTTTTAACATCAACAATCGTTCTATCTGAATTTCAGACATCATCTTCAACCACGGGTGATTGTTACCCTGAGCCGAACATCGACCTCGATGAGATCGAAGATCCTAGTCCGTTAAGTGTTAGTATTGACATCTCCTCTCGTAAAACTGATATTCCAATATTGTTGCAGCATTCCCTAACATCTGATAAGCTGAGCTGCCACTCAGTCATAACTAGTAAACAGAATTCAGTTACGTCCTCGGGTGCTACTCTGTTGGAGGATATTAATGCCGACTCCAGAACTATTCATTTATCAAATGATGAAGAATCAAACTACTCGGACGACACAGACGTTGACTCAGATATTGATGCACTTAATAATATCATTGATGATCTTGAAAATAAGCTTTCTGTCGACAATTCACAGATTGACCGTTTATTTATTGAAAAAGGTGGTAATGATATTGATACCTACGCCAACTGTGTGGAAATTTCAAGTATGCCCATTAACCCAGAAGAGACCTGTGATTCAGATAGTGACAGTGATAGTAATAGCGACGTTGACTCCGATGATGAACTCATTAATAAAGCTTTAAATAAGCTAGATAAAACTGAATATAGGAATGGCTGGTCCATCCTAAAAGCAGAACTCGATAGAGCTATCAATGAGTAATCTACTTCACGATAATCTTAATTTACTTTGTAACGTTGTGTTCCATTGAAATATTTAATATGCTAATCAGAAAAATTAAGTGTAGAATTGAAATAATTTTAGTAGAAAAAATTGGTTGACTGAATAAATTAGCCAATTCATTCCGAATATGCAATAAATAAAAAAATAAATAAAAACGTATAGTCGAATGTTCTAGCTGATTAACCTTTACAAAATCGATCTATTTCAGTGAAGATTCTAGAAACCCAGATTTCACGCTCTTGTCTCGATCTTGCCATGAATACAATACTTTTACCAGTAAGCCCTAATTTTTTGGTCATACGAACAATACCCGGGTTTTTAGGCCTGTTGTTATCTTTCGAGTGTCTTTCCCTGGTTTCTGAGTCATCAAGATCTAACAGTTGTTTGTTAGCTGCTTTATCTCGGCCGGCTATTTGTCTCTTTTTACCAAACCATAAAGTAAAGCAGCAAAGAGCTTCTTCCTCGGATGATTTCCACCCATCCGAATACAAACGAGGAATTGAATGGTGGCCTGGGTTAGTAGAATCAATTTCTTTACGACCATCGAGCAAATCGTTTGCGGTAGAATATCCAGAGTATAAATATGATTCTGCTATCGGTATAGTTAAATAATGTTCAAAATAAGAAGATTTCTTCCAAACACCAGTGGCCTTGGACCGCCTGTATAAAGTATACAATAGTAGAAACCCTGGACAAAGTACCACAAAATATTGACTAAAATTGGAATGCTTCTTATGTTTTTGATATAAGCAGCCACTCATCAAAACACATTTAGACATTGCAAGACTTCCGATATTGTTTATTATTGGATCAACATAGGAATGCATATATTCAAGGCCTTCGGCCTCTTGAACAATATTTGAATCAACATATTCACTGATCTTCAAAAGATTTTGATTTTTCCTTCGAACTTCATTAATACGTATCAATTCATACGACTTCCGATTTCTCCAATAAAATGCCAAATTATTTAGTCTCCATACCCATTCATCCCTCATACGCCTATTGGGTGCTTGCAATTTTACTGTACTTCCGTTAATGAGCACAATTTGGAACCCGGAGTCTGTTATTTCCTCATCCTCTATCAAGCTGGACATTGAATACCAAAGCACACACTGTAAAAACTTATGAGTGGTATGGACTTTATCGGATGGGATGGCACTTATCTCTTTAACTGAACATAAATCTAACAATCCTTCTGATTTCGCTATTTGTTGTGTTCTTCGTTCAAATTCAGTTAACGCAATCTCATCATAATGCTCAAAATCTTGACAACCCAACCATTTTATATGATTATTTTCATCCAATTCAAATGGTGATTTCAAAAATGACTCGGGAACTTTGTCATTTAGTGTGGACATGTTATCCTCAGTGAGCTTCTCGCCGTTTGGAGAAGGCGGTGTACCTCTGTAGTACTTTGTGAAAAAGAGAATATTGTTACTGGTGTAGAAATATGAAATTTTATGGAAGGTTCTTAAAAGGGATACTTCTTTCCCCAAGGTATTTGTTAACCTTGCTAAAAAGCCTTCGATTGGATAAGGTTCACATATAGTTTCTCCTTTGTAAGTAATTTTCCTTGGATCTTGGGTGACTTGACGCATTTCTAGGTGAAAGATTCTGAAGAGAAGCTGAGTTTTTAATATGAACAATTCTGAATTATTTGCAACCCATTCGAGTCGATCATAAAATTTGTAACATAACCAGGGAGTTGGAGTCTTATTTAGCCAATTGGCAATTTCTGGGGAGAATTCACTTCTATCTCTGAGTTGTTCTATTATAGAATTTTTAACGTATTCAATAACACGGCTATGTTCTATTCGGTAGCCCTTGGGCAACTTATGAGCGACAAGAGTGTCACTATGATCCATAAATTGACTGAGCAATTCTTGAGGAAGATATATTGTCACTGAAATGTTTAAACCAGGAATTCTAACATCTATTGCTGACGTTAAATCATCGAAAAGCACTTGCTTAATGAGTGCCAACCACTTATAAGCCGTTTCTTGATAATGGCTTTTAACAATATAAATAAACATCCCATCTTCATGCGGGACCATTATGCTTAGAGATTTATCAACACCGCTGTAAAATTGTGCGTGTACATTAGTTGTTAGATAAATCTCGAAGTTCGGTTTCTCCTTAGCCTCATCGGTCCTATTCAAATCATAAAATTGGATGATAAATGGACGAGATATATCATTAGTCTTACGAAATACCATAACCATTTCAGCCCAACGTTCATATATCCTGGTATCAAAAGGCTCAGTTTCATTAAATTTTACTGTATGTGTAGCCTGATAAGATACTTTCACAAGAAGTAAAACCTTGTCAGACCGAATAATTTCACCTGCTTTATAGCTTTTCAAAATCGAATTAAACAACTTGTGTCTGAAATCGTTTTTCTTAGCCCTGGCTCTACCCTTTGATTTGTGTGCTAGAGCCCTTACTTTTTGTCTAAATTTTTCATGTTCCCTTGCTGCTTTAACAAATTGATCTTCTGTCATCTCGGATGGTTTTGGTAAAGCTATACTGATTTTGGATTTTCGCTTTTCTTTCAGGTACGATACATTCATATTAGTAAATCTGACTGAAGGTTTAAATTCGGTGGGTTCTAAGTTGGAAGTGCTATTGCTCAAAGTGCTCTCAATACCCCATTTATTCAAATCATTCATGGTGGTTCTGCTCTGGTTGTCAGAAGCTTCAAAAGATTCTGAGCTCGAATTATGCAAATGTGCCTGACTCGGAGGTCGGAGATTATCTCTTGATTCTAGTGATGATATCTTGAAAATGGGTACTAGGGGTTCCTCGCTTGTTTCCTTATCATTTGGGGTGAAAAAGTCTTTCACCGGAGACTGAACATCATCCTTAGGATCATAATCATTTTCCGAATAGGTAGAAGGTTCAGTTGTGCTTTGGTCAGGGGTACCATATTCCAGTCCCAGACTCAACTCTTCTGAGAGAGATAAATCGTGTAAGATTTGTGGATCTGTTATTGATGAATTTTCGATCCCAGCCATTGAGCTGGTGTCGAGTTGCGATTCGTACTGATACTTTCTAAAATTCCTCAATTCAGCCTTTATGAGCTTTTTAAATCGCCTATTGGCATGGGCGGCGACACCCATATCAGCACGATCTTTATTCTTCACATTTTCATCTGCATCAATAAGTTGAGTACCACTTCTAACTGAGCTATTAATTGTAGCCACGGTACTCTTGAATTTTTTCTTAACCTTGGTTCTAGCACGGCCGGCAGATTTGGATAGAAAACTAGGGGCTTTATCTTGCAATAAAAGATCAGGTATTTTTCCAAGAAATACACATTTTGAATGCTCACAGATAGTCTCGGGATCAGAATATGCCAAACGAAATGCCACGAAGGAAGTTTTGGGAAGTCGTATTTGTGGAGAATCTTTTGTATCATGCAAAGATGTCTGAGACATTATATTCCCTCGAGTTATGGCAAAAGGACATAGTATGGTGGGTCAGTTATTGGGCCAAGCGGCAATTCGTTTCAAATATAAGCTTCTGTTGACGCCTGGGGTCTTTTATATTGTGATTATTAAAATTGATAGATTAGGGCTATCGTAGTTTCGGCTCAATTTTAATTTTCTGTTTTCTCTGTCATTTTATGTTGCTTTTTAAGCGCAAAAAAAAAAAAAAAAAAACAATATAAAGGAAGTGACAGCTGCAGCTTCAGCCCCTACGTTCCATCACAAATTTGAATAATTTATGAAAAAAACTGCTCTGTTTTTAATTAATTTTTAATTAATTTATTTATAAACTAAGATACTGAATAGAAGGTTTTGGTAAGGCAAAACATAGTACTACTTAATAACGCTATAATCGAAGGCTTGAACTAAGCTTTAAGTGACAAGACATTCACAATTATGAGAGAATAATGTCTAAATTATGTCTTCGTCATTTATTCCGACTGAAATACCTTCAGGATTCATGTTTTCTGGGGGAGAGATACTGGGGACGGCTTCGAGAGCGATGTAGACCAAACCTATGATGAAAATTAATAAAGCTGCAAGAGTTCTAAATATACTCGACAAGTTTATGCTGGTAGCAAGAAAGGTATAAACTAATTGGTTAGTAGAGGCTAGTCACGAGGAGCTGATGTTTTGATACGTACATATACCGCGGCCAATGAAAGAAAATAAGAAGGATGCATAGGTGTAAGCTTCTGATGGAACTTTGAATTCTGTAGTACAATTGTTAGTAACACAAGGTTTGAAAAAGTATAATTGCAAATAATAGACATACCAAGAAGACCAATACCCGAACCAAAGGCTATTATATAGAGGGCCACAATAAACTATTGAGGAGTTAGTAATTTAATGTTTGATTAAAATCATATCATCATTGTTAACGTACAGAGTGGCTAGAACGATAGTTTGTTAGTAATGTCAATCTTAATGGTAATTCTCCCGTTGGTTTAAAAATACATACAATCCACTGAATAATTGCGAAATACCAGAGATAACCTAATAATCAAATAATTGTTAGTATCACTTCATATGGGTTTATATTTAAACACCTGGCCAGTTAGAGGTACGTACAGATAAGCCTGCCACAGTAAGATTCGCGATTTTAAAAGCACCGTTCAAGTCCAGTCCACTAATAGAGTCGAGGTTCACCATTTTAAAAGACTAAATTAACCGATGTTATTGCAATTGCAAAAATTGACTTTCCAATATTACTATAATTATCTTGATATGTGTTTTTTGGTCACTCACATTACTACTATCCCTAATCGAGAAATGTTTCTGGAGTGTAGAAAAAAGGTCGTGTCGGTTCACAATTATGGCACCAAAATAAACCCCACCGGCCTTATCCAAAAGGTTGCAAATTTTTATCACCAGTCTCGAGGAACATCCTGCCACCGCGTAGAGACGACTATATTTGGGCTTTTCGAGTCAAGATTATTTCGGCTCTGGTTCCGTTGTTTGATGAATTTTTGTTATAAATTGTGAAAATTTACATTAAATTGTAATTTTTGAAAAGAACATGTATGGCACCAAGTGATATGCTTAGCCAAGACTACACACATTTCAAAAATATTCATCTTAAAAGAGTTAGCTCATAGTAACAGAGAACTTAAAGCGAATTTAATTACTCTAAACACCACTTTCATATCTCTTTTCATACTTCTTCCATGATCGCACTGCCAGTGCTCGACCAGCCAGTGTACATGCTAGTTCATTATATCGCCAGTTGTCATACCGCAGAACAGTTTGCAAATGCAGAGTTGGATACAAAGCCTGAGGAGGGAAACAGGTTCATGGTCTCATCAGGACTCTGTACCTTCAGCTTTAAGCAGCCATCGAGATGCGCTTTTGAATACACACTCATCATATATATACACAATACTACTAAATAACTGAGGATAGATGTGCCCATCTTAGGATCACAGCATTCTAGTGTGAGGAATAAAGGAACAAACGAAAAATGCACAAAAAGCGATTATGAATACACATGACAAATGCGGGTGTAAAAATTTGCCTCAGTGTCCATCAGTTGGGGCGTTTGGCGCACTTGCGCTGATCACCGCCTCATCAGATTTCCAAGTGTATGAGAGTTCGACTCTCGGTTGCGGATTTAGCTCAGTTGGGAGAGCGTCAGACTGAAGTTCAAACTCCAGTCACAGTTAATCTGAAGGTCCTGTGTTCGATCCACAGAATTCGCAAATACTTTTTTTTTATACGTTTCTTTCTTTTTATTCGGTATCATCGTGGCCACTTCTAGTACGATTGACCGGTGATTTCCTTTCTTTTTGTTTGTCGGAATCAATCAATCAAAGATTAATTTCAAGGAGTTTAGGTAAAAATACTGCATCTTGGACGGTTGTGGACGGACCGTCGCACCGTTTATTTTTGATTTCATTCTTTTTTTCCTTCCTCCTTAAATTTTTTTTTTCACTGTGACAATTTTGTTCGTATTTTCTTTTCTTTTTTTTGTTTGTTAGTTCGCTTATCCGGAAACGCTCCAATATCAATATCAACGACTTGGTGAATCGATAATTGAGATTCACGAAAAGAGTGGACGAGTAGAGACTAACACTGGGATTTTTTTTTGTTAAATTCAATACTTTCTGCTAAAGACTCTATCGCGAACATGAGTGACTCGTCTCTACTCAAAACGGAGTCGGCTCTGCCAACCAGTCAAGCTCCCGAGATATCGAATAATGCCATTGACGACTCAGTTGCAGATAAGAAAGATCCAGGTGCGGCGAAAACCAAGTTTAAAAGAAACTATCGAGCATGCCTCAATTGTAGACTTCGAAAAGTCAAGTGTGATCTAGGCTCGGTGGATAATCCAAGAGAAGGTAAATGTGCCCGTTGCTTACGAGAACGCAGAGATTGTACGTTTGTGAAGTCCAAAAGAGGCGGATCCACCAATGTCATCAATGGCAAGAAGAAACGACAAAGTGTTTCTGGTTCTGGGTCTGATACCCCGTCCCCACCAGTGCAAACTTTAGAACATGGCCCTCATCGAGTCCCTCCTGCTTTGGCAGTATCCCAAACCAGTTCTGTAACCTTACCCCCTGTTAATAAAATCATATCTGATAACGACAAAATATCCAGCTCGAGATCCACCCAAAGTCCCTATGATTCACGTGGTTATAGCTCTCAAGCATTACCATCTTTGGAAAGATCGGATACCTATGGTGTCGCTCAAGATATACCCAGTAATAGCCAATATCTTGACTCTACGAATAGAAGAGCTCCATACCCTAACTTTGACAATAACCTTAATAGTGTTGCTAAACATGAAGGCAGTAATAACGGTAACAGTACCGCAAATGAAAGTGTCGGTGGAAACCACTTCTCCACAATGGAAGGGGCGCTAGTATTTCTTGCTAAAGCGGCCGGTACTATTGCTAAAGCAGACGAGCGTGATCATATTGATGCTCGTAAAAAACACGAACAATTGGAAGCCAAAAGTAGAAGTGCTTCAGTACATGATTCAGGTACCTCGCATGTCACTCAAGGTGAACGACTTTCGAACTTGCTAAATAAAAGTGAATTATCACTTGATTCTTCATCTGCTTCATCTCCTTCCAATAGCACTTTAGGTTTCCAAAGTACTTCCAAACCTCCAATATCAGTAGCTTCTTCCATCCCAGCCTACATTAATAAACCAGTAAATAAAAATAAACGAATGACAGTCCCGGCTGCCGAGTCAGGTGAAGTTGTCAGACCCCGAGGAACCACAAACTTATCAGATATTGATTATATCGGCGGGCCCAACAGTATCTTAAGTACCACAGAAGCCGAAAAACTTATTCATTTATTTTTCACAACCATGCATCCATTTTTCCCACATATCCCCCAATTCTTACATTCCCCTAAAGTATTACCCGGTTATCCCATACTTTTATGTGCAATATTAACCATTTCTGCTCGTTATCATCCTTTCGAAAACAACGAGAGTACCCTAGGTGGGCCTAATGGGGTTCCAAGAAATATAGAAGTGCATGACAGATTATGGTTATATGTCCAAAGATTAATTTCTCAAACAGTCTGGGCCGAAGCCAGTACAAGATCAATTGGAACAGTTTTTGCGTTCTTACTTTTCACCGAATGGAACCCAAGAGCCATTCATTGGCGATGGGATGATTACGCCAACAAAGCTGATGACAATCTTCAACAAGGAAATGGAAGTGGATCAGACGAACCTACTGGATTAGGCGCCATGAGAAGATCCTACAGAATGTCTTGGATGCTTATTGGTTCGGCAGTAAGATTGGCCCAAGATATTGGCTTTATGGAAATCAGCTCAAAAACCTTTTTGGCAACTCATATTGCCGAAATTAATAGTGTCATGAATATAAGTCGCCGATCAATGCTTGCAAATTCCTTATCAGAAGTCGATTTAGACGAAGAAGATATAACAGAAGAAGATATGGAGCAAGGCGAAGACGATGATTATAAGATTCTACACATGAGTGAAGAGGGTTTAAAGAAGCTCTCAAGTGAGCACGTTTTGAAATTTACCAGAACACAGAAGGCAAAAATTGAATTATTGCAAATCATATCATTGGGTCATGAGGCACTATATGGTTATAAAGCACAATTGGGTAGTCTCTCCCAAAGACAGAACCTTTCTGTATTAAACATTATAAGTCCTCTTATTAACATTTGGGGCTCAAAATATAAGGACTTTTTAGTTCCTTCAAGTAGTAAAATTTTGAGAAATGTGTCAAATTTGCAAAGCCATTTAGAAAACCCTAGTTCAAAGTTATCAAAGGAATTGAGTAATTTCCTTGAAAACGAATCATTCATTTTTGAATTTAATTATACAAAACTATACATCTACTCATTAGCTTTGAGTCCTTCACCAAAAGTCTTAAAAGATTTGAAAAGTAAGAAAATTAATCTTAAATTAGATGAACTTTCTAAAAGTGCCAAATATATTGAACAGGCATTCAGTGCTGCAAATGAGATGCTTCTTGTTGCTCATAGGGTCCATAAGTTGAAGCTTTTGAGATTTATGCCTGTTAGATGGTTGACCCGAATTGTTAGAGCCGTTGCTTTTATTGTCAAGTGTTACCTTACTATCACTGCTCATAAATCTTCATCCACTACTGAAAATAGTAACAATTCGGCATCCAGCTTTGATAGCTTTGACTCTACTATTTTATCATTATCCTTAATCTCAATCGATGAAATAGTCCAAAGTATTCAAAGGGCAGCCATTACTTTGAGAGATTGCTCGCCGGATGAACTACATTTATGTACAAGGTATTCTAATGTCTTAATGTACTTATGCTCTGAAATGAAGACTAAAGCCAAGTATTCTAATAACGAAGAATATTATAGCAGATACCAGAACCTGAATAGACCCACCAAAAGGCAGAAACACAACGAGCACAGACATGTCGATGCGTCAGCCTCAACAGAAACTTTAGGTAAGTCACAAGAATCAAGTACCAGAGGGCTTAATAATTATGAATTCCAAGATGCACAACGATTCCCAGAGACTCAAAGACTAAACAAAGATCCGCAGCTTGATAGTATCCAACAACCACAAGTTGCCCAATTTATTCAGACACAGCAATCACAGGATATTAACTCCCCACCTCCACCACCACCTCCTACGAGATCATCTGAGCCAGTCACCACTGCAGCGCATTCTCTAAGTTATAATTTCGACTCCAGCCCTGCTCCAAACAATCAAGCTGGTGTATCTACAGTCCAATCCGGTACCAATTCAAATATCGACTCACCCTTGAACAATTTGGTTGGAGATAGTGAAGTGATGGATTGGTTTGTTAACAATAGAAACATAGGTCTCGATTTCGTGGGACCATGGACAGAAATGATTGAACAGCAATTGAACTCGGATGTTCAGTTCAATTTTGATGATGCAATTCATGACTAAATCCACTACAAATATATATAACTTAACTCATAAAATAAACATAGTTCAGATTGTATTAGAAACAGAGCATAATCATAAGCAAAATATACATCGTAAAAAAAAAAAAATAAAATAAAAAGGCAAAAAAATAAACTTTTAGAAACTCATAAAATCATTATCGCTTAATTGGAGCGTTATGTCTTTGCTTATATATATAGGAAGGATGAGGAATATATAGTCCTGTTGTGATCACGATGGACCTATGGAATTCATAGTTTTAACTTTAGATCTTTCTGTACCATATATATGAATAGGTAAACCTCTAAAATTATCCCAACTTTGAATAGTGTTGATCATTGAACATAGTAAGTTTCTCGATTGTTCACTAAGCGTGTCAATCTTGGAGTTATTGAAAAACCCATACTCTTTCAAGAACCTAGGGTCGTGAGAGGCATCCATAAAAGGATTGAAGAACTCATTACCTAAATCATTTCCACCATTACCATCTGCCACTTTCTTTGAACAGAATTCCTGAATATCTGCATCTAAATTGTAGGGAAAGCCAATTTCCGGGATACTGTTTAAAGCTTCGTATACCATAGCCAATTTTTTCATACAATTTTGGGCATTAATATTATTGTTTTTAGCCATGAATGACAAGAGAGCCAATCCTCTTTCAACCAGATCACCATTAGGTCTACCAGCACAAGATACCATGATGCAAAATGATAATGCTGCAAATAAATGCTGACTATCCCAAAACCCAAGAGTAAATAATTTATTAAACTCATAGAATTTGAGCATTATTTCTATTGTGGATAGAGCTGCCAGTAAACCTTTTGCAATTGCCAGTTCCACTTCTTCAATATTTTCAATTAAGGATGCAGAATTCACGTTAAACACGAGTGACAAGAGAGGTTTGGTAATAAGGATAATTAACTGGTGGTGCCTGAGAAATAAATTTCCGATGTTTCTCTCATGTGGTTCTATAACATTATATGATTTATAAGGCATTAAAATAGGCACCTCGAAGTTTGTGATCAAATCATTCAAGCATTGAAGGATATTTTTGATTAGTAGTTTTTGATTGAATTGATCCGTGTTAATGTAATTGATTGAGAATGTTCTGATATTTGGTCCATAAATTATCTTGATGAATTTTGCAATATATTTAATGAGATGAACATTTACTTCCAATATTTCACTGTTAAATTCATCACCCAAATCGGTAGCACCATTTTCTATTGGGAGATCAACGTCTGTATCGGTATATTCAATATGCACCGGCATATTCATTTTGGCTGCCCAAACAGTATCAATGACAAAAATTGTCCACCACAATCTTTTAGATTTTTCATCATTAATTTTCTGCGAGAATTTTGCAGCGTCATCTTTGAAAGCTGGTAATTCCCTTTGGCGATGGTATCCATTGGCCACTGCTGATCTAACGGCAATACCAAAATAATTATACACAGTATTATATCGGTTAAGATTGGCGGAGTAAAGGGCCAATAGAAGGGCACTTTGTATAAACTGGAAAGTTATTTCCTCCTGTGTCAAACGGAATAATTGGGCTGCCAATAGATAATAGTCTATTCCAGGAATTTTTTGTTTAATTTTGACAGGCTGATCATTTGATGACGGAGTGCTTGGGGAAGTAGTACTCACATTGTATAATTGTTCACCAAAGGCTATAATAATAAATAAATAGCATAAAGATATCGAAGGTATTCTTTTAGCTAGCATTGAGACCCAAGTTTGTTCATCCGTGTGGGAACGTTGATCGAATATCGAATAAACATCGGCCACAAGGTTGGATAAATCATTCAATTCGATAAGATAAAATTCAGAAGAATAAGTATTGTAAACTTTATTTATAAGATATAATGCATACTCTTTTTCAGGAAGTCTATGACCACATAAATTAAGAAATTTAAATTGTAAAGAATCATTTTCGATATCCGGTAGAAGATAACTTTCTTCACTATAGTGGCCGAATAGAGCCGGTTCATTAGCAAAAGTTTTATCAACTATACGATCCTGAATGAAAGCATGATCCCCCGAGCTCTTAAGAGCCTTGGGAATAGAATTCATCGAAGGAGGTAATTGTCGAGATAACATCTGATCATGATGGGGGGATGCATGAGGGGGAGCTTGATAATCGTAATTAATATTGAAGTTTTGGGACAGATGATCGAGTGAATTGGCAGTGGTTGGAGTCAGGTCGGCCTTATTATCCGAGGTAGAAGATATAGATGAAGAAAGGGGTAGATTATTACTTTTCACAATGGACTCTAGATACCCGACTCGATCGTGAAGTTTATTAAGATCGCTTTCCATAATGACAATTTTCCGATCTCGATTTGGGTAGACACAAGCATCTTCTTTATTGACACTCTTACAGTTTGCACATGCTGGTTTTTCTCCAGAACATCGAATCTTCGATAGCTTACACCTAGTGCAAGCGTAATGCGTCCTACCAAATACCTTCAACGGTTTTGGCTTTTCAATACCGCCCATGACTGGATGCGGGTCAAGTAGAAGTAGGAGACGGGAAACGTTTTGGGAATGGAGATCCTTCTTACAAATAAGTTGTGAAAGATGTCAAAAAATGAAGAGGCCAAAGGAAGTTTTTTTTTTTTTCTGTTACCCTCTTGATATTTTCTTTATTTTATTTTATTTTTTCTGTTTCTATTTTGTCTTTTCTTTTTTTATTTTTTTTTTCTTCGGTCACAGATGTAGGACTTGATGTGCCGAGGCAGTAATCTTGTATGGAAAAATAAGAATAAGGACTATTGTTCAAAGTCTTCCAGGAATGCCAGACCAAGACTCTTTGTCTTGGGAAATGAAGTAGGAAAGTAAAAAAAAAAAATAAAGAAAAAGCTGAATCGCTAGAGTAGTTGTAATTTTGTGAAGAAAAAAAAAAAAGAAAATAAAAACTAATTATCACAACTTCATGGATGGGTCGATAAACTGGCTGAGAAAATTCAGATCAAGGGGGTTGTGGACGTTAGAAATGGAAAACTGGAAAAACTATGCGGGATAGGCACTAATGGCTCGGTTTTGTTCGTTTCGGATTGTTTTTTGCTTTAATTCTGTCGTGTCAATGTATGGTGAACAAAACCCTAATAACAGAACGGTATTTTTTTGCTTGTTCCTTTTTTTTTTTGTGATTTGAGTTGGGAAGGGCCCCAAAACAAAGATCCGTACCTTACACGTTAAATCACACCAGACAAAACAATCAAGAGGCAGCAGCGGCTACCGTTCGAATAGACAACGAACGAAGGAGGACACACGGACGGTGCCAGTATACGGGATTCCGGGTGTCAAAAGCAAGGAGCAAAGAAAGTGTTTTGAAATAACACGGATAGGTTTGTTGATGGTATATGGATCTTTGTTGTAAAAAAAGAACAATCACTTTGTGATATAGACGCCAGACAGGTGAGAACGATGACTGCACGATGTTGCCCGATAATGTAACCCACCAGTTAAACGGGTGGAAATTGAGTTACTGGATGATTGGAGGTGGGACGTACTATCCAATAGGTCTATCAAGTTACTTATGATGATGGGATGGAAGTTGACGGCAGAAATAACGAGTAGTGAGAGGAGGCTTTGCTTTAGATGGATCCTCAAAGTAGAAATTAATACTGAGTGCGCCATTCCTCTGGAAGAAAAAAGGAGGACCCTTCGAGATCTGCAAAACCTTAACTTCGGAAAATACAATGATTTGTCCACTTGTTCTACAGGAATTTATATTCATAAATCATTTTTTTTTTTATTAGCTATATACATATAATTCTATGAAACAAAAGTAATGAACCGAAACTTTTTACGTGGGGTGTTTTTTTATATTATTTTTTATATTTATGTTAAACCAAGCGAGGGAAGTGAATTTAGTTACTGCTAGAACCAGCTTTGAAGATTTCAATCTTAGCCTTGGATTTGTTCTTAGCGGTGACAATACAGTAGGAAGCACCTTCTTGCTTACCACTAGATGAACCCTTAACACCATTGTAACCGGTATCAGAAGGATCAATTTCACAATCCAAACCATCACAGCTACCTTCATCATCACAGGTGATTCTGATACCAAATTCGGGTTTCTTGTCTTTAAAGTCATCGATATATTTAGGGTTCCAGCCAATCTTGACAAAAGTTTCATCATTGTCGTCCATGTTGGCACCAGCAACGTAAGGAGCCCAGTTACCTTGGGCTTTGTCTTTGGAACCCCAAACACAACCATCATCAGTAGAAACACCAGGAGGATTGATGTAATAGTGAGCAGCACTACTAGCATAGTAGTCAGGACCAGGAACAGCTAATTTTTCTTCACTACCACCGTCAACATTGGTTGGGATCAACATATCTTCATCACCAGGTAACACGGTTTGACAGAAGGCAACTTGTTGTCCAGCCTTATTATCGGCCAGAACGGTACCTTTACCATCAACACAGTAATCTTTATCATCGAATGGTTTAGATACAGTACCATCTTCGTTACATTTCAAACCACCATTTTGAGATTTAGGATAGCTATAGGAATTGGCACTCTTATCCCATTGAGCCATCAACTTACCAGAGGGACAAGCATAAGGACAGTAGTTACCAGCGGTACACTTCTTATCTGGGGAGAAAGCCCAGCCACCGTTACCCTTATTTGGGGTAACAGAAACGAGCCCCTTACCTTTAGGGAAGTCACAGGTCTTACCATCTCTTTCCGAGAGAGGAGCTGCAAAAACAGTTAAAGCGAGAGTGGAGTAAGCTAAGAAATTAGAAAACAACATTGTATGTACTTTTTTTTTATTGCGAAAAAATTTAAAGAGAGCGAGAATGTATCTTGTTAAGTTGGAACTATAATAAGGAATGAATATAGTTAGGGAGATTAAGTGAATGTAAGGGTTAGGGGTGGTAAAGAAAGGACTGGTTGAAGTATTAATGAATGTATTAGTTTAATGTATAAAAATGTTTCAAGAAGATATTCTGGGGTAGAATACGAACCCTTTTTATATTTTTTTTTTCAACCACCATCAACCACCATCAAGAATTGAAAAAAAGAAATAAAGCAAGTATCAAGCAACCTATTAGTGATTGCATCTGGCCTAAAAGTTACTACAGTTTACTAAGTGGCGATGAAATACAGAAGGCAAAGGACAACAAAAGAAAACAAAACAAAAGAAAAGTGATTCAGTGTTGACCAAATCTAGAACATCGATATACACAGGGTTGCAAAGGCTTGCAAGCTCTAAAATATGTTAAAAGATGTCAAAATAGAAGAACAGAAAAAGAAAGAAATGGAAAAATAAATCAAAGGACAAAATTCGACTCGAGGTTCCAGACAAAATTTTTCACTCACTGAGCCACTCTTGATTGATGCAGCCAGATCTAACAGGAGCCTCAAGGCAACAACAAGAACGATTTATGCACACCATTAGACGTTGTATCTGTCGAACAAAGAGAAGTTGGACGAAAAGGGTTAAAAGAACAGGTCAATTTTTCCACCCGACAGAAAAAGAAAAGACATGAAACCAGGCTGACGGTGTGAAAAATTAGGTAGAGACACAAGCGAATGGAAAAAGAAATGGAACAAGAAAAGAAAAGAGTCGGAAAAAGAACCAACCTCGTAGTTCGAGCTTGTCGAATATTTCCCTTTTTGACTTGATAACATACATGAGCTTTATTGGGACTGAACCGCCAACTTTATTTTTCAATGTCAGCAACACAAGCCCCACTATAAGCACCAATAAAGCCTCCCGAAACCTTGATAACCCCACTAACCATGACTAAACTAGCTGCTTAGCACCCTGTTTTGTGGTCTACTTAGCACCATGCTTAGCATATTGCTTAGTTTTCTTACTATTTAGTTTGGATAATTTCCTCCATTGGCATGTATAGTATTCAAACATAATAATTGGCCACTTGCTGTTCATATTTCTCTATTTCAACCTCTCTGACAAACTCGACATCATTTGAAAAATTTTCAAGCTAGGATCAGACTTGTTTTCCGATACAGGAACCTGCGACATAAGTTCGTTTCTTTTCTATTTTTTTTCAGGTATTCACTTACATTTCTTCTTTTGTTTCTGTTATTTCTTTTTTTTCCTTTTTGGAACTCTTTCTAAGATCACGTGCTGGACCGTTGTCCACCTGATTCTGACTCTTCCAATAATCAAAGCCCTTTGTTTAGTGGTATGATTTAGATTCGATATAAAATAAGGTACTTTGATTGTGTTTGATCAAAATTTCAGTGTCGGGCCTTTCATATCATGGAATCGCCCCTTCAGGTCTACGAATCTATTAATTCAATGAATCTAGTTGTTTATGAATGCACCATATGGTGTCAGCTATCATAACACCCGTTTGTTGATCATAGGCACCTCATGAACTCCGTGCATCGCTTACGACATTGTAAAAGCTTAATCTATCGTTGAGATCTTTCTCCTTGAACAAGATGAGTGGACAATCGGAGCCGCCACCGACTTTCTTGCAGCTCTCTCACATGCCTGCTGCATAAACAATTGCTATACTCTACTCCTTCTGCTCTCACCTAATCATAGTGGATCAGAGAACACTACTGATAAATAGACTGGGGCTGTAAGGATAAATTAGGTTCGTACGATTTTGAGCACATTGCAAAAGAAACGGCAGCGAAAAAAAAAAAGCAACAAAAAAAAAAGAAAAGAAAAAGAAACGAAGAGGTAAAAAATCTAGTTGCAACTGAGCAGTTCTAGATCGACGGATTTAGAGGTACGAACTAACCAATGTGCCTGTCAAAATTGACCACTTACACAACTTATTATGTGTTTGCTATTAAGATTGATATAGAGAGCCTTCTCGTGGACGTAGAGTGTATGATGAAAGAAACAAAAGTCTGGTTAGTCATTTGGCTGGAACGGTGTGTTGCTGTTATCGAATAGGGAAGAACGTTCGACAGTTGATCAACGAGGTAATCAGTGAGCGAAAAAATACCTGAGTGAGGTGATACCTGAGTGAGGTGATACCTGAGTGAGGTAGTAATACATGAATGAGGTAATACATGAAAGAGGTAATACATGTGAGGTAATAGATGAAGTTACGAATACTCTAAAGCTATTGCAGTAATGATTATAGCTTTGAATAGGATACTACCGTATTGTTTCTTGTTGATCACAGCTCTTGAATTGGTAAGGATTGGTAGCTCAATGTCTCACCCGTGCTGCCTCAAGAGTGGTCGCTGACTATTTCACATCTTTCCTTTCCTTATTATGCTAGTACTTCAACCCAGGTTTATTTGTGCTGTTGATTTCGGATGCTTGCACGACTTTTTTTTTTTCACGCGTAGTAATCTGAGATCTTTCTTTTTTTTATGAGACTGAAGATGACTTCATGGGCATCACTGTAGCCAACGGTTTATTATCCTATATCCCAGATGGCCAGTTATAGCTCAATTGCAGACCAGGTCAGAACAAACCTTGTGCATTACAATCTTTGGACAGAGGTTGAGGAACATACTTTGGCGCTTCCTTCTTCCCCGCCTCAACCAGATTATAAATTACTATCAGGACTACCCCCAAGTAAATTAGATTCAAATGATTTAGACAATTCACGGGAGTGGATACTTCCTAAGTCAATGGCTCAGAATGCTGGACTAACATTATCTGAGATTGACAGTTGGTTTGTGGCCATTTCTCAATTACCAGGCAATAACAACATGCGTCCAAAGCGTGTCACCGTTGGTCTTGTCAATGATGATGGTACTGTAGTGTACTACTTTATCCATGATGGAGTGGTGAAACCTCGCCAGAATTAATATAACTTACGACTTGATACGACCTAATGCATGATTTTACAAAAAAAAACTGTAATAAATTATTCTATTAATGAAATATATTGTAGTGTTACAAAAAATAAATAATGCCAAAATTTTCCATCAAATGATGGATACATGAAAGAATTGAATATCAAATGCCATATAATCTTTGAAGTGAACCCATGCCTGCTATCGTTTTTCAAATTTACGAAACTTATCGGGTGAAAGCAGTCGCATGAATTTTTCGGGGGACTTCAGTCTCAGTCTTTTGATATCAACGTCCGATAATCTCATAGCTAAGCTAGGTCTTCTTCTCGAGCCGGAGGATCCAACCATTGGCTCCTGATGGGGACGACGTGCTCGAAATCCATAGTAATCCTCTTCACCAGAACTAAGTCCAGTACCAAATTCTGCCCCACGATTTTCTTCCAGTGAGATCGGCTCATCCTCATGGTCTTCTCCTCGTTCCTCGTAATTTGTTCCTTCGATATCTTCTCCTAAATAGTGTAAACCAGGAACTTTGATTGATAGTCCTTTAAGTCCGTCCTCTTCGTCATCTTCAAGATCAGTAAGGTACCCACTGCTCGGTCTACGTACCGATGCAGAATCCGTTGGAGAGCGACTAAGTGCTAATTTTCTCTTCACCACCGAGCCGGTACTGCTGGCAGCACTCAAATTTCGTTGTTTGAATTGATTAATTGATCCGCCTGACCAGAAGGCAACCACTTCATCACTATTATCATTGGTGGAAGATTCTTCCGAAGATTCGTTTCTAGGCACGTTTTGTGCCATTTTAACCGGGTTAATAACCGACTCACCAGAATTTGAAAGTCCAATATGTGTATATGGTGAAAAGACCTGTCCAGAATATGGATATACGGCTTTCCCAGGACTATCATTGGGGCTATCTACGTCATAATCATTACCATCCATATTATGGTAGTTATTACTACTACCATCGTCTTCTAAATCACTGGTACTGTAAAACATGTCACTGGTATAATATCGAGAATCGGATTTGCTGGAATACCTTCTTCCTCGCGAAGTGGGTTCCAATAAATCCCCGTAGCCATTATCAGAACTATATTTTCTCGAATTGAAACTTCTTCTAGGGGCCAGACGGTCTTTAGTGTCGCTTGTATCTAAATTTCGCTGGAAAAAATAAGACAATTTATCAAATTCAATCATGAATGTAAGTAAATCATGTTCTTTAATCAACCCTTTGCTAAATTTAAACTCTTCATAGAGATCAATGATCTTGTTCACATCCGGATAATTACTGGCTTTCAGATCCAACTTGAGAAATTGGATCATAGAGATGATAAGTTCTCTAAATGAAAAATACTTGGGAACGTCCACATGGGTCAAGATCCTACCATCTATTCTAAACTTATCCCCCATACTTCTGATCACATCCTCATAACAAGCGTTTGGAGGTAACAATGTCCCTTCTCCAGTCAGGCTTTTATTTCTCTTCTGAACGTATTCTGGAGGGGCCATACCAGGATGATTAATTATCACCTCTTTGTCATGCAATGGTCCTGCCTTAACCTTGACATCCAAAAGACATTCCATGAGTTTTTTGTCAATACATGTACAAACATCCTTGGGTAGATCTCCATAAAAAGGTATATATACCGATTTTGAAGGTATATCATTAAGTGACATTCTATTTTGAAAGAGTCTCAGGAAATATAATATTACGGAAGCCAATAGGAAAACAACACACACAATAATCACAATAAAGAGCTTGACCCCCGATGAAGAGGTCCCCAATGTCTGAATAATAACGTCGATAGGTGTGACAGCTACAAACGCAACTGTCAAAATAGTGAATATAAATAAAGAAATTGAATAAAGCCACCGGAAAACTCGTTGTGGCAAACGAAATGATATAAAATTTTGCTTAGGAGCTAGATGGGACACATCATCGATATACCTTGGTAAATGCAATTGGGAGTTATTCATAACAGATGACGGCGATGCCGACATACCATTACTAGAGCCTCTGGATGTAATAATGGATTCATCTTGTCTGGGGGAAAGCCCCGACGTGAACGCCTGATCGAGGTTCTGTCGTATACTCATGCTGGTTTATAAATGTCTTGGAAGTTGTCCTCTGTCATATAGATGCAATATTGGATATCATGGATAGTATGGAGAATTTGTCATTTGAATAATCAGGCTTTAATTGAAATTAACATCACTCTTTGACTATTATTATTTTTTTTTTTTTTGCTCTATTTGTATCTATTCTTTTTTTTTTTTGTTTGTTTGTTTCGGAACAAAGAGACAAGTTTCCTGCATAAGACACTGTGCCCTAACATACAAATACTACAATCGATGTAACAACTTCATACCTTTGTTTTATTTATTTGGTATTTAGTACACTAGTAACGTACTGCGTTAAGTTAATATACACTAGTTTACACTACAGGATTAAAGTTGACGACTTTGACTTTAATTACTGGAACTGCTGCCATCACCGTTGTCGGGATTATTAGGGGGAAGACTAGCATTCGACAAAGCAGGCGAAGAAGTATTTGAGTTGGCAGAACTTGTCATACTGTTGTTCATTCTTTGCTGCTGTTGCTGTTGCTTTTGGATAAGAAGTCTCTTTCTTTCCTCATATTGTAATTTGGTGAGACTTTGGGCATCAAGTGGTACTCCAGGAGTCCCAACGGGACTTCCCACCATGGGAGAAGAGGGGGTATGTTGACCCAGTGCTTGTCCAGAAGAAAGCTTACGCTGTCCCTGGGTAAGCGTCTGAGTTTGGAATTGAGGCGAATTGGTTTGTGCTAATGACTGCAGCTGAGATGACTGTTTCTGTTGCTGTTGGAGAACCTGTTGTTGAAGGGCTTGCTGTTGGGCCTTTTTAGCAGCCGTCAACATCTGAAGTTGACTTCTCTCTTGTGGAGTCAATGATGCAATTTGCTGTTGTCTCTGCTGGGTAGTCATAGCCTGTGTTCTTTGACCAGGACGCTGTTGCATTCCCATATTTGATTGTTGCACAGCGTTGTTCCCTCCCTGAGGCCTCACCTGCTGCTGCTGTTGCTGTTGTTGTTGTTGAGCTAAACGGTTTTGCTGTTGTTGCTGATTGAGCCTATTCTGTTGTTGTTGTTGGATATTTGCCAAATATGTGGCAGCTAATCTGGTAACTTGTTCCTTGGTTAAATTAGGATTCTTCGTTTGAATGGAGTTGATAATAGCTGAAACTTGGGCTGGAGCAAATTGGATTCTAGCCTTGGGACCTTGTGCAGGTCTCCCTTGGGCAATCTGAGCACCACCTTGTTGCTGAGGATTAGACAGTTGTTGTTGAAGAGCTGAAGGTCCTGCTTGTGGAGAGGGCTGCCCTTGTGATTGACCAACTGCACGGGGAACAGAATTTTGAGCTGCTGATTGACCCTGAGGAAGTGCCCCTCCTGCATTCATGGGCTTTCTATTCTGATACTGGTTTTGAAGCATGGAATTAGTGCCTTGTCCAGAATTGATAGCGGCAGCTTTTGCAGCTTGATTTTGTTGTTGTTGCATCAACCTCCTTTGCTTCTGAATCTGTAGTAATTGTTGAATTTGCTCAGGAGTGTATGGTGTACCGTTAGGAGTTGTAGGTCTTTTAACCAATCCTTGTGCAATAGCCTGCTGTCTCAATTGCTGCTGTTGTTGCTGCTGTTGAGGAGTAAGTTGTTGGGTCTGAGGTTGAAGTTGAGGCGATGGAGAACCAGCCGGCACAGAACCCAGTGAGGGCCGAGATACCCGTTGTGCTTGCCCAGACATCGAATTTGGACCAGCACCTGAATGGGAAATGGTGGGACTGGGGCGGCCGGGTCCAGAGTTGGAGCTAGTGCCAGACACTGGCCCAGCAGCAGAACCAGGCCCAGGGCTGCCAGATTGTGGTCTTGATATAGGTTGATTGAGAATGGCAGCTCTTTGTTGAGGTGTGAGGTTAGCATGCGACATTACCGATTGCTGAGCACCTCCCCCTTGTGCTAACATGTTTTGGTTTAGTTGCGGTGATTGTCTGAGTTGTGCGTTTACAGGTTGTTGAGGTTGAGGTTGTGCTGCTTGTTGTTGTTGTTGCTGCTGCTGCTGCTGCTGTCTTTGCATATAATTTTGCGAAGCCCGGTTCTGTAATTGTTGACGCTGAGCTTGTTGCAGTTGCAGTTGCTGCTGCAGTTGTTGTTGTTGTTGTTGTTGTTGTTGTTGTTGTTGTTGTTGTTGTTGTTGCACTTGCGCGGGAACTTGTTGAGGTCCTTGAGGAACTTGAGCATTCGGTGGAATTTGCTGTTGTTGTTGTCTTTGCTGCTGTTGCTGAGCTTGTCTCTGTTGCTGTTGTTGTTGCTGTTGTCTCTGCTGTTGAGCCACTGCTGCCATCATTCTAGATCTGGTAGCTTGTTGGTTTAAGTAAGCTTCTTGGATAGACTTGTCTCTCTCGAACTTCAACCTAGATAATTCAGCTGGAGTGGGAACTCTATCAGCGCCTCGCTTAGCATTAGCATTGGAAGACATATTGGCTGCATTTTCTTTAGCAGTAGCTTTCCGTTGTGCAACTTTAGCCAGTTGCGCCTCTCTTTTTCTCATACTTTTTCTCATAGCATCAAACATCGAAGCCCACCTCAATCTTCTATGACCTCTTTGTATGGATTCGTTACCTACGCCTAAAGGAGAAATCCGTCTTTTTGTAGTCAGTTGAGCTCTGTGAGCTTGTTCTAACCATTGTTGTGCATGATATGCATATATACCCTTCATGTCCGAAAATTGAAACTTCTCATTTAGTTGGATATATCTTTCAAAACATTGCCAAGGGTTTCTTCTTTCTATGTTGGATTCATATTTTCTCAAAGTTGACGAAGTAGACAGTAAATGCTCTGAGATTAAATCCCAATTAAATGCAAATTCTGCAACGTAGTGAATCAAATACTTGTCATCTTGGGGCAACCAAATGGTGGGTGATCTGTATTCGATATTCTTAACCAAAGGAGGTTTAGGTGGCTTCAAATAATTGAAACGACGATGCGACTGAAAACCAAAGAGCCCCTTTTGGTATTCAGGAGGACCCAGTGATTTGCTCTTAGATGCAGAACTCGATTTTGAGTCTTTCAACACAATTTTATACCAATCATCATTATCTTCAAAGGGATGCAATAATCTCGAAATGGACACCATTGGTGATTCCTCTGGTTTGAGTGGTGGTGCTGAGACTTTGGTATTATCTTCATCATCGAACGCAGTGAACTTTGGCAAATTCTTAATAATCGACTGATCAAGTTTCTTCAAATCATTTAGGTTTGCATGGAGTTTAAAGATTCCATTCTCACCTCTTTTCTTACCTATATTATTCAAATCATCTCGGGTGAAAGTGGGTAAAGATGAGGGAGTTATTTCATCCTCGGGATTTGGTCTTGATAACAAAAGAGTGACATCAATGGAAGAAGTCTCGTCTTCTTCCTTGGTTGTGTTCTCCTCTTGAGGAGGTGGAATGACTTCGGGTTCTTGGCTTTCACTAGGGGCTTCCACCTGTTTTTCTTCCTCAGCCTCTGCGACTGCAGTTTCGGGATGAACGATATCCATTTGATCATTGAGTTGAGACTCAGATTCAGTTTTTGTTTCCACTTCCATTGCGTCCGTTTTTGGTTCTTCCAGTGGTTCAGTATCAAGATACTCAACGGAGCCATCAATATGAGTTATTGGTTTTCTTATGATACACATTACACGACCATATGTCCAGAAATCACTCACTGCTTGGGCCATAGCAACGGCACATGATTTTTTGTATTTCAATGACTCTTTGAAATCAGCAGCCATCCATTTACCTTCTTCTAGAACATGGTCCCAATGGTAAGTTCCGGTCTTCTTATTTTTTCTGTTATATAGGAATGGATCATAATGACGAACTGGTTGACGTAGCGACCACTTACTTTGTCTTTTCAATTCTTCAATTCTGGAATATAACACGGCTATTTTCCCTTCAAATAATGCCAGCTCAAAGTTGTCAGTCATAAGCGTCTTATGACATCCTGGAAGCAATTTTATTAAGGGTAATGTTTGAGTGAGATAATAAAGCTCGGCTAGAGAAGAGACACTATGGGTGCTGGTTGGATAATATTCAGGTGCCGATATAATTTCAAGATCAGTAATATCTCTTGCAAGAAATTCCTCAAGGTTTTCTTCGATGACCTGTTGTTGAGTTTTGAGTGACTTAACTGATGATTCTGTCTTAGGAATACGATTAGTAATGAATCTTGAAGGGGGACCAAATGTTCTTGGAACCTTGGACAGTCTTTGATCTATTCTTGGGTCAACTTCGGGTCTTCTTTTCAATGTGCTTGAAGTGGTCGAGCTGGATTGTGCACTGGTGATAGCTGGAAAAGGTGCAGCAGGTGTAGATACTGAGCCAGACACGGACCCAGATGTAGATGATGAACTTGAGGGGATTGGCAGGGGTAAGTTGGTCTGGGCACCTGTTGAAGGAACATGAGAAGCTTGTACTGGCTGCAGTTGCACCGGGACAGCTGGCGGGACAGAAGTTTTGACTTCTACTTGGGAAGATGATGGTTCAGTCACAACGACTGTAGGTGGACCCACTGGTTCTGCCAGCTTTGATGGTTGATTGGTTAAAACCTGTGAAGGAGACTTCGTACTTGGAACTTCTTGAATGGATGCAGAAGCTTCAGGTGAGACATTCGATTTTGATTCAGCAGCTGATATAGTGAGTTTCTCATCATTGTCATTTTCAATATGTGATTGTGCCTTGGCCACTGGTGGGGTAGTCACAGGAGTGGGTTGAGGGGGATGAAATAATTGAGATTTAATGGAATCCAATAGACTTTGTTTGAAGGTATTTTCATCTGTCACGGAGGGAATGAGGTCGGATTTAAATAGTTCTGGTGAATCAAGACTATTCTCTTCTAGAACTTTTGTAAGATCTTCATTATATTTATTGTCATCAATGATAAAGTTATCACTGGGGTTATCATTGAAAAGTGAAAATAATGGGTCAACACTAAGATGATACAACTCCAGAATTTTGACAGACCTTTCCTTGCGTAGCAGCTCAGAGTCTACCAGCATCGTTAATAAACGTGAGCAAGAAGACCGATATTGACAGATCTAACAGAACAACACTATAGTGAAAGTTGCAAGATAATTTGGATTATATTTGGTTATTGATAATACAGAGAATAAAAATCAAAATAAAAGTAATAAAGAAAAAAAAAAAAAAAAAAAAGGAGCTCACGTGAATGTCACGTTACACTCACGTGAGCATTAAAGCTGATTCATATCACAGTAAACCAAGCGCGAATGTCTCAAAATGAACTTATCTCAACATATTACTGTTATTTAGATGTATAAGACGGACCTCAGGTCTTCGTTTAAGTCAATTGTCATCTACACTTGATATATTGGATTGTGATTTATTGGGAGCACTCAAATTTGATAAATGCAGAAAACAATATCTGATTAGGAGATAATGTAGAGCAAATATTATGAACAAATTATTGATTTAAAAGTAAAACAAAAAAGTAAAATAATGTAATAAAATAAAAACAAGAGAATAGAACGGAAAATAGGGAAGTAAATCTACGAATTTACCTTAGCGGGGGTTGAAAGTCAAAGAGGACGAACTGAGAAAGAGCTGACAAAAAAGAAAAAAAAAAGAAATAAAGAAGCAGCTGCTAAATGATAAGCAGTCGGTCCTTTCTTTATGGTCTCATTTATCTTGTAATTCTTCTTCAAAAGACTCTCAGAACAAGATCTATATAGATAAAAACAGTTGATTAGAAAAAAAAAGAAGAGTGGTAATGTACAAAATGATGGAAATTGGTCTGATACTGTGATGAAGATCACAGAAACAAACTAACGTTTTGTTATTTGTAATTTCTTCACTTGTTCTTCCAAAGTTTTCAATTTAGTTTGCATTTCTTCTAAGTCTTGATTCAATCTATTTCTTTCGTTAACAATGTTGGTTTCCCATTGTCTAAATCTTTGTTCTTCAGCCTTAACTTGTTCAGTGAAGAATTTTTTAAGTGCATCTTCTTCTTCTTTGAATTTAGGATTATGTAATCTTCTTGGTTTCTTGACGGCCGCCTTTTTAACGACCTCACCATTTTCATTAGTTTCTTCGGTAGTAGTTGTTTCATCATCTTCATTGTTGGCACCACCACCCAATTTAATTGATCTATAAGTTTCGAAATGTATTTCATTGGTGGAAAGAACAAGATCCAACATATTAGTTCTAAGTAAAAGAGATCTTAATTTTTTAAAATCACAATGTTTATCATTTTCTACTTCAACTAGACCCCAAGGATATTTTCTACCTCTGACAAAATTACCGGGACTTATTTCATATTCATCTTCACTCCCAATAATGGCAAAAGGCATAGCTTCAATCAATTGTTTTGAATGTTCTGCACTGGCAGGATCATCTAACTCCAAAGGAGGAGTATAAATGTTGATATCTTGAGCTTCAATGATATCTCTTATTCTAGTTTTGAAAATATCTAATTCGTTTGGAGATAAAGTATCTGATTTAGCAATGACGGGGATTAAATTGACACGAGTAGATAATCTTTTCATAATTTCAATATCCAAAGGTTTTAAAGAATGGCCAGTAGGTCTGATGAAATAAAGACAAGCGTGAACTCTCAAGTCTTTCTTATCTGATCTAAGAGGTTGTTGTTCTTGTTTCATGTATGATTCATGTTGATCATCAATAAAATCAATGATAGGAGTCCAAGAGTCATGGTTATTAACGTTATTACCAAAGCCAGGAGTATCGATAATGTTTAATCTAATTTTGAAGTTTTTCTCTTCCAATATGGCTCTAACAATGTCGATATCCACGGTTTGATGAGGATTAGAAAATTTGTTATGTCTTTCACTTGGATCCTGGTGAATTTTCAATGATGATTGGAATAAGGTATTGATGAAAGTGGTTTTACCCAACCCACTTTCACCAGCAACCATTAAGGTGAACGTAGCACCTTGATTCGAGATGATTTTGTATCTATCATAAAATTAGTTAGTATGAACACGTTGATAATGATTGTCAGGCAAAAACAAAACAGAAAGAATAGCAAGACGTTACGTTACGCGCCGTATCCATTGATTTGAATTAATCGTAAATTACATACCTCTGGTTTGGCAAATTGGCAATTCCCACTGGTTCTGGCATTATGTGTAGATGTGTTGTATAGATGGAATCAGATGACTGAAGATCAAATCAGTAAACGTTGAAAAAGAAGGAATCAACGAAGAGCGTGAAAAAAAAAAAAAAAAAAGAAAAATCAACAAAAAGTAAAACAGGAAAAAAAAAAGGGGAGTGTGTTAAAAAGCGAGGTAATAAAACGCACAAGTCAAAATAACAAAATGATTAACGATAGTGTCAGTAGTACGTGTATCTTAAACGATAGAGAGATATATGATGTAGGATAAAATACGGTCGGCTGAAGATGTTTTTGTTGATAAAAAATCTGTATGTTTTGTTTCTTACTGTTTTTCTTTTTTTTGTTGTTAGCTTCTGGTTCTCTTTGTTTATTTGTTACTCGGTGTCGTTCTGGTTTGAAGCGCCTACTAACAAAACGAAAAATAAAAATAATACAAACATAAAATAAAAAGAGAAAAATATACATAAAGAAAATACACGCAGAAAATTTAAGTAAGATTTCAAAATATAAACATAGCTTTTAAGATTTGGCAGAATTTTTTGGTGAATGAACGAACAAAAATTAATTTAACCGAAGATGGGTATGGGTTTTCTCTGAATTGGGGTTTTTTACAGCTTAGAGTGGAATGTTTTACAGGTTTTGAACCAGTTACAATTTAGTTACGTGTTTTTTTTATTTTCGTTTTTTACCTCTTTCTGATTGTAAAATAGACTGGGCCAGACACAGAGCGAGGGGGGAGTCGTGTGATTGCACATTGACAAATGTCTGACAACTCCTTGTCCCCTTTGCTTTATTTTTTTTGTTTTCTTTCTTTTTTTTGTCTGATTTGTAGGACAGAGAGCAATTTGTCGAAAGAACTGAGGAAGGGGGCCGGGCGACCGAGTGAAAAGGATGGACGCAGGTGACACTGAGAAATAGCGTCAGGGATAAAGGCGAGGCGAAGTGACCAACGGAAGGGATGTCGGAACCTTCAAGCTGCAAGTCTTGTGTCTGACTCGTAGACCCACTCCCCGGTTGTCTATTCTTCTTGTTTTTCTTTTCTTTCATTTTGGCGAGGAATGCCTGGTCACTTACACGCCAATTTGTCGCTATCTCCACTGTCCACCTTCATATTGTGTTGTGAAATGTTTGCTTGCAGACACGTCTATGTGTGTGGAGGAGAAATTTTTACACTAACGAAGGGGGTGCTACGGTATGGTAGGGATAAAGGGAGGAAAATGTCTGGTGGTGTATTCAGACACCATTGCTGTGTCTGAATCGCATGAGGTCACTGCTCTCTGTGTCTGTGTCGGATGGGGTTTTTCGATTGTCCACAGTGGGTGTTGTTGTTCATGTTGCTTAGTTGTGGTGGGTGCTTGTAGTTCCCGTGTCTGTGTCGGAATGCTTGCTTTTGCTGCTGTTCTTGTTGTTCTTGTTGTTCTGGTTGTTCTTGTTGTTTTTATTGCGGTTGAATCGATATCTACCCATTTGATAGTGCAAGAGTCGGGTCTATCTTTATCCCCCTCGCCCACCCCCTCATTTTTCCGCCTTCCATCCCTTCTCTTGTGTTGTTGTTGTTGTTGTTGTTGTTGTTGTTGCTTATTGTAATCATATACACAATACAATTGGCTGACCCCATTAATCATCCATCGTATAAACACCTGGTTCAGTTGAACCAATAATCAACTACAATTACAACAACAACAACACAACAACTGCCGAAGGGCTAATTTGGGTGGGTTTTATGATTTCGTGTGTACATGTATGTAAGATACCTATGCATTTATATATAGGAAACTACACGTATATATACTGGGTTCTTTAACGAAAACGACTAATAATAATAAATTATTATTAGTTCATAATCTTTGATCTGTTCTCTTCGACGCCTTTACGCCATGTTTGTAACTCTATTACGATTAAACCCAATTGTACATGATTCAAACATTGTGGTCTTGTTGTGCTTAACGACCTTAATTTCCACGCTATCTTGGTAATTCTACTTGTTGTCTCTTCCCTTCAGAGTGATTTTTTCATATTAATAGACAGTTTCAAGTTCTTGTTGCTTTTTTCTGTTGCTTTTTCCTGTTGCTTTTTCACTTACAATTTTGCTCCCTTTTTTTGCAATTCTTTTTCCTTTTCTATTTTTTTATTTTTTTTTTTTTTGCTCTAGTTTGTCCCTATTTCATTTTGTATTATAATTTTTTTCATTATGGTCGGTTACAAATTGCTACTAGATGTTTGTGTAAGTATTGAAATACTCTTGTCAACGATAAATTTGCAATTGGCAACCTCACTTAAATAGTTTAACCGTAATTTAATTTATTCAGATGTTCGATGAGGTCTAACTCGGGGAGATCAAACCCATTGAAACATTTTTTTCACTCCTCAATTGAAAAGTGCTTAATTACTGTTACTAGGTCAAAAAAAAAATTAAATAAATACTAATATAATAGTAGTAAGGTAAATAAAAGTAATAAAGTAATAAGGTAAATAATAATAACAAGATAGTAATAAGTTAATAGTGAAAAATGTAGTAATAATATAGCAAGACAACCATGATTAGATACATAGACAAATTGTTAGCTTATTACCCTGATTTGAGTCATGAACTAATCACAGTAAGAGACAAAGAGAGAAGGGAAACAGGTAATAATAATAAGAATATAAAAAGGGCAATGGGGGGAGAAACTGAACAAAACTAATAAATCAAAATCAAATCAGTGTGGCATATATATATATAGTACATCTATACATATATAAAGGAAAATGTGAGGCTGGAAAAAGGATGGATTAATTAATAAAACAAGTTGTTAAAAAAAAAGATGTTTTTTTTTGTCATTTTTTTTATATTTCGTTTTGTAATACACATAAATCAACTATTAACTAATCTACTCTTCTTCAGGTTTTGGTTCGGAAGGTTGTTCTTCAGTTTGAGCAGGAGCTTCAGATAAATCGGTCCACAAAGTCAAGTTATCTCTCAATAATTGCATAATCAAGGTGGAGTCTTTATATGAATCTTCGGACAAGGTTTCCAAATCAGCAACAGCATCATCAAAAGCTTGTTTAGCCAAGTGACAAGCTCTATCAGGAGAGTTTAAGATTTCGTAGTAGAAAACAGAAAAGTTCAAAGCCAAACCTAATCTGATTGGGTGGGTTGGTGGTAATTCAGTAACAGCAACATCAGAAGCAGATTTATAAGCTTCTAAAGATAAGTCAGCAGCTTCTTTACGTTTTTCAGAAATGGCAAATTCAGCCAAGTAACGATGGTAATCACCCTTCATTTTATAGTAGAAAACCTTGGATTCACCGGTTTGAGCAGAAGAAATCAAGTGATCGGTTAAAACAGATAAGATATCCTCACAGATTTTAGATAATTCAGCTTCAATTTTAGAACGGTAATCACGAATCAAACTAACTTGTTGTTCATTACCTTTAGCTTCTTCTTTTTGTTCAATAGAAGAAACAATTCTCCAAGATGCACGACGAGCACCAATGACGTTTTTGTAGGCAACAGATAATAAATTACGTTCTTCAACCGATAATTCTTGACCAGAAGAGGCAACGGCCTTCATGTTTTCAACCATTTCTTCATAACGTTCAGCTTGTTCAGCTAATTTGGCAAGATAGACAGAATCTTCACGGGAGGCAGGCATTTTGTATGGGGTATGTGACTAGACGATAATTTTGTTAGTATACTGATCAATTGATTGATTGATGTAAAACAATGAAGAATGATGATGTTGATGTTGTTCAGAAATAAGTGTCGAAATAAAAAAAAAAATATCGAGTAAATTGATTAGAAAGAAAAAAAAAATTGAGAAAAAAAAAATGTAGCAAATTAAACAGTGTGTACACACTGGGCTTATTTCACTTGTAAAAAAAAGTAACAGAGTAAATCAATCAAATCGATTAAATAATCCCATGACTGATATCTTTTTCCCTACTCAATCAATTAACTGATGTGTTCTCAATTTATCATCAATGTGAATTGATGAACGATGCTTCCTCAAGACCCTTTATCAATCAAGCAACCCGAATAGGACGCATCATGCATTGCAAACACGCTTGAAACAATTCATCCAAGTTGATACATATATCTCCAGTAAATGGTCCAGGGAATTCCAGGTTATCAAGCCACAATGTACTTGACCATGGAGACGTGTAATTGACTTCAATGACTATTGTTCAGTTTCGAGAATAGCGCAAAAACAGAGTAAAGAAAAAAAAAAAAATGAATGACAGAAAACACGCCCAAAACACAGAAAAAAAAAAAAGTTGAGGTGTACCATTTTTTTTTTTTTTTGGCTGAATTGAGAGAAAACCAGAAAAATAGAGAGAGAACGTCAATGTTGTCCAAAATTAAGAAAAGGCAAAACAAAACAAGAAAAGTAAACAGGGTACCCATCTGGACGTGACACCATAGACATATACCAATTGGCAAGTAGTCAAAAGAAGAATAGAGAATGTAAATAGACAAGGGGAAAAACGTGAGAGAAAAAACAAAACAAGCGCTGGAAATGAAACTGTGACCCACATGCTCAAACTTGATTGATTCATTGATTCAAAGAACTCATGAGACACCATTAATTGATTGATTGATTTGGGAACAACAGAATGTCATCGTACTGGATCAGTTGTGACACAGGGAGAAAGAAAAATGAAAAGAATCCAACATTCGGCAATTCACGCTAACCGCCATCCAACAGTCAGCGATCCCGACAAACGCCAGGCAAACAACATGAATATCAAAACATCAATCGGATCATTTCTTCAGGAGAAAAAGAAGTGTACATACACTTATAGTTTAGGAAAGGTGGAGATAAATTAATTGTAAAAAAAAAAGGGTAAAGGAATAAAAAAATAGTTGTAAAAAAAAAAGAGTAAAATTGAAATCAAGTAGAAGTTCGATAAATTCTAATGAAGTGAGTAAACGGCAAAAGGCAAGACTATATAAGTTGAGAGAGAGAGACAGCGAGTGAGCCTGAAAACATAACTTTTCTGTAAGTCTGAAAAAAAAAAAAAAAAAGAACCAGAAAAAGAAACAGAAAAAAGAAAAGGAAAGAAATTATCCCAGACAAGAACAACCCTTCCCAATATGGTATACGAATCGGACACAGGACGTCTGCGAACCCAGACACAGCTGTAGAAACAGACACGGACACAGACACGAATACGGACACGGACACCGAGCCCCCAACTACAAATTAAAATAAACTAAAGAAAAAAAAAAAAAAAAAAAATCTGACACAACAAGTAGTACATAATAATATATCACCATATTATTATTATTACAATTCATTATTAAATATTTATATACTCATTCAAATATTGTTGTTGTTACCAATCTTTCCCCGAGGACATTCAAATTGTCGCGGGCCATACCAAATCTATTGTTATCTTTCGTTTTCCAAATTCATGCAAATTTTCTTTTAATCCTTTGGAATTGGCTTTCTTTTTTTTTTTTTTTTAACCCTCTTCTTCCGTTACCCTTTCGGATCTCTTAAACGTATCTCTCATATGAGCATATAATGGGATTTGTGTATTCTGTCTGGGTTTGAAAACTTTCGCACCTGACCCTGTTTTTTATCATGCACTACATTACTATGATAAATCTTATGAAATATCCACGAACTGTCGAGTTTCTTTTTTCCTTCTTTTTTCGTTCGATAAAAGACAGATTGGTTGTTTTGTTGTCAATAAGTGGCATGCACCTTTGAAAGGCGCCTATCCAGTCGGTGGCTTATTCTTTGTTCCGCCAATTGCCAGAATGTGTGTTAGTTTTCCTAATGTCTGTCGGTAGATATGGATAATTTCCTCGTAGACATGTATTTGTCGTAGACCCTCTTTGTGTGTCATATACAATCACGGATGCCAACTTTATACCTACCTCTCATATATATTATTCATGTAACCAAAGTTTGAAAACAAACGTAGAAGCAAATGTCGCGCTGTTGCAACGATCAAAAAAAAGTCGTGATGTCGCTCGATTGAAAACATCAACCAATTTTTAACGGTGGCAGCGAAAGCATAAATACGTCTACGATGGTGAACTTGTTGTAGTCGTATGATGACCATCGTCAAATCATCACCTGGGTTTTTGATTATTTCTACAGACGGCATTAAAGTCTAATTATTGAATTGGGAAAAGAACTATTTTAATTAACCTAAGAAATTGAAGTAGAAAGAAAATAACGTATGACAAGTTTTATACAAACGGAAACAGAAGAAAGAAGATATACAACAACAAAAAGAAAGAAAAGAAAACATGCTTTATGAATTACAAATGCCAGAAAAACAAGATAGAACGTAATGATACACCTTAATCCAATTGCATGGAATCTTCAACTCTTAAGATTTCGTTGTTAATCTTTAATGGTTGAACCTCTTTAATCTTAATACCAAATCTCTTATCTTGAGTTAAATCACTTAATTTATTTATTAACTCAACAGCAGCACCATTTAATTGATAGTTAGAATGAACCCAACTTGGAGGAACCGTTTTATTACCTCCAGTCAATCTAATAATTTCATTACTAGCAGAATTCAACACAACCGTGGTTGATTCTCTAGCAACTCCACTAACATTTTTACCGTATTTTAATAATGACTTTAATTTTAATGATGATACTCCTAATTGAGGTAATGGGATTTCCATACCAGGTAATACTGGCTTATTAGAATCGATACCATGTCTACCAGTAGGATTAGCACTTTTCAAAATAGTTTCTAATGGAATAAATTTGGTAATTTGGATTGGTTTACTTCTAACCAAATATCTATTATTTAATTCACTTAACCCTAATTTGTTGGTTTTCAATTGTTGTTGAATATCTTTAACTTGTTGAGTTATGTTATTATTAAATTTAATTGGGAATGATTCACAAGTGTGAGCCAATTTAAATGGATACACCGAATAATTCTTATCAATATGACCTAATAACTTTCTGGCGCTCTTCAATTTTAATTGATGAGTAATGGCAAAATCTCTTATGAAAATAGTTGATTTACTAGTGAAATCATCTTTCTTATTATTTTTCCCACTAAAATTATCAATTTCTTCTAAAGTGACAAGACCAATTTCATTGAATTTACCAATGGAAGTCATCTTAATATCAACATTATAAACTTCATCGGCACTTATAATAAAATCGTCAGTTGGAATGGCACTAGAATTGTCGGTGGCTCTACTTTGACTTTTGGTGGCATCATCACTGGTTATTAATGCATTATCTTGTTGTCCTTGTAAAATAGATGCTTTTCTCAACAATTGAGTTTCTTGATCAGATTCATCCCAAACAACCCCTTTAAAATCAGTTTCAGCAACTATACCTTCAGCTTGACCAGCTAAGAATCTACGAACTCTTCTAACTTTAGAACCAGGGACCACAGTACAATTAAATGATTCGGCAATAGAATTGACCAAATTTCTAATCATCTTACCAGTAACAGTTTTACCATCAGTAGAACCAATAACTTGTATAGGTAAAGTAGTCATTTTTTCAGGAGTTAAACTTAAACCTAACAAGGCAACAACTGCTTCATTGGCAATATTAGAAGCAACCATGGCATCTGCTTCAGTCCCTAATAAAGGACCAGTTGGTTTCAATTGACCCTCGATTTCAACCCCTGGAGGATAAATTACCACGGTATGAGAAATATTGGCGGTGTAACCGTCGATTTGAACACCTAAAGAAATGGTTACGATATCACCAGCTTTGAAAGTATAGTCATTTAAATCATCTAATTCAGGAGAGAATCCATTGATAAATTCATTGATATCAATAGAAACAGGCATAGCAATCCCTTTTTCTCTAACTTTTTCTTCATTGGTATAAACTCGGGACAAAAGCTTGGATAACATAGAATCACCCAATATACATAATTCTTGAACACTATAAGGAGTTTCGGTCTTTCCCAAGTGATAGGAATCATTTATTAATGAGATGACGTATTTTAAGCCAGTCTGGGAAATTTGACCAGCAACACGGTACTTATCCAAAGTTGCTTCGTTCAAAACATTTCTTTCTTTCAACAAAATGTTGGCATCATCCTGATGAACAGCTAACTGCATGGTGGTGGTTATGTGTGTTTTGGTAATATAGATATGGATGGGAAAGACTTTCAAAGCATTAAATCACTTCTATTCTTTTTTTTTTTTTTTTTTTTTTTCTTTGATTTTTCTGCAGTAGTGAAAAATATGTGCGATGAGAGATGAGAAAAAAAAAATGTTAGGAAAAATTTTTCGCTTCAACATTTTGCGCGCATTACTTCTCTTTTGCAATCATTTCTTCGTTAATGGTTCACTCCATTAATGAGGATCGTATTTTATTCGAATGTTCTTGTAGTAAGCGATATTAAGATGAATGGGGCTCTATAGTTTCTTAGAAAACCTCATGTCTTATGGAAAGCTATCTACTGCTACTTGGAATAACACAAGAAAGATAAAAAGAAAACTGTGGGCCCTAACGTAAGTAGCGAAATGGTTCTTACATTTTAACCACTCTAATTGTACCCACAAACCTTACAAACCAAAACAACCACAAAGCAAGACCCTTTTAAGGTGAACAGGAACCAAAAAAAGAAATGGCGACAGCTGCAGGATTCGAACCTGCGCGGGCAAAGCCCAAAAGATTTCTAATCTTTCTCCTTAACCACTCGGACAAGCTGCCATTAGATGACGTTTTATTGTAGGCATGGTTATTCAATCAAATTTGGTATGGGGAAGTTTTTTGAGAGAGGTGTTTTATTTGGCTCTGGGATACACTTAGGTATTGCAAATCTTTCCGAGTGTGTTAAAGATGATTTAATTCAATTAAATATAGGATATTGAGTGTTCTGGTGAAAACTAAGTTTTGGGATTATTGCAAAAATTTAACGAAAATCCCAAAAAAGTCAGTAAAAGTCAATACAAATTTGCCTAAAGTTTTATTTTATTGGTTTATACTTGCTTCAAAACGCCATTTAAAAGTACTTATTGCTACGGATTAAGATTTTAAAACTTAGTTTTATTCAATATATATATTATTCATAAAAAAATGAAGAGAAAGTATCTATTGTTCCTCTTTCACCGATTGATCTTCTCTCTCAGCTCCTTCTGTATGAAGCAAACCATCTTTTGCGACTAAATACCAGGATAATGCCACAAAAAAACTTGCCAAAACACAGAAAGCTATTGATATACCATAGCTTACACGATAAAGTGGGCCGAATTTGGACTGATAAATTTGTCCACCAAAGATACCACTAAATTGAGTGATGCAATTGGTGAAACCGATTGCTAAACCAGTACCTGCACTCGCACCTTTGGCCACTCTAATTCTATCTGGCCATAATATAGGGTATAATGAGTTTGAAATAGCTGTAGCAATGATGAGCATGAAATACTTAGCGAGACTGCTCTTAGTGCTGATAAGCACAATGTAACAAACAACTTGAAGAACCGTCATAACAAAAGCTACTGGGAATGCATTAAAATACTTCTTCCTAATCAAGTAACCAAGTATATTCAAAAGTACGAAACCCGCAATTGAAGGTGGCATACTAAGAAGTTGCGTTTTGGCAGTATCAGTGAACCCAAGTTCATATATAATGGTTGGCAACACATACAGAATCCCCCATCCACCAAGACCTTGAAATAACCACACCCCGGAAAAAGTATAGAAATGTGATTGCTTCAAAAGTTGTTTGATATCTGACCATGAAAATGCCTTATCTTCTTTCTTAGGCGCAGTTGATTGAAGACTATTCAATAAAATTTCTTTTTCACGTTCATTCAAAAATTTTGAATCAGGAATATAATTGGGCAAGAAAAAGGCCAGGTAAAGACCAATTAAGATTGTGGGAATACCCTCAAAAAGAAATACGTACTGCCACCCACTAAGCGTATGGCCTGGCACACCATGCTGGTCTAGGAATGAAATGCCATATGCTAATATTCCACTTATAGCACCACTAAGCATCCCACAGGAATAGAAAAAAGCTATCCTTTGGGGTAAATGAGTGGGCTTGATCCAAAACGCAAAGTGGTATAATACCACGGTATAAAAAGACAGTTCAGCAAGGCCAAGAAGAAAACGAATTACCAACATACCGGCATAATTAGTGGCCGCAGCTTGAAGCATAGAAAATCCACCCCATGTTAGCATAATCCTGGATTGCCATGCCCTCGGGGTAAACTGCTTCATCCAAAGAGTGAAAACGGCTTCCAGGAAAAGGTAAGGATAGTAAAAAATACTAATGCACCAAGCCCATTGACCTGAAGTCAAATCACCGAGTTCCTTCTTTATTCCGTGTCCTGCCTCAAGGTTAACAATCGCCACATTGGAGATGTTACTCTTATTAATCTGAGTACAGATATAAGCAAGTGAATAAGGTATAAGAAGTCTCAAATCAATTTTGCGAAGAATCTTGAAATACAATCTGGTATCCTCATCGTTACTTGATTCCAAATCTTCATAAAGACTAACTTTGACCTGTTGTTTGAAGCCCTTTTGAGAAGCTGTGTCCTGATAACTGTCCACCTCTGCCGAATTATTATCTACCACATTGGTATTTGAACGTGAGTCCATGGTGTGAAAAAGTGACTTTGCGTCACCCTCTATAAGCATTACAAGATCTGGTTTTGCATGCCTTCATCGTGTATATATATTTTGCAATTAAAAATTTAGCAATCTATCCTCACCACGATAAATTGCAAAAAAATACATCAAATCAACCAAGAAATGCGCCTTAAAACCACATACAAATTTAATCAGGAAACTTAACTGGTACACACTTATCAAGTGTCGCATTAGGAACAAAGGCACTTGTGGCTTCTAATGCCAAGATCACCAGCATTTATACGTTTAATATTAATCATTTGATTATGACTGGGTTGATAACAGCGTATTGTAATCTAGACTGGCTATGAATGTAACGACACCCGACCCGAGCCTCTTTCTACATGTAGGATCGGCTGCCCCAAACGGGAAAAATGGGGGAGCGCCACCACAGTTTTTGCAATAATCATAAAATGTTAACGATATCAATTGGACGGGGAAAGCTCCGATGAATATATGTCCAACAAAAAAAAGCAAAGGGGACAGGCGAATAGAAATATAATAGTTAAAAGAGAAAGCCAAACAAGTAAAAAAATACTTGATTACGGGACAATGCATATTGAAGTAATCTGATATTTGGAGATTTTACTTTTCCTAAAAGGTATAAGAGTAATGCTATTCTGAATCAACCACCAATTAGCATCCTAATATCCATAAAGAACAACATAAAATGACTGTCGAAACAAGTAGACCTCAACCAAAACAGTGGATTTCACCCAAAGAGACCCAATACGACTTAGACTGGGCTGAACTTACAGTAATTGATCTTAAAACATTTGATGAGCCTGGAGGAAAGCAGAAATTAGCTGATCAATTGAAAAAAGCAGTGAGTCAGGATGGATTCTGGGCAGTGGTGGGCCACGGGATTGGAGAAGAAGAGTTTAACCGTCAATTTGCTTTGGGTCAACATTTCTTCGAAGATTATTCTTTAGAAGAGAAAAAAGCTCAAGAAGTTCATTTCGAAGATGGTAATTATTTTGGGTATAAAATAAAGGGTAATAAGAAAGTTTTCGACACTGAAGTTAGAGATAATGTTGAGACATTGAACATTGCCAAATTTACCAGGGATCATACTTTCGACAAGTATTACAAGCAACCTTTTATTCAAGAGCATAGACAAGAATTGGAGAATTTATCCAAGAAAGCATTTGAAGTTGCTCGCAAGTTGTTGGTATTATTTGCCATAATTTTGGAATTGGATGAAAACTACTTTGCTGATCGTCACGCGTATGATGACCCAAGTGATGATCACCTCCGTTATATGCGATACCATCCTAGATCTGAAGAAGAAGATGAATTAGTGGAGAAAATTTGGGCCCGAGGACATACTGATTTTGGAAGTTTAACATTACTCTACAATCAAGTTGTGGCAGGTCTTCAAATAAAACTTTCCAACGGAGATTGGAAATACGTCAAACCGGTTCCATATGGAATCATTTGCAATATTGGGGACACGTTACTGTTTTGGAGTGGAGGGTATTTCAAACTGACGATTCATCGTGTGGTTAGACCACCACCTGATCAAATAGATGCTCCTCGTATAGGTACTTTCTATTTTGTCAGACCCGGCGATAAGGCTCAGATCAACATCGCCCCTTCCCCCTTGCTTAAAAGATTGGGATTATATAAGGACATTCCTCCAGTTGTTGGCACTGATTACGTCAGAGGTCGTGTTAAAGATTATCATGATCGTACTGACTATCTGAAGAGAGAAAATGCTACTTTCAAGTTTGGGTCTTTCGAAATCAAAGATGGGTTTGAATAGGTTATTCAGGATAAACAGAACGATAAATTATGAAACTAAACAAGTTAAGCGAGGCTCATAGCCCAAAACTGTAGAAATGTTTGAACCTAGTTGTTCGTATAATTGCAGAAAGTATTGATTGCAAAATTTTTTGCATTATGGTCTGATATTTGGGCGGCGCCAAGACGGGGTTTGAAATTAGAACACCCGTACACCTACATTGTGTTGCACCACCCTCTGCTTTTTATATTTTTTTGCAAGCGTAGGCTGCATCCGTTGATGTCCGTATGAACTTCTCCATACGGCCCTTACAAAAAATAAAAACATCAATACACAGTTAGACATTAATTAAGTTTAGAAATGGTCGAGACAAACAAGGCAGATAAAATATACACTTCTAGATATATGCAAGTAAGAAATAAGTCATTAGTCATTAGTGGGTTAAGCATGAGATTCATTGATTTTATGCTTCAGGGTCTCTTGCTTATGAGAGTCTTTCTTATGAGCTTCTTGCTCATCAAGGAAGCGTTTCCATTCGGGCACTTCAGCAGGAGCATTCTTCTTCAACTCTTGTTCATGCATGGAAAGAAGAATGGTACCTAACAATAACACCACCGTGATGGCCTGGGCGTACACTCTCGCTTGCACCGCTTTCTGAGCCGTGGTCATGTATTTATCACGATTAACCAATTTCCACGAGCCCCATAAAGATGCACCCCAAGCACCCACAATAATTTTGTATTTATTATCATTCACTTTGGTAAAACATTTGTCCCCAAAGGACAATTGTTCCCATCTTTTCTTCTGCTCTTCTTGTTGCTTTCTTAAGTAATCAGAACGATGTTGATCTTCATCGAATTTAACCGACCCTTCATCAGCAAAGAATGCCCCAAATGAAATGGTGGGCATGGCCCACATGGCAGACTTGATACTGGTATTGAAGTGACGATAACTAGCAGGATATCTTCTCTTAACAAGACTAACCAATCCATAAGATACCCCAAGTCCAATTAGAGTACCTTTAGCACCTTCATAAAGAACGGCGTTCCAATGAGCGTTTCTCTCGTCGTCATCAAGGATTTTCATGTTGTATGTATCAATGAGCAATAAATTGTAGAACTATTATTAAATTCTGGTTATATAACTTCAAAATGTTTCAAATTTGGGGAGTCTTCCACCCGTTTATATACTCCAGCATCTATATGTATTCTTCAAACCCCGTCGAAGCAAGCATAGCCTCCGTACACCCATACTAACTCGCTACTCCGTAGCTTTCCGCGCTTTATTAACAGAAAAAAAAACAGCAATAAACCAGGGTTTGGCTTTCTTTTTCTCTCGTTTATTTCTTTTTCTTTAGTTTCTTTTTTATTTTGTGTGTGAATCAAACGGGCTACGAATGACAGGGAAAAAGAAATTAACCCGAGCGATAAAAAAACGGGTCCTTGCGTGATTAAATAATCATTAAGACATAATTAGCTGTTAGTTATGTCTGTTATGTCTGATAACTAATCACTACGGTCGTTTAGTCACACTAGCCCAACAGAATACGGCTTTAAATTACAAAATGGCTCACTTGTACGAAAACTGAACTTTCAAGAGAATAGATGTGACAAGCACAGTGCCAATAAATAAGATTCTTAAAAATATATGAACAAACTAAATACTAATATACAAGATAAACATTAGAAACCATATCGTAAATTATTTATGGTATTTCTTTGTAACTATTAATGGGGACTTTTTTGTATCTTTTCTAGTTTTCTGTAAAACTTTTTTTTTTTCCATTTATTTGTCTTTCAGATCCTTTTGCTGTTTAATTTAGATCGTTAGTCGAGCAACTGTGGATTAAAAATGGTTGTATTACTCACTAACTTGAGACGAAAGCTTCAGTGAACGCATTTTCTCTCTCATTCGGCGCCTCTTATTGATAAACAATAATTCATTCTTGCTCGTACCAGGGGTACTGGCAGGACTAGGTCTATTATTATTGCCTCTTATGGATTGATCAGTAGTAGAACCGCCATCTTCAAAGATGGACCCAATTGTGGTATCAGTACCCGAGTAATACAATTCATTTTCAATTAATTTATCATTACCCAAGTAAAGAATTTTAATCAAATTACCAAAACTAACCACCACTGACTTGAAACCATATTTGGCAATTGCATTAATACGATTCGAAATAAGACCAAGCTTATGAAGAGTGTCGTTACCGGCTACTGGAATCTTGTAATTGATCAATTTACCATCAACAGCAGTAATAATAAACCCTTCCCAAATATCATTTAATGAGGTGGACTGATTTGAATTGGCATTCTTCTTCTTCTTAGTCAGTAACGACTGGTAAGATTGGGAAAATAATTTACGATTTCTAGTCTCATCCTTTCTTGATCTTAAAGAGGTTAATCCACTATTTTCAATAAGGCTAGATAATGTGGGTCGTTCTCCACGATTCATATTAGAATTACCATTTCCAACCATTTCAATATCTTCCTCATCATCTTCATTGAATTCTTCATTTCTTCTGAATCCAATAATCATATTGACATCAGTCAATTCCCACAGCTCAATATTTTCATACCAATATTGATGTTCGTTCACAGCATTAAACCCAAGACATCTGATTTCACGAGGATCTCTTTCAACTCTTAGACAAATATTATTTTTTGATCTCTTGGCTTCCAATTTAAATGTATGCATGATAATCGTTTTCTCATAAAAATCTTCGTAAATAATTGAAAAAGATTGAACAGAAGCACAACCACAGAATTTACAATGGGTAGGTTCGGAGTGTGATACTTTCAAAGTATTGGGTTTGAAATGTCCAATGTTAAACGATTTCAAAATAACTCCAGTTTGAACATCAATTAATTGGGCATTCAAATCGATCACTCTTAACATCATACCGACAAACTCAATTGGGAGTACGGCTGGCTTATTAATTTGAGCATACTTGGTACCGTTATTTTCACCTTGCTCTTTTTCAAGTTTTTCTGCTTCCTCTTTCTGTGACTGTAAATGCTGTTTTCTCTCATTGAATTTGGACCTGAAATCATTCCTATCAACAGCAGGAGTTACCGATAATGAAAGAGGTGTCGCCACCTTGAGCCCGGTATTATATGAACCTTCTTGGACAAGTAATTTACGGAATTTCCAATTATTATTAATGACAGTAGCAACAATAATATCATAATTACTAACATGACAAACAATTCTATCACTGACTCTGGAAGTGGAAATCTTGACGGCAGAATTCAAAGACAAGGATTCATCCTGTAACTCATCTTCATATACCGAATGAATTACGTTCACAGTGCGAGCAGTACCATCTTGACATGATAAAGTAATCAATTCACCATTCGACAATACCATAGTAAATTCTTCTTTATTAAGAGATTTCTCTAATTCTTGAATCTCTTTTTGAATTTTATCATCTTTAGAGTCAACGGTAATATTAGAACTTAAAGGAGGTGGTGGAAAATTAGCATTTAGATTTGAACCAAATGATGCAATTGATGCATCACTACCTCTTCTGCTTCTACCCATGATTCCCAGACTTTTCTGTAAAGCCTTCTTTTTTTGCAATATTTTTCGTGTTAAAAATCCAGGGACTGTTTTCTTCCTGAAAAAAGATTCTAAAATTTTCAATTTTCTACCTGGATAACTTTTAAATATTTCTTCAGGTAATTGATGTTCCCAAATGAATTTCAATTGATCACGTTCAAAACACTTGATCAAACCGTATTTGAAATTAATCAATACGATGAAATTACCGTCATTACTTATATTGATATGATTAATGGGCCAGAACTCTTTTTCTATTCCCTTTTCTTTAGGCCCTGTAATCAAAGTTGAAGCAATATTGATTGGCTTTGGAATTTCTTGCTTACTTAAGGGGGACCAAATCAAAACTTTGTGATCTAAACCAATGGACACGACAAATGAAGCCACTGAATTGGTGGTGATTTTTAAAACATCTAGACTATGACCCTCAACCGGTTCAATTAAATTGATTGACTTGAAAAATTTCACCTCATCATTAAGATCAAAATCCGAATGCGAAAATTTACCTTTATTTGAAGGAAATGAAGATGAGGAAGTGGATTTCCTTTCTTCATTTAGTTTGGTCAATTCATCGGAATATTTATAATGAGCAAGCTTGAAAATTAATTGAGTCATGGTTAATATGAATAATAGAATGGTGAACAATTCAACGTAATATATGAAATCGTTCTTATTCATGATAATATTTCTGAAACCAATATTGATAACATTTTGAGAATCATTAATAAGATTATAAGGGATAAACATTACCCAATTTGTGAAGATCCCCAAAAAATGGAGTACTTCAATCAACGGGAATAACACAAACCAAAATGTTACCAGGCTTGTAGGCCTTACTTTCAATAAATATTGACCAAGCCTATATCTTGTGGAATGTCTAGTTGGTCTGGAGTCAACTGGTTTGGATAACTTCAATAGGAATGAGGAAATACAATTTACTTCATGAACGATGGGAGCCACCGGATCATCCAGCTCATCCATATTATTATCATTGTTTGGCTTTGTTTGCTGGTCAAGGAGATCTTTTAATTCATATCTATTCAAATCAACAATGATAATCCCAACAAGATAAGTCAATTGAAGAAAATGGTCAATTATTAGAGCAAAGATAACTGCTTCCAGGAACCGAAATAATCTCATTGATAAGTATTGCATGAAGTTACCATCGAAGTAAAACTTGAACAAGGATGTACCAACAAAATGGATGGAAACAATCCCGACAATATTAATAGAAAGAATTTTTGTTATATCAGGGATATAATATACATTGATACCAATTGAGGATAAGGCTGAGTCCAAAACTTGTAATTTTTTCGTTGAGTTTTTGATGCTAATAGTGATACCAAGATAAAACTTAAATAGACGTTTATGTATTCCATTATTGGTTTCAAAAGAATTATCTCCGGCTACATCATTAATGATTCTGAATAAACTTCGTGAGCTTAAAATCATAACAGTGAAAACGTAGCCGGCTCTGGTAAATGAGGTAGATGGTTCAAATACCAATCGCCATGATTTATAGTTATGAAGATAACTAATGATGTTTATTGAGGCTGCGGATGATATTATTATTTCCACGACCCAACCAATGACTAACCCAAGATTTGATCTAATTTTGTGTTGATTGGAAATTGATAGAAAAATATAGACGAGGAATGTAACAATGGACATTATTTGAATGAAATCAATTAACCTAATGAAGATTTTGGCTGATAACAAATGATTACTCTGTATGAGATAATATTCCACAAAATCAGCAACACTAATGGTTTGACCTGTGGTCACAATATCCCGTAATGATAATTGGGTGTTATTACTGGGTAAGAGTAAATAATCATTTAGGTCTATGTCGGAATCATGAAGGATATAAAATTTCAAAATCTGGGCTTTTTCAATAACATGATTATACTTGAAAATGTTATCAAAGAAGAGGGTAAGTAACTGACTATTTTGATCAAAATTGAGATGTTTTAGTATGTACCTTTCAATTCTATTTTTTTGATGATTAGAAAGAGTGATATTTTGCAAAATATTGAGATTTATATTCCACAGAGATAATGGAGATATTATGATGGGATGATTTGGGATATGAGAATTTAATTCATTTACTAGATGATTTGTTTCATTTAAAAAATCGAATTGGAAAACGTTAAAATTATGAATATCATTACTTGATAGGGTTATTTTTGACAAGGAAGAATTCGATATGTCAATTGCGCCATGATTAATATTGGATAGATTATTCATGAGTGAATTATGATGAATTTGATTATTATAAAGGGTATGATCAATGGCAGGATTGACTGAAAAATCGCTGAAAATGGTGGCCAATTCTCCGTTGAATTGTTTGATGGTGAAATCATAAATAACATTATAGGATAATACAAAAATGAATAGGGCCGGAACCAGAATGATACATTTTGGATGGGATAGTATAAAGGAAAGAAATCTTATTACTAGTCTTGGATATGGCTTTTTATTAATGTCTTCATAAGGAGTTGAGGACCGAGCAGGAGTTCTCAAATTATCTGAAAAATGGGAAAGAAACTTCATGATGTATATGTAATAATAGATTATGAAAACAAAAACAAAAAAATAAATATGATATTAGTTTATGGGGAAACTATGATTTAAAAGCATGCAAGAAATAGGAGGAAACAAAACTAAGTAATGAATTGAACACAAAGTGGGCCAGGTCCTAACACTTAAATAGAAATACAAGGACACAGAATTAAGGTTATGATCGTTAGATGTCAAATATTAAACGATGAATGTGGTGTTATATTATCACTGCAAGTAAATATATTAGGGGAGGATTGATCTGGAGTTAAGGATAAGGATATGCTGAGAATGAGAAATGAATGGAACGAAATGAATAAATGAATGACGAAAGATGCTAAAGTTAATTAGCATATGGATGACTAGCTGACGATTATCAGATGAACAATAATGAAAAGTAGAAGAAAAACAACACCTAGGTAGTACAGAAAAAATCACCTTCTGTGGTCACCGTTCACAATGCTGATGATGATGATGAAGAAGATGATTTTGAAAGAAAAAGAAAAAAGAGAAAAAAGAAATAAAGTAAAATAAAATAAAGTAACAAAGGAAAAAATAATATGGAAAAAATAAGAATACCCTGTGTAAAAATTAAAGAACGAACAAACCTTAAAAGATTATAGGTTGGTATACGACAATGGGCAAAAACCACGGGATCGGAGTCAAACGAAAGACAGGAACCAAGCACTTAGGACCGAAATGATATGATTATCCACTCAATAGAACAAAGAAGATCCTCTTTTATGTTCTTTTCTTTCTTTCTTTTTTTTTTTTTTTTTTTGTCTAAGCAGACAAGAATCAGATAAAGCAATATGGGGCGTCGGTAACAAATAACGAGACTAACGGATAAAACAAAAAAAAATCACGAGTTTTGGGCGCAGTGGAACTTTGAGCAGGGCTACCGGGACAATTGAGAACTAGGACTGGAATCCACGAGAAGACACTAGAAGCAGACGCAGCTGGGAGATGGGTAACTGAGAGACAAAGTCGACTGATCGACGATGGAAGAATTCTTCTTATGGTCAGGAGTGTCCAATGGTATGACTTTAATTTATTTTTTTGTTTTTTCTTCCTTCTGGGTGTAACCTTTATTTTATTTTTTTTTTATTCAAGTAACGTGAGCCAAAGAAGCTAACAAAAAAAAATAAAAAATAATTAATATCAGAATACGAAAATAATCGAATGGATGAATGAATGAAATCAAGCTAACAAGGATATCGAATCAAGTATACCAAGTATAGGAAAGATAAATTGAAAAACAAAAAAAAAAAAAGACAACTGAGAAAAACTACTAAGCGCTTAACTAGTGCCTAATTAGTGGGTGGCTTATTCTGTAATATCCTTACCACACAATGCAATTGTAACGTGTGAGACCAATAATTGAACGTGATTTGCACTATTTTGGAGATTTATAGTGATCGTGGTAGTGGCGGATGACGCTTGAAGTAATTTTTAGTGATGATGTCCTGGGGTGAATAAAGTGTATGTTATATATCTGGCAAATTTTCTTAATGAGTTTTTGAACTTTTTTTTTTTTTTTTTGCTTTTGCTTTTGCTTTTCAATAAAGTCTTTGTGTAATATTGGATTTTTACGAGCTTTAGTTTTCTTTTTTAAATAAAGAAAGGAGACTAAATCGTGGTTGTTTACTAAGCAAACAAAGCATAGGATACGGGTACACAACCACTACTCCTCATTCAATTATCTTCTAAGTTACAATACTGTTCCATGTAGAGGAAAGAAAAAAAAAATAGTTTAAAGAATTAAATACCTTATATAAAAGTTAAAGAAGAAGGAAAAGAAAACAAACAAACAAACAAATAAACAAACATGTAAATATCGTAGAAGAATATGATGGGGGGAGATGCGAGAGACTACTTATGACCTAAAGTAGCTATGTTTAACCCATTCATTTGTACTAATAAATCATCAATTTTCCCATCTAATAAACCATTTGCATATTCATCTCTTGAACTTTGATCCAAATATTGTTGAATTTGGGCCAATCTTGAATACCCTTCGGTACAGAATTTCATTTGAATTTTAACCAATGCTTCAAATGAAGGATCATAGTAAGGAACTCGTAAACTAATTAACTGAGGTAATTCTGCTTTTAATTGAGTATTTAAATCTTCAAAAATATCTTTGGCCACGGTCAACTCTTTTTCAGCTCGTGGTAATTTCCCAGCGTCTTTAGCTGGTTTATCAATTAATTTACGAACTTTTGCTTTGCACAGATCATAATCAATTTTTTTATGACTTCTCTTCTTAATAGCATCATCAATTTCATTGAAATATCCACTGAATTTACTGACAGGATCCAACACTGTTTCTCTAAATGGACCATCCACTTGTTTAACCGTTTCTTCATCAAATTCTCGAACCACTTGTAAATAATAATGTCCCACATCAGAGTAAATACTATTTCCTTGTTTGGCTTCTTCATATAAATTAGAAACAATTTCAGCAATTGTCACTTGTGATGCCGTAACGGCTCTTAATGAGTCCAAATACCCTTTGGTAGCAGTTTGTAAATTGGTACCAGCAGTTTTCAAAGTTTTATATCTTCTTTCTTCAACATCATAATCCTTATCAATGGTTTTATCCACTTCTTTAACCGAAACAGAAGCTCCGGCTCTGCTCACTGCTTTCTTAAAACCTTCCCAAGACATGTTAGACTAAGTATGTGACGGAGTGTGTGATGGTGTATAAATAAATAATTGGATTTAATTCAATTGAAGTATGGTGTTCTGTTTTCCCAGCTGGTTCACATTCGTAATTGTATATTGTATTTTTACCAAGGTGCACCCATTTCGGAATTTTAGGCTGACCTTTTTTTTTTTTTTTTTTAGCTCGCTGTTGTCTTCTGGTCGTGTCCCGTGATCAGATAAATACTTATAGTATATCAAACAACTGAAAAGTTGGAGGTCAAGACATAAATGATTTTTCCCATTAACCATTAAACATATAATTGATAGATCATTGCATGATGTCAGAGGAAAGACCAGTTGAAACCAGCTCTTCGAATGTTAATCCAGGTACACAAGACCTTCCACCTACCATTGACGTGTCGACTGCTCCAAACACTACCGTGTCAGAATCAACGAATAATACTTCTGAGCCTGACACGGATGCCAATGCTAAATTGAGACAACAGAAAGTGGATCAAATACTTGACTTAAAAGCAAAAATAAATGTTCTCATTAATAACGTAAGGGATACCAGACGATTGTGTGATAAATATGATAATGAAAATCAATATTTACAAGATTATATCGGTACACTTATGAAAAGTGATGAAATCAAGAAATAGACTAGGAACAAGAACTAACTTCAGGCAGGGCCTTGGGTCCTCGATGAAATATTGCTAATGTGCTATGTTTTTTTTTTTTTTTTTTTTTTTTTTTTCGTTTATTAGTGTTTGTTTTTGTTGGTGTTTGTGGATCTACAAATCAATTTGAGATTGAAGAATAACTACACGTATAGCCTGCTTCTTATCTCTCACCAACAAGCGACAATGGAACATACCGACGAAAACTCTCTCACTATTGAAGATAGTTACCACCAAGGCTCATTGAGAGATCATGATCAATCACCTCATTTAAATGGGGGTCATCTGGCTGCAAAATTAAATTCAAAATCAGCCACATCTTTATTACCTTTGATACGACTAAACCCCAATAATCACCATAATTTGCCGCAAGTCCCACTAGTCATTCAACATGCAAATAGTAGCTTGTTGATAGATCAACGTGCGCGTGCTCATTCAGTACCGCTTGCATCCTTAATCATCCCCAATTCACGTCAATCCTCGTCACAAACACCAATTGAACTGGATATTAAAGTTGCTCAGTCTCGACTTGAACTGCTCACGTTCCTGGTCTCTAATCCCGAATTCGATGAAGAAAGTGAAATTTATTATGAGACTTCACCTGAAATACCAGACGGCCCCCAATTTCTTCCTCAGCTTCAACAACCTCCATCCTATAAAACTTATGATAACTACCCCAATAATCGATTGTTGTTCGATAACGAAGTGCAATCCATAAATTCTATTTATTATCCAACTCTACTCACAGAGTCTCTTAAACCTACGGTTGAAGTTTATGTTGCTCCTCACATGACACAAGCTCTTCCTCATGATCAGACTAGGTTGGTGTTTCGTATATTCCCTAATGAAGATGATCCTCCAGTCGCATATGCACCATTTGGTAATTTGATAGATCTCGATTGTCAACCCTTTAGTGATGAACTGAAATTACTCAATATTTTGGAATTGGAATTTAATGAACTAGAGCCAGATTTGGGATCTCATGACTTGTATGATCATGGCGACTTAACCATTTGGACCAAAACGGTCAACGTCGTATCTACTATTGCCCAAGCAATATCAACTCTGGTTTTAGGACTTACTGATGAAGAATATTTTGCCAAGTATCCATGGGCAAAATATGTTCATTGCGACGATGAGAATGATGAAGAAGATGATGAATCTACTACCAGCATTTGAGACTAAAAGTTATATATCATTAATTCATCATGTAGCTTCTATATATTTTTATATAATGAATTCCAAGTACTAGGAAATGCTGCTAAATTCATACCTTTCTCCTGATTACTCATTTCGTTTAGTATGTCCCGAGTAATTTCGTAATTCTTGATCATTTTTTGACTTTGTCGTAATAACGAACTAGAACAATATAAAGAAGTACCCGACCATGACCCCAATGTCACTTTTGCCTTGATAGAAGCGGTATCTGGATTAATTCGTCTTAAATCTTGTAAAAATCGACTTTTAAAGCCAGGAATCTTCGTAACACCACCGCTAAACACAAGGTTCTCATATAATTGAGATCGTAAGTCAATTGGGGCACTTTTAATAATATCCAGAATTATTCTCGGTAAATACCCATCCCCAGACTGAATCTCATTGCTTATTTTATCGCCGAAAAACATAGATTCAATCACTTCATATCTTAAAGATTTGGGAATTTCAACCCCAGGAATAATTTCAAAGTTGGCTTCTTCAACGGAATCAGTCTTATCAAGCGACCTAACATAAACGGAATTGATGACGAACAGCTCGATAATATCAAACAAATCGGCTCGTTGGAGTAAGCATTCATTGATTTTACTATCATTTATCAGTATTAGTCGTTCAACAATCTTATAATGTAATGTTTTCCCACTGAAAAGCGGTGAAATTGGGGGGCTCAATTCTTCTATCATTCTCAAATCACTTATAACATCCAGAGAGCATGAGCTCCAGCCTATATTAACAACCAAACCATGACTCAAATTAGCTCCTACCAAAGACATTATTGGTTCTGGCAATAGAATGACCGATTTAACTCTTAATGCAAATAATAGCATCTTGGATATGAGGTAGTTAAAGTATACTGAATTATGATTATCAATTAGTATTACTTTAGCCTTTTTAGGTGCTAGTAACAACTTATCACTGAATATGCTTTTTATATTATTGACTAACACGGTATTAACCTGTTGAGAAAGCTCATTCTGTAGTGATATAAGCTTTCGGTTATCATTATCATCTTGGTATATTTGACATAATTTCGACAAAACGGGGTGTTCTAATAATTTTTCTCTTACCAACTTAGATTGTTCTTGTGATAAGGACTTGTTGTCGATATCAAGATACTCCGGTATTTTCTTGATTTCAGTGAGATCGGTCGACCTGTGCTGGTCATCGCTTGTAGGAATCGCAGTGGGAAGCGTTATTATGGGAAGTGATTCACCAACGTATCCACCCCTTATGATTCTAGCACCAATGTCAATAATGACTGGGAAATACTCATTAGACATTGGCCATTGATGTAACTATCTTCAAATATCTCGTGATGTTGCAGTTCCAGATCGATAAGCTCATTAGAATTGTTTTCTGTTTTTCATTTTCCTTCAAAAATAAAAGCTACGCGTTAAAAAAAAAAAAAAAGTAAAACTGAAAAACTACAATAAATTATAAGAAAATAAAATAAATATTTGCTCTATTTGCAAAACATGGATATGTAGAAGCATAGACCGAGATTAAAGTAAGTCCAAGTCATCATCATCGATATCCATGAAATCGTTGTCTTTATTGTCATTATTCGCATTAGTGTTGTTTTGGTCGTCATCTTCTTCAAAATCTTTGATATCGCCTTCAATGGCTTGAGGACGACGTTGTTGATGTTCTTTTTGAAAGTTTTCGAGTTGTTCAAGATTCCAAACAGAAACACCTTCTTGATCTTTGGGGTTGCTTGGTTGTGCTAAACTTCTTAAAAATTTTCTCGCCGTAGCTAATGCCATATCAGTTGATAAGTTGGTATCAGAATCATTCAATGCTTGTGCGATCCATTTGGGCAATTGATTCTTCTTCTTCGAGAAACGACGGTCTGCCAAAACCATAATACCGTAATCATCTTTCCCTCTCAAGACTCGCCCTAAACATTGGGCTGCGTGTCGCATAGCATCGAAAGATAAAAAGTCATTTTCTCTGATTTGGAAATGGTCTCTCATAAATTCTAAACGAGCTTTCAAGATTCTTGATTCAGTATATTGAAAAGGAATACCAATCATCAATACAGTTCTACCATAATGGTGATCAAAATCGATACCTTCTGAAACTTTACCACGAGCCACTGATAACAAAACTGCACCTCTACCATTCGAGCATGCTTTTCTATAAGTTTCCAATGCCAATGAAGTTTCTTGAGCATCCGGTGTTTCAACTAAAATAAGCTTATATTTCCAAACTTCATCCAAAACCCCCATACTTTGCCACATGGAGATAATCGATTCCATATAAAGATAGGAGGGAAAGAAAACAACCATACCATCTGGTGTGATTTTTGAGAATTCAATTAAAAGTGATCCGTAGTTTCTCACAACGGAAGGATCATTACGAATTTCAAATCTTGAAGAGATAGAAACTTGGTCTGATCCTTTTGTGACAATCATAGGTAAAAATGATCTTCTTGCTAATGTCATCGAATAAGATTCTTGAATCACGGTTTCAAAATTAAGCATTTTAGGGTACATATCCAATGGAGAAATAGTACCTGATGTGATGATAACTGAAGAAAATCGGTCAAATACTGGTTTGATAGCGATTGATGCATCAAGACAAGTGAAATATAGAATGGGATTGGGAACAGTTGAACCTTCAGCTTCAAACGGCTCTAGGATCAATTGAAAACCTGTATCGTATGTAGAAACCAACGTGGCAAATGTTGCGATGTCCTTTAATGCAGTGAAGTCTTCGATCTCGGTTAATTCTAGTGTTTTAACTAATAAAGACAAACGTTCTGAACAGAATCGTAATGGTTTTCGATCAATATACGTTAGTTCTTTCAAATGCTTAAGGAAACTACTAGGAGTTTCACTAATCACATGTAGTACTTTCATTCTTGTCTTTAAGTATTCGATGAATCTTTTCAAGAAGGATATGAAATGCTCCGCTTTACGAATATTTCCTGGAATGGCTTCATCCAACAAATCTTGGGGCAAAGTAGGATTGGCCATAAATAGTTCCTCGTCTCTTGCGATCTCTGCCTGTCTCAAACCTTCTACCAATTTTTCATATTCATTCTGTAGCTTGGCACTATCCTGAGATTTCATGACATCCACAGCATCACTCAATTTGTTGGCTCCTCGGGTAGCACGTTTTAAAGTATCATCTGTTAGATCTAATGATAAAGATTCAATACAAACGTTATCGATATTGTGAGCTTCATCAAAGATGACAATGCTATCCTTTGATAATTCCCTGGACACACGGTCAGCAATTTTAGGATCTAATAAATAATGATAGGAATAAATAATAATATTACAAAAAGAAATCATTCTTCTGACTGTGAAGTAAGGACAAGTACCTTCGTCTTTACAAAAATTTAACAACGCGTCAAAAGAGTAAACACCAGCAGGGATAAGGTTATGTTGTTCATAATCATATAATTTTTCATGGTATGAGCATAATTGATCTGTTTCTGGATTTGAATTTTGAGCGTCACTATCAATTGCCCCTTCTTCAATTTTTTGCTTTAATTGACCATTAGTAATTCTTCTACATTTTTCATCCACCACAGTCCCTTTTCTTTCTTTGGAAATTGTTGGATGTAAACACAAGTTCTTTCTACTTGTTAAACCCAAACCTCTGAATTCTTCTACGAATCCAAGTTCATTTGCTCTAAATTCCATGAGTTTATGCAATTCGATCAAAGCTTTTTCAATTTCTGACATGGTACGTGAACAATATACAATTTTCCGGTGTTCAGGATAATGCATCTGATATGCTACTGTTAGTGATAATAATGAAATGGTTTTCCCAGTTCCTGAAGGCATTTCTAGTATACAGTTACCTCCTACATCAAGGGTCTTCTTAATATCACACATATAAGCATATTGCTCTGGATAAATCCTGGGATAGGGGAAGAGTACCGGTAAATCATCAATATAGAACTTCATATTAGTTGATTATATTGTTATTGACGTGTTTCGAAGAGAACACAGATAGTACTTCGTAAATAAATGGGGACGTGTGACAAATCTCTTATCTTCTTAACAATGAATTTGAATTTGAATCTTACGAGTAGATATTATTCATTAGCTCAAGCAATAATAGTGTTAATGGTGGAAGAAGGATCGAAGTCAATGAAGACGAAGGGAGGCAATGAAATAACGAAAAATTCGACACCAATGAAGAATTTGATAATAAGGTGAATCTTAAGCAGCAAGTCTTCATCTTGCTTACTCGTTTTTTTTTTTTTTCTTCAATTCGCTTCAGATTTGAAAAATTTAAACGGCGACCCGTACCCCCCCCCCAATATGAACTATTGTATAGATGGCATTAATATTAATATTACACTAATGAAAGTTCTAAATAGATCTAAAGAAATGAATAACTATCGTATCAGGAATACTCCATTATTTACCAAACTTATCCAATATCAAACTGGCCAATTTGGGGTAAATTATATCCGAAGTGTTTCCGGAAACAGTAGTAAGAACACCTTTTTCAGCATAGAAACCTTTTAAAGGACCAAGCAATTCATTATACAGATCCAATCTTTTTTGGAAAACAGCAGCAGTATCATCTTCTCTTTTGCTCAACGGCTCGCCTGTAACATCATCAGTGAATGGCTTTTTAGGGGGATTGTAGTCGAGACTATAAACACGGCCACTTGGGATGTGAACCCAACGGGCCTCGATTCTATCGAGAATAACTTTTTGATCTACTTCCAATTCGACAACTAAGTTAATACCAGAGTCTGTTTTCGATAAGACTTGGTCCAATTGTTCTGCCTGGCTGGCAGTACGTGGGAACCCATCCAATAGCCAGCTACTTTTTTGGTCCAACCAGCCCGATTGATTAAAGTGGTTAACAATAAGACCGACCATGGTTGAATCAGGCACTAGTCTTCCATCTTTTATGTATCCAGAGGCTTCTTTACCCAATTCAGTTCCTTGAGCTATTTGAGTTCTTAAAATGTTTCCTGATGACAATGAATTTATGTGTGGGAATTGCTTGAGTAATTTGGATGTTTGAGTACCTTTACCTGATCCAGGGGCTCCTAAAAGCAACAAACGCAACGGTCTTATAAGAGACATAACCACAGTGATTGGGGCAGCGTAATTGGGGATCGAGACTGGAATCTGGGGAACTTGGGGACTTATAAAGTTTCTCCCAAATTAAAATTTCGCTCTCCATTTCCCCGGTGCATTGATTTCGTTCTTTTTTTTTTTTTTTCACTATTTTGGTTGAAAATTGTTTATTCTCTTGTGATTCTTTTTGCGAGTCAGTCGGTAATTCTTTTTATTTTAGCTGAAATACGGTCCTATTCAATAAGATAGAGAGAACATACTACTAAGTGGTAAATATGATGAACTATTAATACACTATGGAAATCAAATACAAAGCTTACTTGTAATATCTTCCTGTTCGTTTTTTTGTTTAAAATAATATATATATAAATTTCGGTTGGCGAAGATTTGACACTTATTCTTCATCCTCATCACTGTCGATTATTCTTCTTCTCTTTCTCTGGGTAGCACCGTCGTCTTCATCGTCATTTTCAGGGGGACTGGTTGATTTCTTTTTGTATCTTGCATCACCATCATTCTTCAATTTTCTCAATCTATCGGCACCTCTTTCGAACTCTTCTTCCTCATCGTCATCGTCATCGTCAAAGCCCTGAGCGTCTTCATCTTCTTCGACTTCCTCATCATCACCAGCGACGAAATCATCTTCATCATCGTACTCCTCATTAGCATACGTTCTTTCAAAACGTTCATAAGCTGGTTCATAAGAATTTCTACCTGGAGCCGGACTAGCTGATTTACCCAATCTTTCTTCCTGTATTCTTCTTCTTTGTTCGATTTGTCTTTTTAATTTAAGGGTCTTTCTTTCATTTTCGTCAGCCAATCTTTGTTTTAATAATGGATCCTTTTCAGTAATTGTATTTAAAATAGTATCCTTCTTTTGAGTATGCTTAAGAGCTTCAGTAAGTTTTCTATGAGTGGAAGTGAACGTGGAAGATGGTAATAAATTGGCTGTTTTTGTCAAGATCGAATCATTCTGTAAAATTTCGTAACTTCCATGAGTTTTAGCCAAAAAGTTATCAAATAATGGTAAGCTTCTAAAATCGAATAATTCATTACCAATTTTTAACGAAATGGATCCGTCGTCCCATTCTACAAAATGGGCATTTGATTGTTTAATAATTTCATCATTCCCACTATTTGAATATCTCCATCTTATACTGTTTTCATTCATTAACCTTTCAACCGTTAAATGGTTTTCCATTTGTTTAGCATTCAAATGTTTTTCATTTCTATCAATGGCATTTTGGTGAAGTTGTTCTTTGAACTCATTAGGATCAAAAGGATGGGCTTCCACATTAAGAAAAACCGGCACTTTGATGACATAAGTGTCGTCTTCTGTTTTATTGGAAATGGCATGACGAGGTAAAGAAATCTCGATTGTTTTTAATTCTGCCTCATCTACTTCATCATCTTCATTATCGTCATCATCTAGTGCGCTATCACTTTGGTCATCATCTGAGCCTGCAGAGACTCTTGATTTTCGCGACGACGTAGGTTTATCGTCATCTTCATCTTCATCTTGTTGTTCTTTAGCTTCTTCACCATCATCGTCCCCGAATAAATCATCAACTTCTTCTTCTAGTTCTTGTTTTTCTTCATCGCTTTGGTCGGACCCACGCTGACTTCTTTCTTCATCTGACATATTGATGTATGGTTATTTTATAATAGATTTATATAATGAGATATGTAGAAATGGACTGAATTTTTCAACCTGCTTGTCTTATCGTTTCGAAATTTTCTCTTTCCTTCATTTTTTTTTTCCCTTTTTATTTTTCATTCAACATTGACCCGTACACCAAATTATCTATATAATAAAGAGCCCAGGGCATACAAGATGGATGAAAGAATTAATAAA